>JAJGOT010000329.1:382500-462500 GCA_022457155.1 Cladopsammia gracilis
TGTGCGAAGCAGAAGCGTCTCGGTTTAGGGAGGCTAAAACGGTTGTCGAAGAAGAATATCTAGTCGATAAAGCTATTCTCCCGTCAACGAAATATAAAAAACAAATGGGCAACATCCATTTTCTACGAATGGTAAACTTCTCGGACGGTTCAAGTTCCCGTTCTCCGGCGGAGATTCGAGAGGAATGTTTAACGACTATAATTTACACAAGATTATGTCACTTTCTGCTCGTATTGAAGAAACGGACGCGTTGAGTTTGAATTATTGGCTTAGCAATTTTGTCATGGACGTGGCCAAAAAGTCGGGAGAGAGACATCCACCGAAGACTGTTTGTGGCATAATATGCGGTATCCGACGCTTTCTAAAAGAGAAAAAAGGTGCTGAAGCTTTTTAAATCCTCATGATAATGGCGACCGAAGGTGAGAAAAATGGTCCATTTTGTTTTTAAATTAAAATGTCGATGTCATGTTGAAGTTCCAGATATAATACTCAGATTATTGTCTTGAAGGTGTACTCTGTTTCACCGTGCATTGGACGCGGAATCGAAAGATGGCACACGAGAAGGCTTACATTTGAAGACCAAGAAAGGAATGTAAGGTTACAAATGTAATTATATAATTGAGTGGAATAACATGTATTGTTGCAAAACTCATTAATATGCAAGTGTTTGGTTTGAGATCAAACACGGTTTTGAACTGAAATCAAAACCCTTAAAATCTTGATCTGGTGTTTCATTGGGTATCAAGACTCACCCACCTGACCCAAATGGACGTCATTTATTGGCTGGTCACGTTATGAATTATTAATGAGTTTGAGAAGTATCTATAGTTAATAACATCTTGATTCAGTGCACAGCCATTTTGGCAACAAGAGGCTCCAAGCAGCCTATACTCATGCGCATGCGTAAGAAAGTTTTATGATATATTTTAACTGATGATAAGAAGATGTCCGACATGGAGAAGAGTTACTCTTTTCATTCAGTCATCGTTCCTGCAAAACACGTTGTTTACTATTGAATGTTTTGTAAATGAAAGCTGTACCACAATGAAGCCAGTGATTCTTCTGAGTGTTATATATACCAAACGTGAACATTACTAATGTAAGTAGTAATATATTCCCACCAGGTATACCCGCAAACAAAGCCAATAGGACCAAGATGTGTAAGATATGGGAGAATCGGCCCGAGGCTTTGCGAGCTGGTAGACCTGGAGAGAATAAGTTCCATCGCTGCGGGGAGGAGGGTGGGGCGTTATCGTCTTGCACGGGTCCCGACCTGAACTTTACTGAACTAGGCTGAATTATGAAGCAGGCGGCTTATATATAAAGGGAGGAGGTCTAGGGTTATGCCGTGCATTCCCACGGGTCACGCTGGGAATGTAAAGAAGTACATGATTGTATATATTAGGCTTTTTGTGCGTGTATCCCCAGTGAGAATAGTAATATATTCCCACCAGGTATACCCGCAAACAAAGCCAATAGGACCAAGATGTGTAAGATATGGGAGAATCGGCCCTCGGCAACTACTCCCCGATAGCCATGGTTCGAGGGGCTAAACATATACGAAGAGGGTGCGATATCGCCTTCCGAGGGGAAGGCGGTACCTCCCCCCATAACTCAGAACTCAAGCGGCAAAAGCCCTTACAGACAAACTCGAGCGTTGAAACAAACAATTTAAGCAAGACAAACCGGCTTCAACAAGGAAAACTCGACAACAGAGGCTCGCGAGTTGCGCAAAGTAATTGTACAAGACAAACACGGAGATCAGTGGTTATGGGTTTTCCTTCCGCAACTTCAAAGCTTGCTGGCGCAAAAAGTATCAGCGGTAGATCTCAGTTGAAGTGAACTGCCTTTCAAAAAATCTAAGTGCTCTCGGTATAGAGTTATAGAGCACGAAATAAAAAGAGGGTCCGTTTTGTAATAGAAACAAGTGCAATTAAAGTTCTCCATAGAGAAAGAGTAGATAAAATTAGTACCATTTGCCGAAAAGAGACCCAACTCTGTCAACCGTGACAGTCGTTGTTATGCTATGCGAGATATATGGACCCGATGTTGCAGCAGTTCAGGGCTGCTTACGGGAAATAAGCTCGAGCTAGTATGGCCAATATTGTATAGTTTCATTTAGGGAACGTGGCAATTTCTATTTCTCCCAAGACAATAACTGGGCTGTCAAGTCCTCCAATGTTATTAATGCCATTTGAAATTTACAAACACCTTTGGGTTTTACAAAGGATACAGAGGGAGCACGGACAATGGAGAGAGGATAAAAAGGGCTAAACCAGCAGCAAATATATGATATTAAACCCAGGTGACTTTAGGGGGGAATTTTCTGTCAAAGCGCTACTTCGAAAAGATAACACAAGACGGTCGTGTGATTAGGTCCATGCACTACAATGGGAAATCGCAAATTGTCCCATTCATCTGAACTTTCCATTACAAGAAAAGGTCACAAATAGATTATATTTTGAGTTGATACGATGGAAACGATTTTGCTAAATAATTCACTTTGCAGAAGCGATGAATTAACTTCGGGACGAATGAAGGAGCAAATCGACGTTTTGTTTTCAGTGTATATAATGACATTTTGGTCGGTTTTGTGTTTGTTTTACCCAGAATGCCCTACATCCTTAAGTTGAAAATAGAGTTTAGTTGTAATGGCGTCGTCTCCGCTGATTTCTTGAGATCGAAATTAGCGTTAACTTGAGCGAATAAGTAAATAAATCATGTGATTGTTCTGGTAAAATCTGGAGGATTGTAGTAGGGCTTGAAAGCGTACAATCGCGTTTTAGGGTAAGCTTAGAAAAGTATGCCTGTTAATTACTCCCACCGTCATTTTGTTTTCCACTCCCAGTGCCTCTCGGCATTGGGTAAAATATAAATGGCACACGTCACTCCTGTTCCGTTTCCTTCAGTAAGGAAAGGCCAGTACCATTTGTCGGAACAATTATAACCGGAAATTCCATTCAAATGGTAAGGGCTCCATAAACTCTATTTTCTTCCGTGATCTGTTTCGACCGCCATCTTGGATTCCCCAGATCGACGATAAAACGTTGATTTTCGTCCGCAAAACCTGAAATAGCCGTGTAAAGTTTTGGAAATAACGGGAAATGTAGAGACGAAATACCAAAACGCCAAGTAAATGGGTTTCGGAATACATCTTCACTATATATCTGGCAGAGACAGCGGTTCTAGAGCTTGGATAAACTCTAGCTAGGTCACGGAGGACGCCTTGTCTCGAGAAGGATAACATGTCCTCTTGCTTTGGAAAGGTATACGGAGGAGCAGAAGAGTTTTTCAAGAAATATTAGGTTTGCACTGCGGTCTTGTGGATACGTTTCATAACCATAACAAACGCCCGAGGTAGTTGTCACAAGACGGGTTCCCCGGGGATATTTTTTGTTACGGTGAAAATTACTTACAGTTTCTTTCAACGTTTTGTATTTTAGTGAAAACTGAGCGAGATTATTTCCTGTGAACTTCGCTCTATTTGAAACTTTTTGCTAGTTTGGGCGGACCTTGCAGGATCTCTTCCCAACGAGGGAGGTGATTGTGGATCTCTCCCGCCGTAAGACGGTTGTGATTCCGGAGCATAAGGTCATAGTTGGGACACCATTTTGGACGAGGGTAACAGGGCCGCAACGCTCGGGCGGTCACCCTTCCAGTTGACCTGTTGAGAACACTTGGTTCTGGGGAGTAGTTATTTGGTGCGAAGTTTGATGTCTTTACAACTGCTCTGTGGTAGTAGCCAACTCGAAAGCTTGGCTCCTTTGGCTACTACACACTCTTCTTTTGTTATGTTTAATTCAACGTCTAGTTAGCTCTGTTCTTACTTTTTTTTTTATTTCCTTAATGTTGGTATATTGTAATTGAATAAGTGTGAATAAAATGAACTTGAACTTGAACTTTACACTTGTGGGGTGGCTACAAACAGGATAACATGAATGAATAAAAACGGGAAGGAAAGGGGAGAGAGTATAGCTAAAACGAAGGTGAACTGACGGAAGGGTGAACGCCCGAGCGAAGCAACCCCGAAATACCCCGTCCAGGGACCGGGTAATGAAGGATATTAGATAATCCCATCAGGGAAGCTTCGCAACGGGCGGAGTGGGCTGGGGAACGGTGATACGTTGGTGGAAATTGAGAACAATGATAAATGAACATATTTTAAAAAAGGTCACCCAGCCGTTTCAGAGAAACTAGCAACAAATTCAAGCGAGGTCACCCCGTCGCTTCAAAACAAACGGGAACAAAATCAAGCGAGGTCATCCCAATCGCTTCAAAACAGACAAGAACAAATTCAAGCGAGGTCACCCCAGTCGCTTCAAAACAAACTAGTAACAAATTCAAGCGAGGTCACCCCTGTCGCTTCAAAACAAATTAGAACAAATTCAAGCGAGGTCACCCCAGTCGCTTCAAAACAAATTAGAACAAATTCAAGCGAGGTCACCCCAGTCGCTTCAAAACAAATTAGAACAAATTCAAGCGAGGTCACCCCAGTCGCTTCAAAACAAATTAGAACAAATTCAAGCGAGGTCACCCCAGTCGCTTCAAAACAAATTAGAACAAATTCAAGCGAGGTCACCCCAGTCGCTTCAAAACAAATTAGAACAAATTCAAGCGAGGTCACCCCAGTCGCTTCAAAACAAATTAGAACAAATTCAAGCGAGGTCACCCCAGTCGCTTCAAAACAAACTAGAACAATAATATACCTGCCAACTTTTTCCGAGTGATAGGCGTGAGAATTTTCCGGTAGGAGTGCCAGGATTTCCGATGGCGACCCGACCGAATCCGAAGGAAACCCGATCTATTTCGAAGATGTCCGAAGATGTTCCGAAGAATTCGGAAATTTAAATGGCCATCAGACCTCTGTAATTGTAACGTTCAGAACGATAAAAATCTACAAAAAAGTGCCATATTTTCAGGAACGTAACTATATTAAAAAATTGATCATGCGATCAGTTAAGGCTCATAGCCTAAATCTGTAATTAGGCGTGAGAAAATTGCTCCATAGGCGTGAGTAGGCGTGAGATTGGAGTTTTGGACTCGCAGGCGTGAGACTCACGCCTAAAGCGTGAGACTTGGGAGGTCTACAATAAAAGCGAGGTCATCCCGTCACTTCAAAACAAAGTAGAACAAAATGAAACGAGGTCACCCCAGTCGCTTCAAAACAAACTAGTAACAAATTCAAGCGAGGTCACCCCAGTCGCTTCAAAACGAACTAGAACAATTTTAAGCGTGGTCACCCCAGTCGCTTCAAAACAAATTAGAACAAATTCAAGCGAGGCCACCCCAGTCGCTTCAAAACGAACTAGAACAATTTTAAGCGTGGTCACCCCAGTCGCTTCAAAACGAATTAGAATAAATTCAAGCGAGCTGATCCCAGACGCTTCGAAACTAGAACAATTTTAAGCGAGGTCACCCAGTCGCTTCAAAACAAACTAATAACAAATTCAAGCGAGGTCACCCCAGTCGCTTCAAAACGAACTAAAACAATTTAAAGCGAGGTCGCAGTCGCTTCCAAACAAATTAGAACAAATTCAAGCGAGGCCACCCCAGTCGCTTCAAAACGAACTACAACAATTTTAAGCGTGGTCACCCCAGTCGCTTCAAAACGAATTAGAACAAATTCAAGCGAGGTCATCCCAGACGCTTCGAAACTATAACAATTTTAAGCGAGTTCACCCAGTCGCTTCAAAACAAACTAATAACAATTTAAAGCGAGGTCGCAGTCGCTTCAAAACAAATTGGAACAAATTCAAGCGAGGTCACCCCAGTCGCTTCAAAACGAACTAGAACAATTTTAAGCGTGGTCACCTCAGTCGCTTCAAAACAAACTAGTAAGAAATTCAAGCGAGGTCATCCCAGTCGCTTTAAAACGAACTAGAACAATTAAGGCGAGGTCGCAGTCGCTTCAAAACAAATTGGAACAAATTCAAGCGAGGTCACCCCTGTCGCTTCAAACAAACAAGAACAATTTTAAGCGAGGTCACCCCAGTCGCTTCAAAACAAATTAGAACAAATTCAAGCGAGGTCACCCCAGTCGCTTCAAAACAAATTAGAACAAATTCAAGCGAGGTCACCCCTGTCGCTTCAAAACAAACTAGTAACAAATTCAAGCGAGGTCACCCCAGTCGCTTCAAACAAACAAGAACAATTTTAAGCGAGGTCACCCCAGTCGCTTCAAAACAAATTAGAACAAATTCAAGCGAGGTCACCCCAGTCGCTTCAAACAAACTAGAACAATTTTAAGCGACGTCACCCCAGTCGCTTCGGGAACAAATTAGGACAATTTTAAGAGAGGTAATTTTAGTCGCTTAAAAGAAACTAGTAACAAAGTTCAAGCGAGGTCGCCCCAGTCGCTTCAAAACAAGCTAGAACAAATTCAAGCGAGGTCATCCCAGTCCGGTCGCTTCAAAACAGTATAGTAACAAATTTTAAGCGAGATCCCCCCAGTCGTTTTAAAACAAACTAGAAACAAATTAAATCTAAGCGAGGTCACACCTGTCGCTATAAACAAACTAGTAACAAGCAGAGCAAAGTCGAGCGAAGTCACCCCCGTTGCCGAAAATCGAGCTAATAAAACGTTCGTGAAAATGGGAGTACAAGGTGAAAAAGATTTGTACGGAACCTACCAACTCTGGCTGTGCAAGCTGGTTTTGCGGTTGTGGTTGTGCTTGTTGAGCAATAAATTGCGTGTCTTGCTGTCTTGCTGTTGCGGAGCTGGATTGAATTAAGCTGCTTGAACTTCGGGGTGTAAAGGAGCTACGGGAACTCTCGTCATAATGGAAAAAGGCGGGCGCAGCGATGCATGGCTATGGTAAAAAGTTATCGTCTTGCACGGGTCCCGACCTGAACTTTACTGAACTAGGCTGAATTATGAAGCAGGCGGCTTATATATAAAGGGAGGAGGTCTAGGGTTATGCCGTGCATTCCCACGGGTCACGCTGGGAATGTAAAGAAGTACATGATTGTATATATTAGGCTTTTTGTGCGTGTATCCCCAGTGAGAATAGGGTTGTAGGAGACGCTGTCGTAACGTTTCAGTAACGCTGTTTTACCGAAGTAAGAGTAGCCGGAAGTCACTAAACAGGAAGTGTAAATGGCAAAGCTATGAACCGGAAGTGCACAATTTAAAATATGTGTGCATAAATTTGCATGCAAAATCGTGACACAAAAAATAACAAGAAAAACGGAGCCGAAACCTTACTCGTGCCTCTTCGCGCATGAGTAATAAAATAATGCTATCAAAATTGTGTGCACCCTTCTTTGTTGGGAAGGGTTTAGAAGATACCCTTAGGCTAGTATGCACTCTAATTAAGCACTTGTTTATTACCGATGTGGTGAAATACGCAGTTATTTACAAAGGACAATACTCTCATGTAAATGTCTGAACCATAACAATCACCTTCACTTAAAGGACTGATTGAAGTCTTCAGCCTCTCAAAGTCAGTTTCTTCCAAAGGACAGGAGATGTGAGGCACTTCCACTCCGTCAATGGACCATCCCACTCCTCTCGTAGCAAAGGCCCATCCCAGTCAATTCCATATGTGCAGTTCTGTAAAATTAGAGATTTGTTGCTAGAACAATTGAATTCCCTGCAGTTAAGCCGAGTTGACAATACTCAATGGTAGTATTGTGTTAATTGAAAGAAATTGATCCAAAACCTACAAGTTAAGATTCTCAACAGATAGATCCTCTGCCATTTTATGAAGTAATAGTACCACTCTATACCACTTAATGACATTACTATGGTATCATTTGACGACTCCATTACCTAATGATATTTTATCGCCACACAATATATTACATTGGGTTTTTGCAATTAGTCCCCCCCCCTCCCCCTGTGGAGCAATATACATGTAAAGACTCAACATTGAGAGGAGAGAGGCATTGTCACTTTCTTACAAAGGGCCAAAAGCTATAAAGAACAGAACTGTGTCCCAAAACTTTCGTCCATCATTGTAGATAACTACAAAATTAATGATAATGCTGGACAATACCTCATTGAATATTTCATGCGCTACCACTAGATCTGAGTTTGCAACATTGCTGATCCCCATCATCCACAGCTGTAGTGGTGTTTGATTTCCTGCTGATGAAAAAAAAAATCATGAAATGCCATGCCTGTTCCATGCTGCCACAAACTCCTCAATATCTCTGTTTATACGAGGCATAAATACATAATGTAAACAGAAGATGTGCACATCATTGTCTGGGTCAAGAACGTGGCATGTCTCCATATGATAAAACAGATAGTAGAACACAAATGTTACTTGGTAAAAAAGGTCTCTCCAGAGTCTCTCAATGCGTTGGTTATGCACACTCTTGCCAGTAATCATACTCCCTCTACCTGGATAATTCTAACGGTGGTCATTTTAGATATTCGAAACTTAAGCGGTACCAATGTACAAATTTTGACCCCTAAAAGGTACGACGAGCACCCCCGTCATTTTTATATGGGAGTCCCCCCCCCCCCCCCCCCCCCGGGATACCATGCTTGTGGATCTGGGGTAGTTGATACAATGTACGTAAATTATTTGTAGTCCGAATTCCGTCCATTCTTGGATAATGATTTCATACGGGCCCATACTAATTTTCTCATGAGTGTATTTGTTGTCGGCACAATGTTTGTGTGTTTGCAATTAGACTGAACAGAAACAAGACACAAGCAGTTTCATAATGGTCAACCATTTTTATTTTTCCCCGGACAATGCAGTCGGCATTTCATTTTTATGTTGTTTAGATAACATCGACATAAAAACTTATCCTTTCCATAATCTATAAAAAATCTATAAAATCCTACACAAAGTATATATTTAAAGAATACTGGGTAAATGCGCCATGTCTATTAACATGCTAAAAATATAAAATGCGAATGTCTAAATTAAAAGAAATTTTATCTGCATTAGTGGTTATTTTAATAAAAAAAATACTTAAAAATACTTAAAAATACTTATAAGTGTATATCCACGTTAAATAAAGTATGTTATGTTATGTTGTACTCGCCTTAAACTTTGATGTTATTAATTCTCGTATAATTATTGATCCTCATCAAATCCTATTGTTCTCTCTCTGCATTATATCAACGATTGCAGCGTGATTAGGAGTTTTGATTCCAAGTGTCTGAGGAAAACGGGGGCGGTCCTTTTTGTTAGCAAGGGAAATTATCAGGGGTAATACTAAACGTGCTAAAACAGACTAACTGCAATATTTTTAATATTGCAGTGTGCACACTGCAATATTAAAAATATTGCAGCGTGCACACTGCAATATTAAAAATATTGCAGTTAGCCCGATTTTACCTCGTTTAAGTATGCCCCCTGATTTCGTTATAATTTCGTTATGAAAAGATCGTTTGGGTCTTACCCTTATTATTTTTGCCGCTAACATTTGTTTAAATTGGAATCCCACTATGTAATTTACAACTGAAGATAAAACTTTCTAAAATAAATAAACAGTACACAAGAAAATTATTCCAGGAGATACGTGAACACAAAGATATTCAATTTATTATAAATCGTAACTTGTTTGCACCTCATACAAGGTTTCTCATTTATACGAAATAGCAATTTTAGTGTTATTAGTGCTAAGCACAACTGACTGATTACAAACTTCACTTGTTTCTGGCTCAACGGATTTTTCCTTTAACTCCTTTTCTTCTTTTTGCTCACTGTACTTTTGTTCAACATCTTCGTTAATACATTTTTCTTCATTTACCTTTGAGCTCTGCCGAAGCATCATTTTCCGAACTCTGCGTTATAAAAATCGCTGATTCGTCTTCCGATGAATCCTCCATGCTTCCAACAAGTGAGCCAGGCACTGAATAAAATGACTGAGTACTCTGGGTTATAAAGTATGCAAATTTTTGTGAACATTCTCGTCAACAACAAATAAATTCAATAATAATGTTCACCCATGATCATAGTTACATAATCCTCACAACAACTGAGGAATTGTGGGTTATGTAATCGCCACCGCACTGTATAGTGTACGTAGTCACAATAACTGCTAATTTCATTGTTATAGCTGTATTCATAATCAATTTAACAGCCAAAGGGGCGGCTAAAATCGAAGATACAATGTATAGGGAGAACAATGGGATTTTGTGAGGATCAATTGTTATTAGTTAAATAATCTTTTTGCACAACAACTCAGGATTTGGTGGTTACGTAATGGCCATCGCACTGTATACGTAGCAACAATAGGTGCTAATTTCATTGTTATAGCTGTATTCAAAATGAATACAACAGCCAAAGGGGTGGCTAAAATCGAAGATACAATGCAGAGAGAAAATAATGGGTTTTGATGAGAAACAATAATTATAATAGATAATTACTTCGGCTCACAGCATTATTAGGTATATTGTAGTCAGCTTCGGGCTGCGCCCTCAGCTTCCTGCAATATACCTAATAATGCTGCGAGCCTCAGTAATTATCTATTAAATCTCACGAGGTAGCTGTACAATGTGGTTAACACTGTGCAGGGATTGTGAAACTTTTATGCCAGTGACCAGAAACATTTTGTCTCAGACTGTGCTAGAATTAAAATTGAGCATCTTATTTCAAACACGAAATGCTCTTAGAGCACCAAGAACAAGATATCAAGTTAATTCTTGTACAAAGAATAAACCGTAACCAGTTTTTAGCAAATTTTCCAAAACACATTGAACAAACTTGAAAAATTGGCCATTGTTTTTCAAGTTGCAATCCATTTCCATCCTGGCCATCTGCACTCAGAGACACTTGTTTATAGTTTCATTATACTCGTAAAGCAATTTTAAACAAAACTGGACCATTATTTTTGCGTTTCCAGTGGTATAAACGTCTTTTAGCTTTTCAAAATAACACTTAAAATGGTGAGCAAAATGTCTAAGAATGGGGAGGGTCCAAATTTTTAATATTTGTGAGTCAGCTCATAGCAGAGGTCATATGTGGAATTTTTCCGGCACAAAATTTGTAAAATTTCAACTGGGCACTCTTATTGTAGGAGTTCAAGGATGATATTTTATGAGTTATATTTCATTATCAGGTAGAGAAACTTATTTTGAAATATGGCCCTGAATCTTTTGAAGAATTTCTTCAAACTTGTTGCTACGCACAGCTTCTAAACATGGAACCATTTTGATGTACAACAGCTTAGCAAATACCAAAGCCAGTTGACCGGCAGGAGGCCATGTAATATCTTCAAACAGCAAAGGGATAATTGGCTTCTTCCTAGAGTCTGCTAGTGTTGCTTCACGCTGGCAATTTTCTGACTGGCAATACTTCTGCGTCACACAGCAGATCACAACCTGTGAAAGTGATATAAATAACGGAGCATAAAAATACAAAAACTAACGTATAGTACTTATTAATATAAAACACAAAGTTCCACTATAAAAGGGTTGGCACCTCCTTCATTTCACACTTTTTACTCATGTGCAGAGCGGCATGAGTTGAGGTTTGCCCTCCATTTTTCTATTCACAATAAGCGAAATGAAGCGTGAAACAGAAATATCGCATGCTTGCTTGAGTAACCAGATAAATGGATTCTTACGAGATTAGTGATCCCCAGGGATGAGAACCAATCATAAATAGACGAACCCCCCACTGCATTCTTCCTCCATTTTGATGAAGCGCCCAACGAGAAAGGTGAAACTTTGGTCAGGTTACCACGAATTTTCAGAGAACCTATAGCTTCACGGGCACAAGACCCTCAGATGCCTGAACAACCAGTTCCAAATGGTAGAGTCTACCTTCTATAGCTCAGAAGGACGTCGGATACTTATTGAGAATTATATAACGTAATGTCAACACGTAGAATTTTATTTTTAATAAATTTTTAAGTGTAAAAAAGGAAACCTAAAATACCCACTCAGGATTGAACATAGCCTACCGTACCACAGTGTCACCTAGCTTCCTCGGGTTGCTTAGGCCTAAATAGAGAGTTTTAGATCCGGGTTTACCGCTAACCTCTAACCACTGGAGGTCACGTGACAAGTCTTTCGCGTCACATTTGAGGTTTACAACGTGCGTTTTCAACGTGAGGAGGTAAGTTTTCACGTTTGTCATTTACCTGAAAGCGTTTAGTGTATATTTCTTGTTTTATTCCACGTAATGATACCAAAATCTTATTGAACAAGTCTTTATCTATTAACAGAGGCAGAAATTCGGGCCAAATGCTAAATTTGATAGATAATATTGCACCTTGAAAACAGGTGCCATTCATGGCTGCAGATTCAAAATGGCGGCCGTAAATTTGCTGTAAGACGGCCCTGGGATCTAAATCGAGAAATGAGCTAACGGCAAACGACAAACTTCTAACGTCAAACCGCGGTTAGAGGTTAGCGGTAAACTCGGATCTAAAACTCTCTAATTTAACTATATAAACTGCTAACCCCAACCTCAACTGAAAGCTAACCAGTTACTCCGTTATATAAGTCTCAATAAGGTGTCCGACCTCCTTCTGAGCTATGGAATCTAGACTCTTCCGTTCCAAACAATGTCCAAGCTCCTGAAGTTGTCCGTCCTCAACCAGCCGAGCAGAATATAGGACCTCCGGAGGACTTAGAGGTAAATTCCCAGTTCTTTCGCTCAATATTCACTAGCTAGGCTTTTGTCAATTATTCTAAGGCCCGTTTTAAACGTCGAATTTCACAAGTGCCGAATCTAATGCTAAAGAGAAAAAGCTATTGTCCTCGCTCATTTGCATTAAGTTCGGCACATGTGAAATTCGACGTTTAAAACGGGCCTCGGGTTCTTCGAACATTTATAGCTGTTTATACAGGGCGTATTTAAAGGGCGTTTTCCGTAATTTGCTTTGGAATTATTATTTATTGTTCTGTTAGGATTGTCACTTTAGTTGTGGAATGATGCATTCGGCGAGGGACCGTGTTGAAGCCACAAATGTAATAATTGACCACAAATGTAATAAAGCCCTCAAATGTAATAAGGACTGACCACAAATGTAATAAAGCCCTCAAATGTAATACGAAGACCACAAATGTAATAATGGATTTTACCGTGCGTTCTTCAGTTTACACAACAGCGTTACCAGCCCTAAGTTGTGAGGACCAGGATTTTGCCAGTCATGCATTATCTTTCTCGGACAACCAAACTTGGACCAACCTTATTTTATCTATGTAGTGTGTTGGACGTCATCTGTCATTCACATTTGTGGTCAATCCTTATTACATTTGAAGGATTTATTGCATTTGTGGTCAATTATTACATTTGTGGCTTCAACATTGAAGCCACAAATGTAATAATTGACCACAAATGCAATAAAGCCCTCAAATGTAATAAGGATTGACCACAAATGTAATAAAGCCCTTCTCTGATTCGCCTTAAGGAAATTATTAATTCCCCGAAGTGGCATATGGCGTGGCTGGCTTATTAAAACTTAATCCAGCACCGATTGGCTGGTTTGAGATAATCGGTATTGCCTCGCGCACTTGACAAGCTCACACATCCGTCTTCAGTACCCCTGCCTCAGACTAGTACCGTACTTTGTTGAACCAAAAGTTTATATTAAATTCGGCGGTGCACACTGCTATCGTTGACGAAGACGTTGAAATTTTTTATTGTAGGAATGTCATGTTTGCTGTTGAAATTGTTAGTTTAAGCGTCTGATTGCATGCATTACCGTATGTGGGACTCGTATCATTTGTGTGCCCATGCTTTTACCAAAAGGAGGGCGATTTGAACAATTAAACTTTGAACTTTATATAAATTACTTTTAAGTGGCATGCCCTTCGGTCGCACTAAGTTTTCTCTCTGTGAGTTGATTGTCACGAAACCTGTTGTACACCGGTATCATGTCTATACGTGTAGTTTATACTGTTTCATATACTGCATATAGAGGTACTGCTACTGGGTGATGTTACGGAGATTTTATTTGCTTCCGAAATGGTAGAGTAGCCAGGTGAAAGTAGTACGCAGTTTATTTGACAAAAGTCTGGTTGCGAGGCGCTCTTCAGTATTGTAGATGTTACTTCGGGATTGAACACGTGACCGATATAGTCACATGAGGTGAAAGACACGTGACGTTTTTCTTACGCCAGAGACAGCTCTGTCAAAGTTTAGTGGCAAGGTGATGTAACTACCTATTTCCGGGTTGATCATGTGGCCGATGACGTGGTATACCGCTTAGACCTTGACAGTGAACTGAAATGAAATGACAAGAGGCTAGGATAAATAATTGCTTAGGTTCGTTCAGGTTGTGAAATGTGAATGAACGTTTCTTTTAACTTGACAGCTATTCACTCCGAACATTACTTCGTTTACATTTTATAACTGGGCCTTGGTTCCGTACTACAGTCAAACCTGTATATAACGGCCCTGTATATAGCGGTCACCCTGTATATAGCGGTCACCCTGTATATAACGGTCACCGAACAACTTCCCAAAAATCGTGCCTAATGTTTACTGTAAAGTTTGCCTGTATATAGCGGTCACCTGTATATAACGGACGCTGTCACCCTTTGGACTTCCATGGAAATCTTTGCGAACTGACACATTTGCATATATTATTCTACCTTATATAATGCCAATTACGTCATCGCGCGGGATAATGAATATTACATGAGTATGAATAGTACCTTATCCCTTCCTCTGACTAATTAGCATTAAGGTATGGGACAAGTTCTCCCTGTCTCAGGTCCCCGTGGTACCCCAGATCCAACCTGTACGAACCTCTCCCCATCGTCTTAACACTCCCAATCCTAAATTCACCTCCCAATTCTAATTCCCCTCCAATCCCCAACGTGGATAAGTATACATCTACAACTTTACAGAAATACAAGCTTTTATTACACGTAAGAGCCAAAAGCTGTAGTGAATCCTGTCAAACTATTTCGTTTCTTGTAAAGCTCAGGAGGCCAAAGAAATATTTCCATATTAACAAGAGGCAGGTACTGAAGATAAAAAGAAAGCCGAGCCTGTGCTGCGGAAGAGTCAAACGGGGCGGCCCTAACCCCCCCCCCCCCCCCCCCCCCCGACGAATTTAATGGACGAAAACGGTATATGCCGCAAGCGAACTGTCAATAGGTCACAAATGGAGATATAAGCTTGTATCGCCGTAACATGACAATCAAATTATTGTTTCCACACCGTATGAAGGCGGATAAATTGTTCGAGCCACCCCGCAGCGTTTTCGTATACATATGGTTGAACAGGAGGCCCCCTCACTGTGGAAAATATAGAATTTCTTGGGTCTCCATTCTGCCTAAATCACCCGCTCGGTCCCCAGCAAAAACCATAGCTTTAAAGAAGGCTTGACTCCGAGCTAAAACGAAGATCTTCTTAGAAACTAAACCCGGTTCGTTCAATCGACTGCGCCGGGATAAGATCCGAGATCGCGATCAGGTCACTCAGCAAAAAAGGCTCCGCTTGTGAAGGGGAGACCCTGGCCTGAAGCTGTTCTGCCCTTACCGATGTGAGATAAACCTTCACCCTTCTCGATGCTGCGGGGTTACCATAACCGGGAACACCTGAGTTATCCGAACCTCACCCTTGCGCGGTGAAGATCGCTCTGAGTTTTCTTTTAATGAAGGAGTCCACGACGACTCTTGGCTACAATATGGAGTTGACTGTTTTCGTCTCAGTAAGTCTTCCCTTCGAGCTTCAATTCGTGGGTCGGAAGGTCTACAGGAGCTTTCAAGGACTGAGACGAGAGTGGACCTGTTCCACATCTAGCATGACCACACCGTTGGCAAAATCAAAACCCCTCATCGTTAGGGTAAAAACAGCACGGACAGCCGACTGCTGGGACAAACAGTCTTGGGACTCTGGGTAAAGACTGTGAGAACAGAGGAGAAGAAAATGACCATTTCCACCTCCAAACTCCGTCTAGACAATCTGCCAGCATCCTGGTGACAGCATAGCGTCGTTACGAGACAGCTTTCGTGGAAACCAGTCCGCCACATTCATGTTTGAAGGGACAAAGATCATTGATAAAGCAATATTTTCTCACAATAAACAAAGTAAAAACGCTTTTCTACGCGTTTCAAATCCTTGCAACGAGAACCTCTACCATGCCAGGTATAAATAATAGCCTGGTCACCCCCTTGAATATCGAGGCGGCAATCTCGAACTTCCGGCGGAAGAGATTCTAGAGCTTTGCCACAGCCCACATTTCTTTGACATTGATATTCAACGAGAGAAGGTCCTCCCAAAATCGCCAAATGTCAATTCCCCAGAGTTTGTGTGAATCACCCCTGCCCAACGAGACAATGATGCGTCCGTTGTTAGCTTGAGTGCCACATGTTCCTTCTTTCTCCACGGAATACACTCGGACCAAGAATCCAGGAAACGCTAGCACACTAATTCCTCTCGCAGCATGGGTGAAAAGCGGAATTTTGCTTTCCCGAAGCCGCCCCAATAGCCCACGCCAACTCGCGTATATAACATTTTGCCCCGGGGAATGCAAGCGTAAACGAAATGCACTTTCCCATAAGCTTTTGGAGAGACTTGACAGGCACCGAATCCCTGCGGGCAAGGAGGTTTTCTCCTAACACCGCAAACCTTTGTTTCTTAACATCTGAAATCAAAAACGCCTGCAAGTGCGAATCAGCCAACATGCCCAGGTATGATATCCGCCCAACTGGGACAAGGATGTACTTTGCTAAACCAAGGGAGTATCCCCACATAATTAAAACTCGACAAACAATATAAAGGGAGGCCTCCGCCGACCTCCTACTTAAAAGAGTGTCTCGCAGACTTATAGGGCGGGACCAGAAGCCCTCTTTAGCGAACGGTTCTCCTACCAATCTAACATCGATATAAAGGGACAGGCGACACCGAGGCCCCGAAAATAGCTAACTGCCGCTAAACCCACATACTGGGAAACAAACCACCAGCCATTCCATTCAAAGCCCACAAGCTCTTGTGATTTTTCCGTGAGCAGGATGTGGTTATAGCCCACATTATCATCCAATTTAGACATACGGATTCCGCATCAAGAAAACGTGAAACCTCCGCTAATTATCTATTGGAAATGGCGTGTCTGCCATCCTTAAATTCAGGAACGAAGCATCAATACACAAGCGAGGTTTCGAAGGCTCTACAGTAAGAGTAAAACAAGCCAAGGAGGTTCCACTGTTCCTCCTACATCCCAAACTTTCACTACTCCAGTTATAATGCGGGACTGTATTTCGTATGAAATAACCGTTTCCAAGCCTTTACAAGATAGGTGGTTAGAAAAGACTTTCCTTGGCGGAGAAGGGCTGCCGTAATGAGCTCCTGTAAACACTCCCTGAAAGGGACGGAGAAAATCTAAAATATTGACTCTTGATAGTTTTCTTATCCTGTAAGTCCTTCAGAATGACATTCCCACGCTTCCAAATGATTGTGAAGTTCCCCTGATAAGAACATGTTCGGGTCCCGAAACTTTACTTCTTAATAGTCGAAATTCACCCTGATAACACCCGTTTGATACTTGACAAAACAGCGTCAACAGCCGTCACCTCCTCTAGACCTAAGGCCGAGGCTCCATCCGACCAAACCCATTGAATTTTCCTTGTTGCAGCCAATTGCTGCACTTTGCTCGGGAAAAAACATTCCCCCACATTAACGATCTCCCTTATTTGGAATTAAATAAAGAAAAACGAGTAACCAACGGATGGAATCGAAGAAAACCCACTTTACTTTACCCCGACCCAGGCCTAGAGAAGATGACTGCCACTGCCCGACAAGTCGAAGCAACAAGGGATGCCATCGTTGACAATCGCTTGCGGAGTCATCTCCCAGGACCCAGAAATTGAAAAATAGATATAAAACCATAAACCCAACAACAACTTCTGTCTGTTAAGAACGAGTCCCATGACACTTTCTCAGTCCTTCGCTTCCTATCTTCATTATCAGTTCTGTATCACAGGGAACCCACAGTTACCCGTAAGTCATATTCATATTCACTCCCCACACAGTAAAAGAAAAGTGTACACGTTAACTTACCAACTTTATTTCATGAACAACCTCGTCATAAAAGACAAGCAAAAAATTACAACACTCCTAGGCATATGCCTAGAACGTCAATAACAGCCACGAAGGCTTTCCCGTATATAAATATATATAACTATAAAGGTTTTTTTTTTTTTTCCACAAAACCTAGCAATATGGCCATACCGACCGCAGGCGGTAACACTTAATCAGTACAAGCACGCGATCGTTGATTGGAAGGCCCCCAAAAAACATAAAACTAGGTCACATAAGACAATCACGCCCCTCAAAAACCAACACTTCCAAATTCCAATTAGATCTGGAAAGTGTCCACAATTAGTACTCGCGTACTAAATACTTTGACACTTAAATAAATTGATTTGATTTTGATTTTTTTTTTTATTTCAAAGAACATTAGGTTCACCCAGATACCTATAACGCATATTATTGGGCTCACCACGCCGGTTTTGAGTTTCCGCTGGACTCATGCAAAATACGCTTCTCAATTGGAATAGACCCTTACAGGGGCTATCTTTCAGTAACTGCAAGTCCTCAAAAGAGAACCCAACCGACAATATATCCCCCTCTTATAACAACTATCTTAGACATATTATATCCCACTAACCGTGAACGCCGTTGGACTCAACCTTTTTTCGTCATTATGGGCTCACATAGAAACGCGCTATCTCAACAATGAGTTCACAAAGATACTCAACTTACTTCGTCATTGGGCTCACAAAGAAACCCTTTATCTCAATAGTGATTTCACAAAGATACTCAACTTACCTCGTCATTGGAGGGGGGCGTAAGGGTTTGCGGTGATGCGGTTTTGCGTTATTTTTTATGCGGTTTTGCGGTAATTTTAATTTTAACCCGCGGTATTGCGGTTTTACAAAACTACGCGGTTTGCGGTTTTCATGTAGTTTGATGAATTTCGATGCGGTATTGCGGTTTTGACGTTTATTCTGGGCGGTTTTGCGGTTTTCGGACCCCCTTACGCCCCCCTCTCATTGGGCTCACAAAGAAACCCTTTATCTCAACAGAAAGTTCACAAAGATACTCCACTTACTCCGTCATTGGGCTCACAAAGAAACCCTTTATCTCAACAATGATTTCACAAAGATACTCAACTTACCTCGTCATTGGGCTCACAAAAAAACCCTTTATCTCAACAGAAAATTCACAAAGATACTCCACTTACTTCGTCATTGGGCTCACAAAGAAACCCTTTATCTGAACAGAGAGTTCACAAAGATACTCCACTTACTCCATCAATTCGGCTCACCAAGCAACGCTAACCTCAATAGCGAGTTCACAAAGAGACTCAACTTACTTCGTCATTGGGCTCACAAAGAAACCCTTTATCTCAACAGTGAGTTCACAAAGATACTCAACTTACTTCGTCATCGGGCTCACAAAGAAAACCCTGTATACCAACAGTGAGTTCACAAAGATACTCCACTTACTTCGTCATTGGGCTCACAAAGAAACCCTTTATCTCAACAGAGAGTTCACAAAGATACTCGACTTACTCCGTCACTGGGCTCACAAAGAAACCCTTTATCTAAACAGAGAGTTCACCCTACTTACTCCGGTCCGTCAATTTGGCTCACCCAGCAACAAGTAATCTCAATAGCGAGTTCACAAAGAGACTCAACTTACTCCGCCATTGGGCTCACAAAGAAATCCTTTATGTCAATAGTGAGTTCACAAAGATACTCAACGCAATTCGTCATTAGGCTCGCCAAGAACCCTTCGTTTCACCTTGCCATAGCCCAGTCACGTAAACATGAAACTAAAACCTTACCTATCGCTTTCAATCTTGGGCCCGATATAATATACCGTCGATATTTGGCGAGCAAAAATGTCTTAACACCCCCGCGAACAAAGGCTAAATCAAAAAAATCTACCGAATCTAATTAGGAATTCACACGTGCAAAATTCTTACAAACACAACCGAAATAAAAACGCCGCCTTAACTACAACAAACAAGGGTCCGAAAGAAAAATTGAAACGGAAACCAGAGAAATAAATATCTCGCTCGCTCCAACGAACCAAACCATAGCTATTCCCGAAATAACGCCAAAATACACACAACCAAGAAGCGAACCTGTAACTGCTCCGCTGTGGTTGACGATGAACTCGGAGCCCCGCCACGTGGCTCGGCGAATGTGCTTGTTCCGCGGCTGACGCACTCATCGAAGCGCTACTAAAACCAAGAACTTCGTTTGAAGAAGCTTGCATTTGTGGTTGAAGAGGGAGCACGGCCTGCTGCGGTAATTCTATGGCCACAACAGGAGCAGGCCGTGCTGAAGCAGAATCACTCTGACGTTCCTCCATGGAAATCTTTGCGAACTGACACATTTGCATATATTATTCTACCTTATATAATGCCAATTACGTCATCGCGCGGGATAATGAATATTACATGAGTATGAATAGCAACTTCAGGTTTGGTCACGCGAATGACTGATGACGTCCAACACACTACATGGACAACTTCAGTTTGTCCGAGTTTGGTTATACGCATGACTGGCGAAATCCTGGTCCTCACAACTTAAGGCTAGTAACTCTGTTTTGCAAACTGAAGAACGCACGGTAAAATCCATTATTACATTTGTGGTCTTCGTATTGCATTTGAGGGCTTTATTACATTTGCGGTCAGTCCTTATTACATTTGAGGGCTTTATTACATTTGTGGTCAATTATTACATTTGTGGCTTCAACAGACCGTCAGTTGATCGCTAATAAGTATTTTTTTTTTATGATTATCGTCTTGAGCTTCAAAGTTATTGTCTCGAATGACGTTTGTCTCTTAGTGAAATTATTCTGTCGGCAGAGGACAGTCAGTTATTCACTGATGAGTGTATTATCCCTTACTTATTATATCAAGTTGTAGTTATTGCAAGTAATGTATTGTCACCCAGTTTTCCTATGAATAAATGCTTAAAGGCTAAGTTTTTTTGTAAGGAATTCTTGTTTGCATAGTTCTGCCCATTCTGCCATTTTCTTGGTAGCCTTCTATTTAATCCAACTGGGTTATTTTCTGGGTTTGTCTAAATCTATTTTATTGGTGATTCGTTTAAACGTTTTTACCTTAGAGTCGCTTATGCCTGCATCAATTTCTTTAAACAGTGCATCCCCTCCTCCCATCTGACTTGTGTCCATCCAGCAATGGATCCCATTCTTCTCAAGTCTCTCTTTTAACTCTAGGACAATGCCTTGAGATCCCCACTGGTAAGAGATGAACACTTCTGGTCGAGATGTTGATGGTGGTCGAGATGTGGACGGCCTAGCTCCATCAACTGAGTTCACATCTTGCTTTTTAACTGCTGGAGACGTGTTTTTTTCTGCAGGATAAACCACATTTTAAAATAATGTCAATTGGGTTGATTTCTCTACCTTAAGTACAAGATCCACTGAATGCTCCCCACAAAGAAACAACATACAGTCAAACCTCTATTACTGCGCTTTGCACTAACATGCGTAATCTGAAATTCAAATCACCACCAATGGTTGCGTTTTTCCCTGCCGTCAATCAAATTTTCGGCGGTTTCCGATTGCTTCCAAGCGTTTTCGTATCGTTTATAGTGAAAGTGGTAACATGCATGGTTTGTTCGTATAAGCGAAAATGAAACATGGCTTCTAAATACGGAACATCACTGCGTTGGAGCTCTCTCCTCTGCAGAGGCTCCTATCAGTATAGAACAGTAAAAGAGAAAATGGGAGCGCAGTGAACGGGAGCACGAGTCCCCCGCGCACTTTACTTTTTACTTCTACCCAACCTCAGCGCGCTTTTTGCCAAGCGTGGAGCGTGACTAGGACGGGCCTCTGCGGAGAAGAGAGGCGTTGGAGAGTCGTTTTTCTACCCGCGAGTCATCGTCTCTCGCCACTGGAAATTGCCCGCCTTTTGAAAGCGAGGAAAATATTTGCCGGTGTACTCCCGGTGTACTATGTGCTCAAACAATATAGAGAGACGAAAGGAGTTGATTATTCGGAAAATCGTGACAGAGGCATATAAGCGACGATCAGTAGTTGGTATGATATTTTTGTCTCTAATCGTTCTGTGCACGTTTACTGATGATCATCTATCCTTTGTTTACATGATGTTTTCTTGTTTCGATTTTTTTTAGGGAGAGATATTGTGCTCGTTCGTTCGTTCGTTCGAGACAATTACCAGAATTATATTTAGACGAATTGCGTGACTGGATTGAATTCCTAACTGGAGAAGTGTACTTAAAACAAAGAAAGTGTTATAAAAATAGACAGAGTAAACACGTCTCCCATTCGTCGCAAATGAAAGTATTTAAAAAGCGTAAAGCATAAAGCTTTCCCAGTAAGATTTCAGAGAGATTTGTTTCTTTAGATCACAGTTATGAATTTGTTCTCTTCGCCGATGACATCGACCTTTTGATCTCGGTGGATTATCTCTTAAATTGATAGGAGGATTTCATGCCATTAGAATTATTTTATTTCTTTATGCCGTTGTTCGGTGCTAGCTCTTTTGGCATACATTGCGGGGTTTTTTGGATGCATCAAATTTCTGTGCAGGACTTTTCTGGTTGCCATTTAATACACTGATTACTGAAACAAGTTGCTCATTTCACTGGGGCCGTAGTTAGTCATAAAATAACTCCGGAAATCTGGTGAAAAAAGCTAGCCAAAACTTGTGATTTTGTTCCCACCTATTTTTATACCTAACCCTTTAGGCTAGGTATTTTCATTTTTCCACCTAAACAGAGTTTTGGTCCCAGAGGGCCCGTTTCTCGAAAGTCCCGATAACTTTTCGGGCCCGGAACTATATTAAAATCAGAATATATAAAATGGTGATGCATTTTTTAGCCCTCAAACCAGCTCGACTTGTTTCGTCAATTTAGAATTTTATTGCTTAGCTTTTAAAACCAACAAAATTTTAATCTTTAATGAATACACTGCGCACATAAGATAGCTATCGGGACTTTCGAGAAACGAGACCCAGTTCGTGATCTCGGTATTTTTTGGGGGGTAGGGGGCGGGCCGGAGGATTTCCAAAACGTATATCTGCAAGCGGTTATTTGTGCGAGTTTACTTCCGCTGTTTTGTTGCTTTCACCATTTCATATCATTTTGGTAATTTTCAAAATAGCTCATGCACGCAATGCGTGCCTATGTTAATGCGTCACTTGCCTCATTAACTTAATGCCATTGTTTTCCTTCCAATATTACATGTGCATATAAACAAAGTGTTGAGATGTGCCACATCTTGCACTACAGTACGTTACATGGTGACAGTGCAAAATCATATCAAGTTAATTGTTACAAAGAGCATTTTGTACATGTGCAGTGGAGGATGTGATCTATAGTTGAATACTGCACAGATACATACATACGTAAACTTTATTTAAACTTTAATTGAGTGTTGCCTATGAGGCTAATTTCTTCAAAAAACATAACATATAACAAGGCAAAAAATGTCCTTCATGGCATACTATATCGATACTATAAAAGCCACTAAATATGCCACTATGGACATGTTGGTAGCAGTGAGCCCAAGTATAAGCAAGCAGCCATGGACAGCTGTTTCTTCCATGTTAGGCCTCATCAGCATGGCATACATGATGAATAAAGACTTATTACTAGCAGTAATCACAGATTAACAGAGTGCGTTCGATATGTTTGTTACAACAGCTGAAAGAAGAAATGATGTTTGTCGGAAATCGGTTCATTTCAATATTTTCATTCATTGATCTTATCAAGTGATTTAGGACATTTAGTTTGACAAGTAGGAAATTAAGTATATCAGATTCCGTTAGGCTTTCAAATATGCAAAGTTAAGATAAGGTCACTTTATAGGCCATGTGTATGACTAGAGTGAACGCGTTTTCGGGATCGGTGAACATTGTGACTAAGGATCTAGGGACTTTGGGATTAAATCATTCTTACTTAAAAAAAAACACTGCGAAAAACAGCAAAGGCAGAAGAAAGCACAAAGGACGGCACGAACAAAAACAGAAAAACGTGGTCTCAAGTGTCGTCTCAAGTAATTTCACTCCACTTGTAGCCCGCGCTCTTGATAAAAAGAAATAGATGCGTGCGCATAGTTCTTATTATTCAAAATGGCGCAGATTTTGCACATCGCCCACCCAAAAAATCTCGATTCTTCACGCCGGCGAAATCACGTGATAGGTGACCACAGGAACCCCAAGATTAGGACTGCGTTCTCCTATCGTCGAACGCAATTACTATTACTATTATTATTATTATTATTATTATACAATGTAGCTAATACTTGGGATCTGGGATCTGTATTATCAACTACCAACAGAGCCATAGTGCCCAGTATTTAGTGTGTGGGGTATTCTGGCTTTTTCACTTTTAGTCACAAGCCTCACAGTTTCACCAGCATCTGTAGTTTGATTAATAATTATTGGTTGTTTGACCTACATGTACATTGTACATGTACTTTGTCAGCAAAATAATGATTACCCCGTACTTGAAAACAATGAATACAAATCCTTTCTCACAATGGGGACAAAACATTGCACCTTGGGGCAACAATCTGAAGCTGCATCTACTTGATAGTACTTGTTTCTGTGTGACTGGGATTGACTGACTGTCTGCTTAGAAGAGATGTGCTGATGGGAGGAGTCCATTAAATAGTAGGGATTCAACTGCAGGCTTATTTAATTGCAACAGGAAATAATCTGGATTGTTTTGAACTTGCCTGGCAAAGGCATCGGCTTGGACATGGGCATCGTCGTGGGTATGGGCATCGTCCTGGGCATGGGCATGGGCTTTGGCATGGGCAACCTGGCAGATCCCCCTACATGGTAGGGTTTAGAAGCTGCTTGATTAGGGGGGAAACCTCCATGATTAGGGGGGAAACCTCCATGATTAGGGGGGAAACCTCCATGATTAGGGGGGAAACCTCCATGATTAGGGGGGAAACCTCCATACTGAGGGGTGCACCCTGCTGGTGGTGGCCTGTAAGCCGCAGCTTGCTGAGGTTGGGCAGGTTTTGTATAAACAGGGGGTTGGTCTGCAAAAACACAGCAGAGAATCTGAAGCAATTCTGCAAGATCAGATTTTGGCTGAAAAATATCAAACACAAAAATTACTGGTGTTAGTACATAATTAATGTACACAGCGTACTGCCTTGTTTTGCTGTCAGTGTATATTTATGTCTTCATAGCATACATGTAAATCACAAATGTGTGACCATTTCAAATCAATTTTCATACTTTTATGACTTTAAATCCAATCTGAATTTGACAAGTTCAAGTTCACTTGTAGTCATGAGGCTATCTTGGAATTCTGATTGGATACAAAACAATGTAGTTGTTCTGAATGGATAAACATGTAAATACACATATATTAAGTATATAAATTTAAAGTGGTCACACTCTGGCACTTTGTGCTGCTACCCTATCAGCAAAAAAAATTAGGTTAAAAAATTTTATGTTTAAATACATGCAGGAATTGGGTGTGGGGTTAGCAACTCCATGCCATAAAAAGAAAATTATTGCTAGAAAAATAGATACAAGGGAGTTTACTACTGATAGGATGAGACAGGAAGACTGGAATAGATGGTGGTTCCTTGTTGAAACTGCGTGTGTCACTTTGGGCACAGAGGGGAATTAGTTATTTAAAAGCACAACTATTAATAAAATGAGTACTTTTTATTGTACATGTGTAAAGGCTAGTGAAAAGCCAAAGACTGGTGAAAATTTAGTTTTGGACAGTGGGTACTACATGTATATTCATTTAACTAGCACTTTTTGCAGCTAAAAATACACAACATTCCCTATTTTCCTTCAGAGTCAATG
The DNA here is from genome assembly GCA_022457155.1 of Cladopsammia gracilis. NCBI lineage: Eukaryota > Metazoa > Cnidaria > Anthozoa > Scleractinia > Dendrophylliidae > Cladopsammia > Cladopsammia gracilis. Next base: position 408,217 of record JAJGOT010000329.1, read on the forward strand.
TTTTATGCTGTTAAGTTACATACATAAGACCAATCATGTAAGAAAGGAAGATAAACTCTGCCATTGGTGTCAACATGTTGTGATGTAACGATAATCATGCGGCTGGTGGGTTTAACATACACCACAGGAGGAACATATGGATGATTCTCCTGCAGCCACACGCACACTGGGATGTTATATGTCACACCTATTATTTAAAAAAAGAAAAGCATTAATTTTACTCAATTGAATTAGTTTCAACCTTTCACTGTTAGAATCAAATCATGGGTCACAATGAGATGCAGTTATAACTTCATTACGGAATCGCGCCCATTGAAAACCGTCGGCCGAAAAATGTGGGGTACCCATGATGTTTTGCGCGCTGACAAAGGATACCGCTTCTTGCGGTTTCTTTTGTGATGTCTTGAAATTATCGTGGGTGTTTTGCGCATTGTTTCTGCGAGACAATAGAAACAGAAAGATGCAAAACACTCACTGAAAGTAATGCGTTACGCATTCGACTTTGGTTTTATTATCTTGCGCTTTTAACAAAACCCGTAAGTCCCGAATTTATGTATTTCTACTTAGCAGATAAATAATGATTTTAAATCCTATGTAGCGAAATATTTTTAGCTTTTCTTGGGCCATGCGAATAAAGCGAATGCGTTGTTAAAGGTTTCGAATTTCGCTTGACGTTGTTTTTGTCGGTATGCAAATGTATTACAACCCGACAAAACTAAAACAATCTCACACGTGAAAGTCTTGCATGCTATTTTACTCTTCGTATCTCTTTCTTGTCATTAACTTGAAAAAAATAATGACAATTTCATTCAACATTCCCATTTTGAGAAGCCGATACACCATGTATATGTGTTACAAGGTACTTTTGAAATCAGAGGTTTAAGATTCGCTTCATTTGTCGCGTATGCAAATAATTCTGAACTCACGGGCGACAAAAAATAGTTGCGATGGATCAGTTAAATTCTTGTTACTAACTACTGGTATAAAGATTTCAATAATATTATTATTCTTGGCCGAGTTTCAATGAAGATATTTTATTCAGTCTCTCAATACCTTACCCAAATACTGTTTAAGTTTTCGATGCGTAACGAGTTTCATATTAACATTTGTCACCTTTGGTAGACAAACGCATCAAGGACACTGGTCTGTGTGTTCTAATTGATCGATTTTTGGCATAAAAATATCCTTTTCAAGACAATATAATGTATTTCTGTTTAATAGAAATTTCAAGGAAAGCACGGGCTTGTAGTGCAATGTAGTGCGAATCGCTTTTGTGATGCAGTCACGCAACATGCGTCAATAAACTTGACCGAATTATCCTTGCGAGAGACCCATTGTTCTTCTGTTGTCTGCTGAATAATAGACTTGTTGCACCTATTTTCGCCTAGAAATAATAGCTATACACAGGGGAACATTTGATTGACAGCAAAATTTGCATCTTCGATCGACGTGTTTCAATGGGCGCAATTCCGTAATGTTAAGTTTGTAGCTTTGTGACTAGGAATAAATTATGTTTTCTGAACTTGCTTTCAAATTTATAAACTAAGAATACATGCACATATGTCACCTCAAAATCAAATTACAACATTGTTGTTATTTTAACAGGGCATCTGATAGGATGCGGAAAAAAATGAAAAAATATGCGGAAAATTGAGGGCATATTATGCGGGAAAATGTGTCGATTATGCGGAAAATACGCTGGATTATGCGGAAATTTGAACAATTTATAAAAGTGATAATTGGGCCTTTCATCGAACACGTAACGCACGAATGTGAGCATTGTTGTTTATAAATTGTAAAATTTAGCCTCAAATTGTCAAAATACCTGTGTTAAAACAGTGCTTGCTATCTTTGTCAGACATTTTGAAGCTTTTAGCACGAACAAAAGAAGCCAAAGCGAAGAGTCTGTAAACAAGCGGCCATCTTGGTTAGCCTTAGTAACCAGGCTAACCACAAAACTAGTATCCAGGCTCATCGCTAACAGACGCATGGAACGCCTGGAGGTTAAAAATCGCTCGCAAACGAATCGGCGCATTTTCGTCGATTTTTAGGAGAAAAACTGCTTCAAAATAATCAATCTCTTCGGCTTTTATGTTTGTGAGGAGGATAAGCAGCTGCTTTATCGCTAATATTGGGCAAATTTTTCAGTTTATGCGGAAAATGTTCCGAAGATGCGGAGGCTGTCAGATGTCCTGTTTTAAAGATGTTATTATTCACATATTTAGATTATACTTATATACATGTAAGCAACCTTAGAACAGAATCTTTGCACCACATTGTACCCATCCAGTGGGGTGCATAAGTCTTACCATTAATGGTATTGGTGAATTGCAGTAAGCTATAAAGTAAAGTAATGACAGCTAAGACAAGAAACTTTGTTCAACATTCACAGTTTCTCTCTACACATGTGTATTTATGATTTATTTATAAATGGGTACTGGTAATAAACATAATGTTGAGATAACCCTACAGTATACCAGGCCGTGGCCTTACCGGATTCCCGCAAAAAAATGGACACACAAGTTCACACAAGTTCTGACCAGACGCTACTAGTAAAATGGACTTAAAGAAGTCAGTGAGCAATATTTCGATTGACAATATTTCTTTTTTTCTGCTTGGAAATAAGTACAATTTTAAATGAAAACAATGCATCAAAAGTACCATTTGAAAACCTTCAACCAGTTTAATCCCTGTTGGTTCCATATACGTCAAACCTAGCTCCTTCAGTACAATTTCAGCCACCATTTTGGATCATATAACTGACGATGTGGATTGTGGGCTCACGTTATTCGTTCCCTGTGGTTTTTGCTTCGTTTTCTAAAACAACATGTCTGAATGACCCCCTTAAGTTTTTGCAGGGCCCCTATTTTTCAGGCAGGAGGGCCTGGGACCCCAAGGCAAATGAAATCCTGGTTAGAACACTGACCCTGTGATGGATGAGTGGCCCATCCAAGGGGGATGCTACAGTACATGTAGCACTTAAATAAACATGTACTTCTAGCTGCTTCATGCTACAATGTAGCTACAGACAGGGACACTCATCCGTCACATGTGCGCTATATAAGTCTTTGTATATATGTATATATATTGTATATATACAGAAACGGGCTGGATTAAGCTCCAACTGTATTGCCACCTGTAACTTGTGTGAATTCTACCTGAACCTTCCAGTCTTACCTCTGAATGAAACAGGAAGCGCCCCATCCAGGGCTAGTAATTCATTTTGTCGACCATCACTATGTACTGCAGAATAAATTAACATTATTATTCATACAGTAGCAGTAGTAATGTTCAATGTGCTATGTCAGGACCCCACAGAGGAAAGAAATACATGCAGTTCTGGGTGACAGACCTTTCATACAGTACAGTATGATTAATTTACCATGTCAATGATTAAAAGTCATCAATCAATGCACATTATCTATGAGCAAATGAATGGCATTTAAACATGTATGTTATCCATACTTATTACCCCATTAGTCAAAATGATCTGTTTGTAAAATAAAAACCTTGTTAATTAGTGTTTGCATGTCAAATAAACTTAAATGACATTGAACAGTACAAAAAGTTTTAAACTTACTGAACATTCGCAGATCAGGTGATAAATCGTTGTATCGATGTATAGCTCTTGCACAATCTTGTCGACATAAATCTGCATTCTTGTACTGAAAAACATAAATAGGCATATAATTACTTGATCTTAAACTCAGTGGCGGTGAGTGACTGAGTTTTCTGCAGTTGTTATGGTGGCTTGGTACACTACAAGTACCTCTGACTAATCATTCTCCTTAATTTTAAGTTTACAAATGTATATCCCTACTGTTTTTATGTTTGAATATTGTAACGGCTTCGGTGAAGATCATATTACTGATGTATAATTTATAAACTCTAACAAACCTTTATTGTGTATGGAATTTAACTGATGAGTGGCTCAATACATGTACTTTGTCGGTCTGCAAAACAGTTCTGTATTAAAGTCCATATGAAATGATATTGAGTAGAAACACTTTGTTATAATATAACATGAAGATGTCATGCAGTTGCCTGGCAACAGCGCAACAAAGCTTGAATGACGTCAGACAAACTACTTCATGTAAGCCTGTAGGAGCATGGTCAACAAAGATGGCGTACGGTAAACGGTATGCGAACCATCAAAAGGACCTTCTATCAACATTTTTGGTTTCAAAGAAGACAAAGTGAAATGGTGAAAAGCCTTACACGCAAATCGAGACGCCACCAAAGTTTTGACCGGTGGTGCACCCTTCCTCAAGCTTCGCGAGGTTCTACGAGACACGTATTTCTAGTGGTATTTTGGAAAAGTGATTGGTTATAATTAGGAGAGGTGGTCGCACATGTAGGTTTGATTATATGCAGTCTTAAGTTTGGTGAAATTATACATGTGAATATTGATGCGAGTTCAAATGTGTCCATAATTGACCAAACCCAACTGAACCTAACAATACAATATTAGAATTAATTGTATCAATAATAAAATTCTCAATTGTGATTGGTCATTTGCGCACCTATTTCTTACATAATTGGCGCACGGTCACATGGGTGTCCAATTACAGCTGTCCAATTACAAGTTTTTGTAATTGGATAGCTGTAATAGAGCGTATGCACATGACGTCACGGCGGCCATATTGGTGTACCAAAACAATAGAACGGCGGCCATGTTGGTGTACCAAAACAATCCTGTGGGATTTGAACGCTTTTCTTATGTTAACACTTTCTTTTGTTCCAATAAATTTGCATAGCTGCTTGCCACGTGAGTGCATATGCTCTATTGGACACCTATGTTGCACGTACATCAATCAGGTGCACTTAAATGGGTTCATTTTTTTCCCTTTTTCTCCTGCTTTCGAACTGATAGAAAATATCCTTGTCATTTTGAGTACAAAAACTCCAGATTGACTTTTTAATCTCAAATTTTGTTATTGATGTGATTAATTAGTAATTGAACTTTGTGTCGTACAATTCAGGGGTAATCGTGCTCGTTATTTCAAATCGTCCTCGTGCTACGCGCTTGGCCGATTTAAAATTACTTGCCCGATTACTCCCTGAATTGTACTCCACTCAGTCCAATTACTATTACTAATTAAATTCAAATGAATTTGATTGTTCAAACAACTGATATTGTTTGATTATTTGTAATTATTCTGAGGAATAAAGAATGACATGTACTGATGTACTTTTCAAAAACTTATCTGTCGTATAGTCAAACTGCTGCAATGAATTTTAAAATCTTCGTTTACTTGCCACTATTTCATTTGTATATTTGAATTAATAATGTGAAGGTATTGTTCAAACACTGCCCTTCTACAGAGCTCCGCATTTTCAGACTCTGTCTGAATTTAATTATACAGTCGGACCTCTATTAAGCGGCCACCCGCGGGACTTTAAAAACTGGCCGCTTAATAGAGGTTGGCCGTTTAATAGAGGTACAATATAAATTGGATAGAAATGGCAATCAACGTAATTTTATTGCCTCTATATAGCAAAACGCTTGTTGAAAAGTGAACATATGTGAAGATAAATGCAAAAATCATTGAAACAAAAAATTAAGTGCCCTGTATTTGCACATTTCAAGTCCGTGCAAAGTTCTAGCTCTAACACAGAGAGCATGTAGTCGATAAGTACAGTATTTTTAGTGTTGAGTATGTACAGAAAAATATGCAAATCTATGTAACAGAACATCAAGTTTCTTTGGCCTTTTTTGCATCAACAGTCTGTAAAAATTTTAGCTCAAAATATTTCACGGACAATTTATTTAAAATAATCCGTCACTGCTGTTTGCCGTTGTGGAGCTCGGAGTTGTAACGAGGAGATCAAGTCATTTGCCTTTCCGATAGATAGGGCAAGGTCCTGGTAACCGTGAAACTGGGCAGTGTCGGAGTTGATTGGTGATGCGCATGGCCTCTGCAAGGCTTTTGATATTATCTTCATATTATCTGTCACCATTTCGCTTGAAAAGATAATTTGCTGGCCGCTTAATAGAGGTAAAAAAACAACGAATACTAAACTTGCAACAGCAAAAAGGTGGCCGCGGCCGCTTAATAGAGGTGGCCGTTGAATAGAAGTATCAAATACAGCACTTTAATGACAAATAATTCGGGACTTTGGAAAGTGGCCGCTTAATGGAGGGTGGCCGCTTAATAGGTGGCCGCTTAATAGAGGTCCGACTTTGTATTTTATAACCTCAATTGTCTGTTTATGATTAATCAATTTAGGTACTACTGTCCAGAAATGAAAAACCAAAAACTAAAACGTCTCTAACATATAACCTTAAATTTATTTGTCCATGCAATGAAGTCTAACTAATAACGCTAATAATCTTCCGTATCACAGAAATTATGGTTAAAATAATGGCTAGAAAATTCCCAACCTGCAATCGAATATATCATATCGACAATTGTACGTACCTTCCTAAGTTTGCTCCTCAAAAGACCATCCAATGCCATTTGAAGATAAGAAGCAGCAAACTGCCTTATAAGGGCTAAATCAGACCAAGAAAACCTTTATTTCAATCATCGATCATGAGCGAAAATTTGATGTCTTCATGCTCCTTCATGTATGTATCATCGAACCACTGCCTTATTGTTCCCCAGTCCTATCAAGAGCTTCTGTTGTTGTGGCTGTTCAAGATCTGAAATCACCTTTCAAATTCGTGCAAGTTAATTATTTCATTCAACTACATTGTATTTGGGTCTATTTGTCTTTGTTTTTAAATAAAAGTGATTTGGAGAACTCTACGTGTTGTTTGCATTTTTATTTCATTTTCATCTTTCTTTGATGCAGGTGTCCTAAAGTTTTTCACCGTATTTCATTCATTAACTGATTTTCATTGCTGGTATGTTGCTGTAGTCTGTCTACAGACCGATTTATTTTTAGCCCAGCGTGAGCGAAGCGAACGCGTGCGAGTGTGAGCGCGTAGGGCGAGAACGAGCCCCTAGGGCTCTCTCCGCTCCCATTTTCTCTTTTACTGTTCTTTACTGATAGGAGCCTCTGCGGAGGAGAGAGCCCCTAGGGCGACAGAAAAAATAAATAGGGTCTGTGGACTTCTTTCTAAAAAAGTGAATTTAGGTTTTTCCTGAAAAAGAAAAATGCCATTGGCTAAAAGGCGATTAAATTGTCATCAACATGTCAACGGCCATCAGTCGCGCGTCATATGATTAACAACAACTGCCATCACTTCGGGTGCTCACCACGACACTTTTCATTTTGCGTAACGACACAATAGGTCGATCTTCACACGAAATCGACATGTAAACAAACTTGTTTCTCTCAGTTTCTTTCACTAAAACTTTGGTTTTCGATCAGCGATGAACAAAGTAGATCATGGAGCGTTTGCTGGACGAGTCGGTTGAAAAGTATAGTGGTATTCCTGCCCTTAAAGAAGAACAGAAAGAAGGTATTTTAAGCTTGCTCGAGGCGAAGGACGTTGTCGCCATTCTTCCCAGTGGTTTCGGGAAAAGTCTAATTTATCAGTTGTTTTCGTCTGCAAAACAGCAACAAACCAAAAGTAATGTTGTGGTACTGGTTGATCTCTCTTCATTTTCTGAAACAACGAACCCAATATCGCTCAAAACGTCCGCCAACCGTCTGGTAACACCTTCATATGACGGACAGTTTCGTGGAATAAATTTTCCGTTCCAATCTTACCAAAATTACCCGTACGGATGGAAAACGAACATCTATATATCCTACAGAAATCCAACGGTCCGCATTGCTTTGGTTTTCGGCCTCTCTTGGCGGTTTTCAGTGTTGAAGCATTCGTCTGACACAACATACTCCAACACGTGCCAGACACCGCACACTATAAAGGCAATTACGTCAATTATAGCCAAGGCAGAGGTGATAACGATAAGGTGTTGACATGGGGGAGGGGTCTAAAAAGCGTCTTTTCTCAAAAGAAGTCCACAGACTTTCCTTTTTTTCTCGCCCTCCGGACTCGTTCTCGCACTCGCGCGCTCGCTTCGCTCGCGCGCTCGACTCAAAAGGAAAAGTCTGTGAACAGACTAATGTTGCTGTGGACAAAATCGCTGTGGAGTATTAAGTTAAACCTGAGACGGTAAGCAATCTAAGTGGGAATTTTTTCGCACTGCCGGTAAAGTTTTTCCACGGTGCATACAATTTCTCCTTTTGACCGCTTCCTCCAGTTCGGCATAATCGGCCTTCTTTTCTCCAAAGGGAGTCAGTGGCCATTTGCAGTTCCGAGACTCGACCAAAATGTCAATCTTTATACTATTCAAAGTGCAATTATTGACTTTTGTAGCAGCTTGTATGAAACAAGATACAAGCTTTTTCTACAATTCAACATTCGCAAGTGTTGTAGGAGCGTCGAAGTAGGCTTCTTTTACAACTCCATATTAGGAAGTAATTTCTGATTGGCTCCCCGCGTTTTCTAAAAATCCTCAGCATCGGACACGAGTTAATCGCTTCTCTGTTGTGAGCTTCTGGTAATACCGATAACCCGTTCATTTCGCTTGCGCGTATTCATCACCGGTTAAAAACCAGTAACTTGCCATAATTATTGGCAAATAACCATGCAATTGAATTTAGGAAAGGACTAACCGTGTTCAAAGTAAAAAAAATTAGAAGCCAATGAAAGCAATGAGCCGAAAGAACAGAGATCTTTCCTACAAAATTAAACAAAGACATGCAAATTCAGCTTCATTCCTGTTATATTTAAAATCTTCTAAAACTGCCCAGTTCAAATTTTAAATTACCAATGCATCAGAAGAAATAAGGTATCGGATAAGCGAGTGTTTTGTCGCTTAAATTTCGTTATGAAATTGCGTTATGTGTTCATATACACATCGTAACAATAAGCGATTGTTTTGTTGTAGTAGGTATAAAGTGTTTATTATACAAAACGAAACGATAAGCGATTGTTTTGTCGCTTAAATTTCGTTATGTATAAAGTGTTTATTATACATAACGAAACGACAAGCGAGTGTTTTGTCGCTTAAATTTCGTTATGTATATAATGCTCACAACATAACGAAACGATAAGCGAGTGTTTTGTCGCTTAAATTTCGTTATGTATAAAGTGTTTACATAACGAAACGATAAGCGAGTGTTTTGTCGCTTAAATTTCGTTATATAAAGTGTTTATAATATACAAAAGAAACTACTCGCATAAAAAAGTTTCGTTATATACAACAATTTAGTTGCATATTATGCCGTGTAATTACCGTCGTACACTTTACGGTTTATAGTTCTATCTCGTGCGCTTGATAAAGTCAAAACTTTAAATTATTCCTCCACCAAAAACTTCAACCATTTGTCTAAAAATATTAGTTAATCAATTGTTTTTAAAACTTGATAAAGCAAAAATTTCCGTAAACATGCATAAAATGACCAACCTTTCTGATCTTAAGGAGGCTCGTAAGGGTTTCTTGCATTCAATAGTGTGTCAAATGATGAAACGATGATATGGACAACCGATAATAATATGGACAACTTTTGGATATCAAAACGACGCAATACTTGAAGGGTGCTTATGACGTCATGGCCATTGCCATGGCAACAGTACAGCTCTTCGCTAATTACCGAGGTGTATCTTCAAACTAATCCGGGAGGGTCCCCTATACTTTTTACGTGAAGCATGACTAGGGCTATTTCTTTTCTCGTGAAACGTGATTGAAACTTTCTTTTTTTCGTGATTCGTAATTTTTAATTTCAAGATCTTTTAACGTGATTGTGAATTCAATTTTCTACTTTAAGGTAACCCGTGAACGAAGTGCTGAATTAAATGTGATTCGTGAATCATTTTGTTTTGCTTGATTCATTTCTGTGTATTTCAGTGTTTTCACTCATAAATGTGCGTCTTTTTTTCTACATTACGTTACTCATTTTCTGTCTCAGAGACAACGCTGTGATCAGGACAATAAGAGTTCCTCGATTTTTGCGTGAACGTGAAAGTAATTTTGTAATAATTCGTGACCCGTGAAAATGTCCTATGCTTTTACGTGAATGAATTTCGCAAAGGAGTAAAGGGGACCCTCATCCGGTGACCTATAGATGGTTTTCACGTTACGTCACGGCGGCCAAGTTGGTGTACAACTACAAAAGAATTTTAATGAACTCCTTTTGTTATGTACACCAACATGGCCGCCATGGCCTTTGTCATTTGAGTCCCACAGGACTGAAGGTCACCGCTAATTTTCTTTTATCTTTGACGCTATGACAAAAATCTATCTAGTAAAAATCAAGTTGTCAGATAAGAATAAAATCCGCTAGATAATTGTTTCTCAAACTCTTGTGTGCATGTGGTTCTTAAGGTTGCAGAGTACCTTCAGATCGACAATTTATTGAAATTTTTTTTTGGCGTCAAAATAAAGTTTACAGAATGAACTTTCATCCAAAAAAAATTATCCAAAAATAGTGAAAATTGACAGAGAAATGACGATATAACTTTTGTGGGCGGAGTTTGTTTATGAAGCGATATGTTTTTTTAAGCGCTGTTTTCTCAAAGTTAATTTTTCGCTTGTTGGGGACACTTTAAAGAGCTACAACTCAAAGGAAATTTGTTCGATTTTCCTCAAATTTGGACAGAAGCTAGGCTAACATATAATCAACAAAAAGATGTCGGCGAATTTCTTAATTCCGAAAACTTTTTCGTCAAGAGCCATTTCCGTGCGATCATTCCAATTTTTTTTTCTCCCTTTTTCGAAAATATTCTGTAACTTTTCACTGCAATTGAGTATGGGAAATCGCCGACAGGTTTTTTTGCGCTTCGTGTCCGGAAATCCGAGAACAAATCAAATTAGCAAAATACAATAATCGCTTTGAGTTATAGCGTTTTATAGCTGATTCGGACGTTCGAATTTAGACGTCGTAAAAAATTCGACAATTCATTTTATTACCAAATGGTTTCCATATTTAGATAGCCAGCTCTATAAGCTGTATCCAGTATAACAGCTCTAGCGTCTTAAGATTACACTTAATATACCTAAACCCAGATATCGGATTTTTCACTAAAATCCCAAGTGGTAATGCATCCAGAAAATCCAAATCCAAAGGAAACGGCAACTTCAGACATTAAGATCTTAATCCAGATGATTTATCCCCAAGAGGTACCAATTCTCAAACAACACGTCATATATTTTGAGATATTTTTTCGGCTCATACCCTAAAAGGTACTGCGATAATTCTAACGGTGGTCATTTTAGATATTCGAACCTTAAGCGGTACCAATGTACAAATTTTGACCCCTAAAAGGTACGACGAGCACCCCCGTCATTTTTATATGGGAGTCCCCCACACCCCCCTCCCCCTCCCCTCCCCCGGGGATACCATGCTTGTGGATCTGGGGAAGTTGATACAATGTACGTAAATTATTTGTAGTCCGAATTCCGTCCATTCTAGGATAATGATTTCATACGGGCCCATACTAATTTTCTCATGAGTGTATTTTTTGTCGGCACAATGTTTGTGTGTTTGCAATTAGACTGAACAGAAACAAGACACAAGCAGTTTCATAATGTCAACCATTTTTATTTTTCCCCGGACAATGCAGTCGGTATTTCATTTTCATGTTGTTTAGATAACATCGACATAAAAACTTATCCTTTCCATAATCTATAAAAAATCTATAAAATTCTACACAAAGTATATATTTAAAGAATACTGGGGAAATGCGCTATGTCTATTAACAGGCTAAAAATATAAAATGCGAATGTCTAAATTAAAAGAAATTTTATTTGCATTAGTGGTTATTTAAATAAAAAAAATACTTAAAATACTTATAAGTGTATATCCACGTTAAATAAAGTATGTTACGTTATGTTGTACTCGCCTTAAACTTTGATAATGTTATTAATTGTCGTACCTCACGAGGTAGCTGTACAATGTGGTTCACACTGTGCAGGATTGTGAAACCTTTATGCCAGTGACCAGAAACATTGGCCGTTTTTATGCTAGAGACGTTAAAGTCGTCTGACGTATTTAACGTTTCAGACGTTAAATGCATCTGGAATAAAAACAGGACGCATTAAAGTGGACGGCCAAACAGAAAAAACACAAGATTTTCTAGAAAAAGCTATTTTCGGAAGTGACTGGACACGACTAAACTCGTCGCGAAATAAATTTTAAGAACGGGCTAAATTCGTCCCAGTTAAGGCCGTCTCGTTTTTATACCAGACGTATTTAACGTCTGAGACGTTAAAGTCGTCTGTTAAGTGCGTCTGAACGAAAAGACGTTAAAGTCGTCAGACGTTAAATCCGTCTGGCTTATTTTCCGTTTTTATACTAGATGTTAAAGTCGTCTCGAGACGACTTTAACGCCTCAGACGATATTAACGTCTCTAGCATAAAAACGGCCATTTTGTCTCAGACTGCGTTAGAATTAAAACTGAGCATCTTATTTCAAACACGAAATGCTCTTAGAGCACCAAGAACAAGATATCAAGTTAATTCTTGTACAAAGAATAAACCATAACCAGTTTTTAGCAAATTTTCCAAAACACATTGAACGAACTTGAAAAATTGGCCATTGTTTTTCAAGTTGCAATCCATTTCCATCCTGGCCATCTGTGGTCAGAGACACTTGTTTATAGTTTCATTATACTCATAAAGCAATTTTAAACAAAACTGGACCATTATTTTTGCGTTTCCACTGGTATAAACGTCTTTTAGCTTTCTAAGGTGGTTCAATACAGTTTTTTGGAGACCATAACATCAAGCTACTTTTTGACATTATCATTAGGTAATTTCACAAAACCGGTGTTAATCTCTCGATCAATTTAATACCAGTACACAAAAATAGTAAGGTTTGAAATGTTATTGCGATTTATTTTAATTCAAACATACAGAATTTTTTTATTCTTGCAAAATATATATGCCATATACCATATTTTAAGATGCCTATGTGGGATTTTCAATGCGAAATCTTAAACGCGCAAAATTTTACTTTTACTGATTTCTAAGTTTCTTCTTTATCGTCGTCATGGTAATATCGATTTTACCAGAAAATATATCTTGCCAAACTTCAACTGAATTCAAAACCAGTTAGTGGTGAAAATTTCACGTTGGTCTGACTTGGAGAAGACCGCTTAAAAGCTGATTGAAAAATGTTGGTATGGTCTCCAGAAAACTGTATCGAACCACCTTAAAATCAGTGTAAAATAACACTTGAAATGGTGAGCAAAACGTCTAAGAATGGGGAGGGTCCAAATTTTTAATATTTGTGAGTCAGCTCATAGCTGAGGTCATATGTGGAATTTTTCCGGCACAAAATTTGTAAAATTTCAACTGGGCACTCATATTGTAGGAGTTCAAGGATGATATTTTATGAGTTATATTTCATTATCAGGTAGAGGAACTTATTTTGAAATATGGCCCTGAATCTTTTGAAGAATTTCTTGAAACTTGTTGCCACGCACAGCTTCTAAACATGGAACCATTTTGATGTACAACAGCTTAGCAAATACCAAAGCCAGTTGACCGGTAGGAGGCCATGTAATATCTTCAAACAGCACAGGGATAATTGCCTTCTTCCTACAGTCTGCTAGTGTTGCTTCACGCTGGCAATTTTCTGACTGGCAATACTTCTGCGTCACACAGCAGATCACAACCTGTGAAAGCGGAACACTCAGAACGATTTGCCCAGTTCGAGGCATCGAGCACTATATGGCTATAGCAGAGAGGTTTAAGATTGATCTGATTGGCGTACTCTCATATACAAGCTATGCGGTATGTGACACTGTGAAGGGTATGCTTTTCAAGCACTTTAGTCTGGGATAGGGTATAGAAATTTATCAGAGTTTTGGTTTTAGAACAGGGTATCAATTTGCCAAGAAACTGCCGGGGAATTGAAACTCGAAAGAGAGAGTAGGGATTTTCGGAGTCAAGTCTAGTATGGGGTTGCACAATCAGCTGAACATGGTCTGGAACAGGGTAAGAGTTTCAGAGTCCCAGGGGCACACCCCCACCCAAAAATATACAGAGTACCCCCACCCCCCAGGGACTAAGCACTCCATCCAGGGGCTGCAGTGGTAATGAATCCTATATACTGCTCCATGTTACTGAAACTACAACTGCTATTAAGCATCAAGGTACATAAATTAAATATATCTCTTTGTTTTTACCTTTGAGGCGCTTATGCCTGCGTCAATTTCTTTAAACAGTGCATCCCCTCCTCCCATCTGACCTATGTCCATCCAGCAGTGGATCCCATTCTTCTCAAGTCTCTGTTTTAACTCCAGGACAACGCCTTGAGATCCCCACTGGTAAGAGATGAACACTTCTGGTCGAGATGTTGATGGAGCTCCATCAACTGAGACCACACCTTGCTTTGTAACTGCTGGAGACGTTTGTTTTTCTGCAGGATAAAATCACATTTTAAAATAATGTCAATTGGGTTGATTGCTCTACCTTATTAAGAAAACAAAGTGCAAGATCCACTGAATGTTCCCCACAAAGAAACAACATACAGTCAAACCTCTATTAAGCAGTCACCCTCGGGGAATAGCCAACTGACCGCATAATAGAGGTTGACCACTTAACAGAGGTGTTCTACATTTAGCAAAATAATTGGCAAAAATTGAACTACAATGCGAAATGATGGAAACACTGCAAATTGTTGATGCTCATCTGAATAACTTGACTGGCAAATTCAAAGTCACTGGTCATGTCCCAAAACTCATGGCCACATGGTTAAGCAAGTTTCTCAAGAGGCCTACGAACTGCGGAAAAGTCATAATCAAGGGGAAATGAGTAAACAGAGGTGGTGGCTTTGGTCTTGAGGTTCCTTGCGAGTCAGTGCTCGACCTTAACTTTTTGGCTTACTAGTCCTTGGGCTAGTGGGGTCTGAAATTCACTAGCCAACAGGCATCATCTGCTCAAATTTTACTAGCCCAAACCCATTTTTACTAGTCCTGGAGTAGTGGACTACCGCTAAGCTCGAGCACTGCGAGTATCAATTTGAAGGTGACAATTTTTCGTGTGGTTGGCTGCAACAGAAGCTGGTAAAAGAGGCTGATTTGATCTGCGCTGCAAAGGTGTAAAATGGAAATAGTAAACCATTGCACTAAGAAATAAAAGCACGCAAGGAAATGTTATCCTTTGTAACACAATACAACCCTGTGTGCCTTAACATCCTCGTGGACAAATGAATCACAACCTTTGCTAGACGGATCTATAAATAACCTTCCCTTATTTCATACAAAAGGGGTAGATCATCTTTAAAAGACATACTGATCAGGGCTAAACTGTAGAAATCAAACCAACTAAAAACAAGTGAACAAAGGTCATACTCCCCAGGTGCTAGTAGGATTTGTGATAGGCCTGTCAACACCTTCATTTCATTTGGTTTCACTGCATGCATTATTATAATTTTATGAGATTAGCGACGGGTGATTTACGTCATCAGTATGGAATTTCTCAAAGTAAATCGCAGACGCTCTCTCGCGCAAACACCCCTAGCGGCCGGGAGCGATGAGAGGCGGCTGTATTCGCAGGCTAGGCCAGGGGCTGTCTCTCCTCCTCGACCAATCCGGCAAAGTTGAACCTGCCAGGGACTAATAAGTACCAATACCCGCAATAACTCTTAGGGTCATTGAGACGCTCAAGCTCCACCACCACGGCAAGGTTCCTTGAGGGTAGTCAGACTAAAACAATTAATCTCATACAAAGTTAACCCTCATTAACACTGATAATTTAGCTAAATCTAAGCACTAAAATGTTCTCAAATTTCTACATCAGTCAGCTAAACATATATAACAGTTTGGTTGCAGAAAGAAAACTACTAAATTTTGTCTAATCATGTTTTTTTTAGTGTCTATAATACTGGGGTAAACTGTGATTGTAATTTACTGCATTCTTTCTTAAAAACAATAAGATAACCTGAGAGAGAAGAGAATATACAATAAGAGAACCTGCTTTATTCGGACATCCTGTTGGTATGGACAGTTTCCATGGTCCGTTTGGTGTTCATATTAATGGGGTTTGACTGTTCTCAAGTTCTGTATTGTTAGATTTTTAAAGTTACAACACACATGTAGGTTGTAAAGCGCTATCGAGCCTCTGGAAAATAGCGCTATATAAGTTTATTATTATTATTATTATTATTATTATTATTATTATTATTATTATTATTATTATTACTAGGTCGCCGCCTGTGCCATGCCTCAGTAAATCTTGTTGCTGTGGCCAATTTGTATAATTAACTCAGTTAACACCAACTTTGAATCATTGTTTCATTGGTCGCATGCATTAAATCTTACCTTTAATATTATTTGTGTACACACTTGCACATATGTGGCACAGATCAAAGTTGCATTGAATGCAGTGAAAGGGATGATGTGAGGAATCATAATCAATTCCACAGTTGTCGCAATTAAATCCCCGCCCACCATACACAGTCCGTGGATCCACCTGTTGTAGCGGGTGTTCATGAAGTGGAGTACGCATGAATTCTGAAGTTAAATGAAAAGGTTTTACTGTTTTAGTCCAAGATAGCTCAGTGGCTTGGGGGGCGGGCATTCCCACATGCAAAAGTGATTTGGTACCTCTTAGGGTGCTAAAATCTAAAATGAACACCGTTAGAAATTTTGTGGTACCTTTTTGGCTATTGAGCCGAAAATATATGACAGAATATGACATGTGTTGGTTTAAAATTGGTACCTCTTAGGGGTAAAAATTCATTTTAGCCATGCCCATGAAACGAGATTGCGGTACCTTTAGTTTTTTTTCACAAATTTCTGATTAACACCCCTGTCATTTTTATGAGAGTCCCCTGCCCCTCCCCCCCCTCCTCCGGGCCTGTCCCTTCCTGTGCAAAGTCCTAAGGGTCAGGTACTACAGTTAAATCCTGCTTTATGCACACCCACTTGACCCACTGACACCTCACACTGGAGAATTTGCAAAAAACGGCAATTTGAAGCCATTAATGCCGTTTTTGGACTGCTGTGGAGGCAAATTGCTAGCAAACTGTCCAAAACGTTGTTTGCAACATGAAAACTAAGCTCCTTTTCATTTGGGGTCAAATAAATCAACCTTTGGTTTTGGGCATGCGCAGAAAGCAAAATTTTGCCATGCCTCAATAAATCTTGTTGCAGTGGCCAATTTGTATAATTAACTCAGTTGACACCAAATTTAAATCATTGTTTCTTTGGTTGCATTAAATCTTACCTTTAATATTATCTGTGTACACACTTGCACATATACATGTATGGCACAGATCAAAGTTGCATTGACTGCAGTGAAATGGATGTGACTCAGAGGAATTGTGCCTTCTACAGTTGTCGCATTTCCATTCCCCACTGTACTCAGGATACACAGTCCGTGGATCCACCTGTTGTAGCTGGTGTTCATGAAGTGGAGTAAGCATAAATTCTGAAATTGAATGTAAAGGTTTTTACTGTTTTAGTTCAAAATAGCTCACTTGGTTCAGAAATTGGGGAGCGGGCATTCCTACATGCAAAAGTGATGAGAATGATAACAGAGATGCCAACTCTCCCAGATTATCCAGGAGTCTCCCGGATACCGAACGAATCTCCCGGTCTCCCGTACGGGTCACTAAATCTCCCGGATAAAAGGGATTTTGGATCTTTTCTCTACAATAAGCTAAGATTTTAAGCCAAATTTCCCCAAAATCCAAAAACAAATGCGGCCTTTCATATCATTATCTTAACTTCACAAACGCTTTTCGGGTCTCAAGAGTGCAGTTTTCCGGGTCCTCCTACACGCTCATGACCAAAAAAAAAAAAGAAAAATCTCCCTATTTTCAATCTACAGAGGTTGGCATCTCTGTGATAATCAAACCTTTTGAAAGAAACTGCTAAAAGGTTAACCAGGAAAGGAAAGAAACCAAAACAATGACAATTTCATTAACCGTCTCTCGTTATTAATTCTAACTGATTTGTGTTGATTTGGTTAAAAACTAAAAAATCGCGCAGGAGTCAATGGGTTAACATCAGTACAAGTTGAGTTAATACTCCCAAATCACTGCTTAAAGGGTGTCATTAGGGCGCATGTGCCAGTTGCTGGAATTGAAAGTTGAAAAGTTCAGTCTGAATTTTTCAAGTTGAAGTGTCAATTTCAAAATGGCAGCGGTCACGGTGAAAAACGAAGAAACTTTGGACGGAAAAGGAAATTGACGCTTAAAGATGAACTACAGTCCGTACTGCACAATCTCTGCTCGGCAATGTTTGCGAGACTCACAAACATTAGCGAAAAAGAAAATTACGAGACAAACTTACCTTTTCCTTCATTATTAATGTCAGATATCCTTGCCAAACAATAATAACAAGTAAAAGAACCCCAACGTTTTCCCAAACCGACGTTTCAGCTCATTGAGCATTCGTAAACACAACGGCCATTAAAATGTATGCTGTTACCGAAGTGTAACATATCAACAAATTCAAAACAAAAAATGAAAACAAACCCCGAGATAGCACAGTACAGACTGTAATTCAGCTTTAATTCAACTTAAAAAATTGAGGCTGAACTTTTCAAGTTTCGATTCAAGAAACTGGCGCATGCGCCCTCGTGACTGTGTCCCTTTAACATGTCCACATACCGTAAAATTTATATTAAGCCACGCCTCTCAAATAAGCCCACCCCCCTCTAATAAGCCACCCCTCTTTATTAGAAGAAATTGATTAAGCCCCCCCCCCCCCCTCTCTTTTAAGTCACCCCACCCCTCCCCCTTACTTACTTCAATACTCTTGAATCGTGATAAAGTGGCTTTTGTTATTGGTATAAACCAGGTATAATTAACCATTATTTATTATAGGAAAAAAAATAATGTAATTGTAACATTAAAGTTTAATTCTGAGATTACGATGCTTGAATAAAGTTCATATTATATCCTGATAGTGTACATTGCGCTGCATTTTGCTAAATCAATAAACCTCCCTCTCTAATAAGCCACCCCTTGAAAGTACCTTAAATATATAAGCCACCCGGGTGGCTTAATAGAGATTTTACGGTATGTTTGGAATAAGCTCATCAATCCAGTCTATCTTAGGTATATCTATAAACTAAAAACTAATCTGCGAACAAAGTATCAGTGATCAATAATTTTTTCCAGTTATTTCTTTACCTTGCTCCAGGGGTAATTTCGTCATTTTGTGGGTTGCGGAGTGTCTAAAATAAATATGTTAAAAACATCGTAATTTTAGGTAAAACATGTAGGAAAGACGAGTTATTGATTTATTCAGCAGTTGTTTTCAATGTTGCATCGTACAGCTGACACACTGAACAGGAGTCTTTTCTGCATCCCGAGTATTGAGAAATAATTAAAAGATGTCATTTTTGGAAGAAAGTTCACTAAAATATTGTAACCTAGAAATTTAGGAAAATAACTGAATAATGACTAACAAGAATCCTTGGAAGTAATTTGAAATAATTTGAATTAAAATTAAACGTGACAAAATGTGACCTGTGGTCACAATTTGTCTGCAGCTATAGTGATATGTGAGTACTACAAAATTTGAAAGTTTCATTATAAGTGTCTGATTAGGTTTAATTTTGAGAGAAACAACATTGGTTAATACAAAGGGCAATAAAATGGCATTGCTATGGTAACTGCTGTCGCTTGGAAACCAGTGACATAAAACTTTGATCACATGTCAGTTACCCTGCGATCAGGTGCTCTTTATTTTTTCGGAGAGAAAGTCGGCGGAGAGCAGCTGGGAGGGAAGAAAAGAGGGAAGCCGAGGGAAAAAAAAGAATGCCTGATAAATTTATTTAACGACCCGCCTGCCGCCCACAAAATTAAGAAATCTGTCAACATGCAGTTATTGAAAAATGTAGCCAAAACCAGATATCACATTGCTTGTTGTTTACAGTTGGCGCTTGGCAGACTTTGTGACTTACGTGTCAGTCAATAGCCAATCACAACAGAGATATACAATGTATAGGAGGTATTGTTTTTTGGCCAATCACAAAAAAAAAACCTGGAATCAGTTTTTTTGCACAAGATCTGGCAAATATTTGTATCAGGCCCTCTTTCCATTTTTTCCGGGGGGAGGGCCTGATTGTAGGTTACATTTCAGTAAACTTGGTGAAGTATGAAAGCAATAGAAGCATGTCTTCCCTGCAGAATTTTGATTTCAAAACATACACCTTACGGCCAAAAATACTGAGTTGAGCCTCCTTAACTAATCATAGTTTTTTTTTTATTACATGATAGTCACCGTACCTTCTCCCAATTTTTTTGTTTTCACTAGTGCATGGTCAGAAGGCTCCTTATTAGTGAGCCTTTCATTTTGGTTAAATACATATAGCTTCAATGAAGCTGAAATTTAGCAAATCTTAGTCCCTTTGCAAACGAATTGACATTACGCAAAATATCAAAAGCTCCTGTGAGCCAACCATGAATAAAATGCTGACGGTAATGCAATATCCCGGTTTTTTTTTTTTAATTAAAAAATTGTAACGACTTTTGATGAACGCAAACAAACAAACAAAAAAACAGTAATTTTCAGTTTGAAAACAAAAAGTCAAAGGCTCCTTCGAGCCAACCCGTGAATACCTAATGCTAAAGGTAACGCAACATGGCGGTTTTTTGGGGGGGGAAATTAAATGTAACGACTTTTGACGAACGCAAACAAACAAAAAAACCCAGTACAGTAAACACCCGCATAAAAGAACAAGTGGATAAGAACCTTCAGGCTGAAATTTGGTCAATAAAGCACCATATAAATTATATAAGAATCAATTCAGCCTGACAAATGAAACATGTTCTGATGTAAAAAAAAAATAAGGTATCAAAAATTTGAAAACAGTGGGGCTGATCTAAGTATGTGACTGTGCTGTCCGACCATTACAAACACACAGTATTTCACAAAAGGGATTGGAGTTGCTAGAGTAAATTTGAGTTCATTTTGTTGAGAGTAGCCTAATTTTCTTTAGAGTTTTTGGCTCAATATCAATTTGTTAATTAATACAGTTAGTTAATATTATACAGTACAGGCTAGTTTTATGGTGTCATTTAATAAAACAGTGATAATATTTGCATATTAATAAAACCAGTCTCAGTAATCTTAATCACTGTACCTCATTTCAAGAAACAATTTTAAGAACCTCTTAAGAACATCTTCAGCCTGATTTCTCACTAAGCACCCAATATATAAGAAACACATCAGCCTGAACCCCAAAATCACTTGTTCTTTTATGCGGGTGTTTACTGTAATTTTCAGTTCGAAAAAAAAATCTGTCCTAGGTGAGAATCGAACTCACGTCCTTCGGTTGCCTCCGGCTCTATTGTCCGATCACTTATCCACTACACTACCTAGGATTTGGCTAATTACTAAAGTTTACATCTGAGTGATGGATCGAGTGATGGATCGAGTGAATGAATTAGCCCCTGTTGCCGATAACCCGTTCATTACGCTTGCGCGTATTCACAGGTTAAAAAAGAAAAATTCGTCCTGGGCGAGAATCAAACATGTGTCCTTTGACTGCCTCCGGCTCTATTGTCCGATCACTAATCCACTACGCCACCAAGGTCAAATTTTGTTATTTCAACGTAAATATGCCGGAAAAAGTTTACATCTGAGTGATGGATCGAGCAAACGACTGAGCAAGTAAGTGGTGAATTAAGGGCCCATTTACATGGAGGGAGGGTGACACAGGTACTGCGGTCACCCTCCCAGTCAGGCTAAAACATAGCCCGCCTTTACATGGGCGGGCTATTAGGGCAGGATATCATATAGGCAAGCTATCTTTTTTTTGCGGGCTCATGTTTTGGTGGACTTTTTTATTACAACAGAGCCCTTTATTAAGCACGACATATTAGCAAACATGGCAGCAAGAAGAAAGGCTATAGTGGTGAATTTGTTGTTTTTATTGCATTTTCACAGGTAATTTCAAGTAAAAAGAAATAGCCCGCCTAGGAGGGTGACCCTGGAGTGGCCATTTACATGCAGAAAAGATAGCCTGCCTAGGAGGGTGACCCTGGGGTGACCATTTACATGCAGAAAAAATAGCCCTCCCAGGAGGGTGATCCTGGCAAGCAGACAGGGTAACCCGGGTAGGCGGGTGACCCTGTCTATCATGTAAACACTTCAGTGTGCTTTGTAATTGAAATGTATGAAAAGTTGGCCCTCCCATGGTAGCCTGGCTAGGAGGGTGACCCTGCTCCCTGGGTCACCCTCCCTCCATGTAAACATGCTCAAAGGTGGATTTCCACTGTCGCGTAATTTTTACGTGCATAAATAAAAATAGGAGATGATGTATGAACAGCTCGCGTAAACTTTTACGCAAGCTGTTCATACATCGTCTCTTATTATATTTACGCACGTAAAAATTACGCGACAGTGGAAATCCAGCCTAAAGGCCGTCCTTACCGATAACCCGTTCATTACGCTTGCGCGTATTCACGGGTTAAAACCAGTAAGTTGCCACAATTATTGGCAAATAACCATGCAAATGAATTTAGGAAAGGACTTACCGTGTTCAAAATAGAAGACAATGAAAGCAATGAGCGGAAACAACAGAGATCTTTCCTACAAAACAACGACACGCAAATTCAGCTTCATTCCTGTTACATTTAGAATCTTCTAAAACTGCCCAGTTCAAATTTTAAATTATCTTACTAAAGCTGTAAAGCATCAGAAGAAATAAGGTAATAATCGGCTTATTGTCGTACACTTTACGTTTATAGTTCTATCTCGTGCGCTTGATATTAGTCAAAACTCTAAATTATTCTTCCACTTAAAACGTCAACATGCATACAATGACCAACCTTTCTGATCGTCAGGAGGCTTGTAAGGGTTTCTTGCTTTCAATAGTGTGTCTAAAAAATAATATGGACAACTTTTGGATATCAAGCGACACAATATGTAAAGGGTGCTTATGACGTCATTGCCATCGCCATGGCAACAATTCGTCACTACCTTCAATCCAGCCCTTCCTAACCCGTCAACTACTGTTCGCAAACATCTGAATATACTTCAATCCTCTGCTCGCTGCAAAGAAACGTTCTCCAAAAGAAGTGCTAGTTTGCGTGACCTGTTGGTTCGTAGCAAGTTATACTAAGTTATACGTGACCCTACTAATCAGGAACCACCCACGGGCATCAGATGCAAACACCCACGCTGTCTCACGTGTCCTTTCTTACAAGAAGGTCAAACAAAATTCACCCAGTTTTCTTCAACAAAGGAAGAAAGACATTTTTATGACAATTTAACGTTAACTTGCCATGTCAATACATTGGGGAAACTAAACGACATATTCACGAACGCTTTGGTGAACATCGCCGCCGACCCCTGTCTCACAACACTTCAACCTGCCTGAACATTCAATCAACGACATCCAGCTCATTCCTTTGGAACTTTATACAGCTGTTTCGAGAAAGGTTGTCGGAAAAAAGCGCAAAAAGAGCACGCAACGATCCCGAAAAATAATATGGGATATGATCAATGAATTTTAATAAGTCAAATAAATACATGAAACCCGCGATGCCTCGTCCGTACAGCTACAGAGACGATCTTTAGATGGCGGGCCATTGGGATAAATGAGTTTTTAGGATATAGCTTGGATGACTACCCACAATACCTTTCTGGATTTCATATTTTTAAACTTTTGTATTTAACGGCCTTGTAACGTATTTACTCATTTTTTTTTTTTTTTTGCGGAACCTTTCTGATTATTTTTTTGCTTCTTTTACTTTCCCTTTTCTCCCCCTTTCTTCTCTTCCTATCTTCTACTCTCTATTACCTTTCTATCGGCTGGAAAAGGTTTGGCATATGCGCTAAAAACGCTGGAAATGAAACATTGTTCAATTGCAGGGGTATTGACCTAATTTACCACCTAATTTTGCACCAATATTTGAACATGTTTTTTTCGAATAACTCTGCTAGAATTTGGTCCATATTCAAAGTGGAGGCACGTGTGCATGGATCAATCCTCGCTGTATCAGTTGAGCATCAAAATTATCTGGCAACGTAGAAATTGATGACGTCACAAGTGGTGCAATGTCTGCTGCTCCAAATGTCGACAAAAGTCGACTTTGGCAGCGAAAGGGTTAAAACAAGCCCCTTCGAGGATTTCTGCAGCAAAAAAAGTCATCACTATTTAACATCGAAGGGATAATTGTTCTAAGGCGATAAGCCCACTGGGCCTCTCTCTCCCTAAGCGTTTCTTCTTATGGTTTTTTTATCGATTACTACAGCTGAATCCTGACATTACTTAAACCTTGATGATCGGCCTGATTGAAATGCCTATAGATACAAGAGGCTAGCTGGTAGCCTGTACTCATGCGCTTGCATAAGAACGTTTTATGGTTTATTTTAACTGGGTCACGCACCCCTTCCCTCTCAACGAATTTTGCGTGACATGTAAGTCTTGTTTTGTTTACATATTATAAGATATCATTTATTACGACTGAATTTACAACTGAACTTAAACACGTTTTATAAGCATTTCTCTAAAATTAGCGACAACAGAAAGAAAAATTCAATCACAAATTGATATCAACATAAATTCCCATCGAAAAATGTAATTTCTTTTCCGGTGAAGTCCAAACTCGGCTATTTGAAAACAAGAACGTGATTACGGGCACGCCGAAAATCACGAGGTCGCATGTCAACCAATCAGACCAGTGAAAGTCCTCCCGCGGGATACGGGAAACTTTAAAAAAACAAGGCAATTTGTGACTACAAAAAGCGGGACGAAAGCTAAAAATGGAAACAAGGACCTTTCCGAAACCTTGACTCATGCCGCTATGCGCATGAGTTACAATCATCCTTCATTTATTGTCTTTATTTCCATATTTTGTAGCATATGTATTAACTTTTTGGAAGAAAGATCCAGACACAGGATGTTTTTTTTTTCCTTATTGTTTTCTTCGTGCTTCTTGATACCTTTGGGTTCAAGGGTTTGATCTCGTCACGCTATACGCAAAGCTCGAGAAGCGTATCTTATCGAAAGGAGTCAAACCCTTGAACCCAAAGGTATCAACAAGCGTGAAGAAATGTAAAGTTCGCATTTATATATTTTACATATCTTCTTTCATTAGTTTTCTCTTGTTATGTTATATTCTTTTAACGTTTCATCTTATATTTTTGAAATGTAACGTCTTTTCCATTGTAATCTTAGATCCTTTTGTTTCTTGGCGATTTATATTTTAACGTTTTTCTTGTAGTCATTTTATTCCCTGAAGCCTGACGAAATATTGGAAAGGATATTATAATCCCAGTTGTACAGTCAGCCTTGCTTTTTGTTTCTTCGGTTTTGAGAACAATTTTTCGTCATATTATTATTTTTTTATCCTTAGGGAAAATGCATGCTTACGTTGTTTTAAATGGTGTACAAAATCGAATGATACTAAACATTTTGAATGAAACTGTAAATTTCTGAAGTTATGCTCATTTTTCTGTTTTAGGTCACTCGACATTGGGCGTGGCCTGATGACGTCATAACCCGAACCACAGGTGTACTTAGGTTGTTGTTCAAATTTGTTCAAATATAAGCAAACATTTGCCGAGATGGAGCAAACTGATTTTTGCCTAGCAACGGCCTCAAAAGATAGTATAATGGGCCCTTAATTGATGAGGTTCAGTTGCAACAAAGACACTTGCATTGCGAACCCTGAATATTGTACTGTACAGGCAATTACTTAATTTTTATTTACTCACATTTTGCGTTACAGTTGTTGATAACAATAAAATGTACATCATGTGACCATCATTTCGCATCACAGCTAGTTCAATTTTTGCCAATTATTTTGTTAAATTTAGAACACCTCTATTAAAATAAGCGGTCAACTTCTACTAATTGCGGTCAGTTGGCTATTCCCCAAGGGTGACCGCTTAATAGAGGTTTAACTGTATATATAAAAGTTTACCCTGATGGCTGTTGAATGCAGCCGAAATATAGGTATTGACAAAATTTTCAATTTGTCTTCATTTGTGATAGTATATATGTATATATAAATATATTTTTCAAATTTATTAACCTCGCGAAGCTCGAGCCGAAGGCCGAGGAAAAATGTGAATGAAGTCATTACTTCCCGGTGCGGTTGTTCGAAAGCCGGCTAACGCTAACCCAGGATTAAAACTTAACCGAGGACTTCATTTCTCTTGTTAGAAGTGTTTTTAAAAGTTAATTATAAGTTACGTGCGAAGACAAGTCAGAGACGAAACTAAAGGGAAAAATACTTTGGAAAAATCTCCATTGATTAATTATTTAACTGGAATCAAAATTTATGCTAACCATGGGTTAGCTTAACCGCGCTTTGAACAACCCGGCCCTGTTTATTGATGCTATCTGTACAAGGTGGTTCACACTGTTCGAAGACTGTGAACCCTTCATGGCCGGTAACCAGTCAAATTAAAAAGCTAACGCTATTAAACAGCCAGCGTCGACTGTTGCCCCAGGTTTAATGAGTCATAATTTATGCCAATTACTCTGTAACACGATTATCAACTGTAAATCTGAGACGCCTCTTCTCAGATTTGTCTTGCAAGGAGGGAGGCGCTGTACACAGGCTCTAAGATGGCAATAAGGTTGAAGATAAATCAAATATTTGTATAAGTAGAGAATTGACCAAAAAGAGCAAACTCCCCGTAACGTCACCCCTTAACTCCCAAGAGTGCCACAAATCAAAATTCAAGAAAAATGCCAAATTTCACTTTGTAAAATATTGAAAAACAAATGGTATCATGCAAAAGTACTACTGATGAGGTTTCATTTGAATAGTCACACCATAGAATTTCGTCCACAGACTGAGAACAACACAACATGTCTCCATAATTGACTCTGGGAGTGAAAGCGTTAATACATGTAACTTTCGAGCAGTTTTCAATTGAGTGTCGAAAGTAATTACACAATTGCTATGGTTTTGCATTGCTATGTTTTGTGATTGGCTAAAAAATCTCGCACCACTTTCTCGACCAATCAGAAGTAAAACCAAAACCAATCGTGATTTTCTTGCACGCGTTTTCCCGCGCTTGGCGCCGGCGACATGTAATTGCTTCGAGTTCATTGGATTGTTTACAACTGCTGTGATTGGTCAGAGTAATTACTTTGGTTTTGGTTTTACGACACTCAATTGAAAACTGCTCTATTTAAACTGATACGACCAATCAGCAAACCTAAAGATTAACTGGTGATCAGTATAAATGAATAATATCTAAATTGTAATAATCTATAAAAAAGTCTATAAAATTCTCTACAAAGTATGTATTTAAAGAATACTGGGTGAATACGCTAAAATATAAAATGCGAAGTCTAAATTAAAAGGAATTTTATCCTAGACTGTATAAGTGGTTATTTTAATCAAATTCGAAACGATAATTAAAAAATGCTCGCCTAAAACTTTGATAATGTTATTAATTCTTGTACCTCACAAGGTAGCTGTACAATGTGGTTCACATTGTGCAGGGATTGTGAAACTTTTAAGCTATTAAAAAAAACTTAATTTCCTATCTATAAAGTGCTCTTCATTGTTCAATCCTTTTAAGATGGAATATCCAAAGCATTGAACATGCAGTTACAGAAGACTAGGCAGAAATATGCACATTTTCACCTAGTTGATTGATTGTTAACATTCAGCCTATGTCTATTCTTGGCTTTCATGTGACATCATAAAAATTCAAAAATCTAAACTATGCATCCTACAAAGCTGTTACTAACATGGTATGTAGATACTAGTGTTTCAATTCTTCACAAAAAGTTTCAAGTTTTAACGATGTTTTGCTTTCGATTTGTAAAGGTTTCAAATGTGTCACGCAATTCGTCACGCTATTTCAGACAAGCCGAAAGTTATTTTTGCATTATAGATCACCCAAAATGCATGGCGCGCCCAATGCCTGGACGATTGAATTTAACGCAGTCGAAAATTCCCGATAGAGCCAATCACGAGCGAGCTCATCATTTGAAAACAAAAACAAACGACCGCAAAGCCGAATGGGTGGTACTGGGCCTTTAATACTTGTGAGTTTTATGTGGAATGTTTCACAAAATTTGTAAAAATTCAACTGGGCACTCATATTTTAGGAGTTCAAGGATGATGTTTTGTAAGTTATATGTCATTATCAGGCAGAGACACTTATTTTGAAACATGGCACTGAATCTTTTGAAGAATTTCTTTAAACTTGTTGCTACGCACTGCTTCTAAACCTGGAACCATTTTGATGTACAACAACTTAGCAAATACCAAAGCCAGTTGACCGGCAGGAGGCCATGTAATATCTTCAAACAGCAAAGGGATAATTGGCTTCTTCCTAGAGTCTGCTAGTGTTGCTTCACGCTGGCAATTTTCTGACTGGCAATACTTCTGTGTCACACAGCAGATCACAACCTGTGAAGATGATGTAAAGGAACATAAAAATACAAAACCTAATGTAATCTACTTACAAAAAACACACAGTTCCACAATAAAAGGGATGGCACGTCCCCCATTTCACACTTTTTTCTCATGCACAGGGGGGCATGAGTTCAGGTTTGCCCAGTTTTTCTTTTTATTTGTGTACATTAGTGCATGCAAATTTATGCATGCATATTTTAGTTTCACTGGTTTAATTTGATTATTATTATTTTTTGTCACGATTATGCACTTCCGGTTCATAGCTTTGCCATATACACTTCCGGTTCTAAACAATAACGTTAGCAAAACAGCATTAAAAGTGTCACGATACCGTCTTCTACAACCCTCTTTACATTGCTAATGTTCACGTTAGGTATATATAACACACAGAAGAATCACTGGCTTCCTTGTGGTACAGCCTTCATTCATAAAACATTCAATAGTAACAACATGGTTTGCAGGAACGATGACTGAATGAAAGGAGTAACTCTTCTCCATGTCGGACATCTTCTTAATATCTTGTTTAAAATATACCATAAAACTTTCTTACGCAGCGCATGGGCATGAGTATAGGCTACTTGGCGCCTCTTGCCCTGTATTTTTTGGGGTATTGCAATTCTGGCAGTGATGTTCACCACCTTACTTTTTTCTAAAATTACTTTGCAGGTACACATTAAATTCTGGTTTCTTTACATTTCCCCATCACTTCTTAACCTGAGAACAGCTCCCCTCTGCCACACCCAAAATTCTAAAGAATAGGCTACTTTAAGATGCAAGCTGAAATGAAAGAGGGCATGTAAGGCAGGAATGTGAATCCTTTTCCACTGGGTGGAGGAATAGTCAACTACAGTTAATTTGATCAGTCACTTTGTATTGAAAGGTTTTGGGTTTGCCGAGAAACTGATCTAGAAAATTATAGGAATTGATATTCGGAAGAGAAAGAGCCTTCCATAAATGAACATAAAATCATCGCGGTAACATTGTTGATGGATAGTTTTGGTATATTGGACTGTAATTGTGATACAGTTCTAAAAATAGCAAGTCTGGGATATGGTAGGGATTTTCAGAGTCACGTCTAGTGTAGGGTTGCACAATCAGCTGAAAATGGTGTCGGGGGGCTACTTTGGCGACTCGCTTGCTGCAGTAAGGACGACCCAATACTTCTCTGCTGAGGGTTTATTGCTCTGTTCTTGTCTGCTCTGGGTTGGCGTCTCAACTGACTTTTTTTGAGAGAGACCCACGCTAAAGTACAACGCATTCAAGTACACGCAACACGCTGTGATTGGTCGAGATTTGACACCTGTCCAATTTACTTTGTACATAGAAACGGTGGCGTGTTTTGAGCCGCTATTTCGGTTTCGCCAATAAAACCTAGAACAACTACAAACTCAACGGTGTAAAACCGGAGTAACGAAAGTTAACTTAAATTGAAGATACTTCTACATCAATCACTACTTGGTTACTGGAATAAGTGCGCTTTACGTTTTGGGTCGTGACCTGTTTTTAGGGTCACTTCGTAATAACAAAAGGACGCCCCCAGAGATTGACATAACTACGTATAAACATACTTAATTAGAGTGTCTGGTGTTCTTGTTGTAAATGGAAGCACAAGTTCCACGGTTCTTGCTGGCAGCTCGGCCAGGACAACTCAAAACTATCTAATTATTGATGGTGTTTAAGATATCAGGTTATGTGATCTAAAAGAGACAACCAGACCATCGACTTTGCAACGCGTGCGGGATTGTTTGATTAAAACAACTTAACTAATTACTTAGGCTGGGTTAACGCAATAAAAGCTGTTTACGGAGTTTAGGTCGAAAGCAATTAGTTAAGTTAACAAAAGTGACTTACGCGCAGGGAACAAAAGCGAGAGGAATCATGAGTTTGATTTTTCTCATAGGAAAATTTCTAGGTTACATAACTTGTGGTCGAAAGCGTGTTCTAGCTCCAGTTGTACATTCTGGCACGCGCACGTTGCTTGGTTACGGACTGGTCTTCACATGGCTGTGAAAGTACTGGTGTACAAAATCACGTTTGTACTTGTTAACTTGTTTTGTTGACCTTATAGCTAGAACCACTCAACTTGTATAAAATACAGAAAGGTGACAATTGTAAAATGAAATCATAAAATATCTTAAAAAAATGCTCCTCAAGAATGGTCTGGAGCCTTCCATAAACGAACACAAAATCATCGCGGCAACATTGTTGCTGGATAGTTTTGGTATATTGGACTGTAATAGTGATACAGTTCTAAAAATAGCAAGTCTGTTGTAGGGTAAGGGTTTCAGAGTCCCAGCCACACACCTCCACCCAGAAATATACAGAGTACCCCCCCCCCCTCCCGCAACCCCCCGGGGACTAAGCACCCCATCCAGGGGAAGCAGAAGTAATGAATCCTATGTACTGCTTCATGCTTGGAAACTACGACTACTATTAAGCATCGAGGTACATAAATTAAATAAACCTCTTTGTTTTTACCTTAGCGGCGCTTATGCCTGCATCAATTTCTGCAAACAGTGCATCCCCTCCTCCCATCTGACTTGTGTCCATCCAGCAGTGGATCCCATTCTTCTCAAGTCTCTGTTTTAACTCCAGGACAATGCCTTGAGATCCCCACTGGTAAGAGATGAACACTTCTGCAGGTCGAGATGTCAATGGTAGTCGAGATGTCGATGATGGTTGAGGTGTCGGTGGTGGTAGAGATGTCGGTGGTGGTAGAGATGTCGGTGGTGGTAGAGATGTCGGTGGAGCTCCTTGAACTGAGACCACACTTTGCTTTTTAACTGCTAGAGATATTTTTTTTTCTGCAGGATAAATGACATTTTAAAATAATGTCAATTGGGTTGATTTCTCTACCTTATTATGAAAACAAAGTGCAAGATCCACTGAATGTTCCCCACAAAGAAACAACATACAGTCAAACCTCTATTAAGCGGTCACCCTCGGGGAATAACCAACTGACCGCTTATTATAGAGGTTGACCACTTAATAGAGGTGTTCTAAATTTAGCAAAATAATTGGAAAAAATTGAACTAGAATGCGAAATGATGGAAACACTGCAAATTCTTATTATACTATCTTATTGCAACTCCACGTTTAAATTGTAACGTTTTTTGCCTATAGAGTTAAAACCTGTAAGACCCTGAAGAAGAAAGGCTGTGCCTTTCGAAATATTGGATTCAAATACAATTTCCGTACCGTTTAATCAGCCTTGCTTTTGTATCATACTGTTTCATTTTTACGCTGATTAGATCCTTTACTACAGGATCCGGTGCTTCTATTTTGTTACGGTGGTCCTTGCAAAACAGTTACGTTTCCATTTTAACAGCCAGGTAAGAATTGGTCAGCGGTAATTACATTTTTGTAAAGAGCTCATGGTGCAATCGTAAAGGCGGGAAATATGTCGTAATTTTTTATAGCGCTCTTCAGTTCCTATTCCAGTCCCCAGTTGTTTTAATTTATCTTCTGTTCATTTCAGTATTAATATTTTTTTACATTTTTTCTTACTTCGCACACGTGACGAACACCCCCGTCATTTTTATATGAGCAGCTAAACATATTTATAATTCAACACATTGATACACTGCCCAAATATGGTCAAAAAGTTATCGATATACGCTATGTCTACATGACGTATATCCAACGATGGCGGTAAATTTCGCATTTTGAAAAGAGAATGCAAAAATGTCGACGGACCGGCCTCGATATTTTTTTTTCAAACTGTGCTTTGTTATCAATGTGTTGAATTATAAAACTATTATAGCGCTCAAGCTTGCGTGATATCGCCTAATTTTAGCCGACTCGGCCTACGGCCTCGTCGGCTAAGAAGTAGGCGATATCACGCGCGCTTTCGCGCTATAATAGTTAAATATCAGTTTGGATGAAAGAAAACTACTAAATTTTGTCTAATCATGTCTTTTTTTAGTGTCTTATAATACTGGGGTAAACTGTGATTCTTTCTTAAACATCATTCATGAGAACCTGCTTTATTCAGACTTCTGTTAGTATGGACAGTTTCCATGGTCCGTTTGGTGTTCGTATTATTAAACGGGGTTTTGGGTTTGACTGTTCTCAAGTTCTGTATTGTTAGATTTTAAAAGTTACAACACACATGTAGGTTGTAAAGCGCTATTGAGCCTCTGGAAAATAGCGCTATATAAGTTTATTATTATTATTATTATTATTATTATTATTATTATTATTAGGTCGCAGCCTGTGCCATGCCTCAGTAAATCTTGTTGCAGTGGCCAATTTGTATAATTAACTCAGTTGACACCAAATTTAAATCAGTTTCATTGGTTGCATTAAATCTTACCTTTAATATTATTTGTGTACATACTTGCACATATGTGGCACAGATCAAAGTTGCATTGAATGCAGTGAAATGGATGATGTGAGAAATTGTATTCCCTTCCACAGTTGTTACAACCAAATCCCTATTAACAGGGTTTGACTGTTCTCAAGTTTTGTATCGTTAGATTTTAATAGTTAAACCACGCATGTTGGTCGCCGCCTGTGCCATGCCTCAGTAAATCTTGTTGCAGTGGCCAATTTGTATAATTAACTCAGTTGATGCCAAATTTAAATCATTGTTTCATTTTTTTTTTAATTTTATCACTTTTATTAGCGTTATGAACTCCTTCCAATCTACAAAATACATAAATATAACAGAAACGTTACATAAAACTAACAATACAAGGCCATAAACTCCTTACAATCCACTAAAAATAAATATGAAACGTCACATACAACTAACAATACAAGACTACATTAAATTGAATTGGTTGTATTAAATCTTACCTGAAATATTATTTGTGTACACTCGTGCCGGTACACTTGCACATAAATGGCACAGATCAAAGTTGCATCGACTGCAGTGAAAGGGATGATGTGACGAATTGTAAGTCCTTCCACAGTTGCCGCAACCAAATCCCTGCTCACCATACAGAGTCAGTGCATTCACCTGTTGTAGCGGGTGTTCATGAAGTGGAGTACGTATGAATTCTGAAATTGAATGTAAGGGTTTTTACTGTTTATAGTCCAAGATAGCTCAGTGGCTGGGGTGGGGGTGGGGGGGGGGGGGGCATTCCCACATACAAAAGTGATTTGGTACCGGTTTTTTAAGGGTGCTAAAATCTAAAACAAACACCGTTAGAATTATTGCGGTACCTTTTCGGGTATTGAGCCGAAAATATATGACGGAATATATGACATGTGTTGGTTTAGAATTGGTACCTCTTCGGGGTAAAAATTCATTTGAACCATGTCCATGAAACGAGATTGTGGTACTTTTTTGGGTTCTTTTTTCGAAAATTTCTGACAACATGCAATTTTTAAAAGAAATTGTATTTTAGGAAGTTCATCAAAGAAGCAAAATTATTAGCTGTTGTCTTCTGCTATTCTGATTGGTTAAGCACGAACATTTCCTAAAATTTATTTGACGCAAATGCATTTTCTTCATTTTTATACTGAAATATAATTATGAACCATCAGCCGCCCTTCTATTCTTGAACTCAAAGAAATTCTATGTGAGAAAGAGCCAATGCCGCAGAACAATGAAGTTTACTGTAGTTCTTATGTGGAGCATTACTTAAAATAAAAAGAAAGGATCAAACAGAACAAAAGAAAAGAAAAAACGAAATGATCGAGATAAAAGAAAGAGAATTATGAAAATATTAATTAATTACTTTTTGATTTAACTTTAGAGATAATCTCCGCCGCACTGGCAGAATTACTAATAAACGTCTACAGCCCATGGAAGGAAGAAGGGAAAATTTGCATATTTGTCCAAGTCTGCTATAACTAGTTCATTACACTTCTCGTATTTACGAGTGTTTAAATAGAAGCTTCAATTACCTCCATCGTCATTGCCGTCATCATTACTGCTACCATCGCTAACATCTTGGCGAGACATAAGCATCGACCACCCTTTCAGAGGAAAAATAAATACATAAATCAATCAATCAATAAATAAGTAAATAAATGAATGAGGTAGTTAGAAAATTAAATGATTAAATAGAAGCTTCAATTACTTCGCTCAAGAGGACAGACATCACTATCATTGCCAACATCTCGGCGTCTCCTCCATGTATCTGGTGATAAAATCAAGACAAAAGCATTTCTTTCAGGAGAAAAATAAATATATATATATATATATATATATATATATATATACATATAATATATATATATACATATAGTAATATATCAACACTTGTTTTATGCAAAAACGTACCAGGAGATAGCTACTAATCTCTTTGTAAGTCCAATGACAGTTAAACGCACTTGTGCTAACTTCTATGCTAACGGCGATGTAAAGCCTTGGCCGATCGGTCGTCCACCTGAGACAACTTGTCTTTTTCCGCACGAAGAGTACATGATCATGGAGTGTCTTTTAGAACATCCAGAAATGCAATTAAATGAAATAGCATCGAAAATATTTCATGCAACCGGCTCCGCTTTTAGCCCACAAACATTGTGCAGAACTGTGCATAGGCTTGGATTTACACTAAAGAATGTACATATGGATTTACTCATTATTTATATGCAACCTCCAATTCGTTTGAGGATATTATTGAAATTTTTTTGTTTCTGGTTAGAATATAGCCAATTTGACATTTTTTCATAAGCTTATCTGCCAAATCTGGCAGAATGTGAGCTAGTTTCGAACGGAATTCTTCGACGCTTTCCAGAACTGAGAAATTAGTTATTCTTCTTGTTAGGTAACTACTTTTTTTCTTTTCATCCAAAACGCGTACTTCTAAACAGTTTAAAAACTGTTTTGAACTTCCCGCCGTGGCCATTTTCTACACATGTGTTCAGCTGCACGTTCCAATGGAATAATTCAGTTTCCACACGCGCGTAATTTGAATGTTAATGAGGCACGTGACTTTTGTTAACTTGTAAACGTCTTTTTTTCTTGAACAAGGTTAATGGGATCGACTGTATAAATGAGGTAAATTAAAAGAATCGAGTGTTTAAGGACGTTCGCGCAAAACTCTTCTACAAGACAGATTTTTTTCAAACTTATGCTACGGTCTGATAATGAGTTACTGATGTCAGAAATGCAAAAAAAAAAAAAAAAATTGGGGGT
Source organism: Cladopsammia gracilis (assembly GCA_022457155.1). Classification (NCBI taxonomy): domain Eukaryota; kingdom Metazoa; phylum Cnidaria; class Anthozoa; order Scleractinia; family Dendrophylliidae; genus Cladopsammia; species Cladopsammia gracilis. The sequence goes on from JAJGOT010000329.1 coordinate 443,574, forward strand.
CACAGAATTGATTTAAGAGATATAGCGTGTAGAAATATACCCTGTTTTTGAAAAGTTAGTCCTCGTAACATGACATGGTGTCCATGGCTTTTAGTTAAACAATATCAAAAATGAATCGCTGGGAAGAAACTATTATATTCAAATGTTATCTAAGTGGGCCTGATTCGTAAATAATTCGAACTGTTTTCAATGTTTAAATGAGTTAACCCTTTAAAGAGGGTTTTCGGAAACAACATACAGCTGAGATATGAGTGCAATTTGACGTCGCGTGGATAAAAAAATGAAAAAAAAATCAAACTTCTTCAAGACAGATTTTTTTCTTTTTTTTCACAAACTGTAGATAATCGGAAAAGAAAGTGATATATGAAGAAAAAACTAGAGGTCACCGACCATCCAAGCGAGTTAAATCAAAGCAAAGTTAACGCAACGGCGATCAACCCTTCATGTGAATAGATTCTTCCTTTGCGCGCGCGCTCGTGCATGACGTTGCGCGCGCAGTAAGGATGCACATAAATTGGCGCGAACGTCCTTAAATAGAAGCTATAGGCCATTTCCGAGTTACCTTTAACCTCTCTATCAAAGCGAGGCTAGGTGCGAAAATGAGTTTTCATTCACATGCAAAGAAAACTTATTTGCATCTGAATGAAAACTCATTTTCATATGAAAGGTTTGGCACCTAGCCTCGCTTTGATAAAGAGGCTAAAGGCAACTCGGAAATGGTTGTCCCTAAAGATTATCGTTTAGAGGGACGTCGGATACCTTATTAAGACTTATACAACGTAATGTCGACACTTAGAATTTTATTTTCAATAAATTTTTAAGTGTAAAAAAGAAAATCTAAAATCCCCCACCCAGGATTGAACATGTGATCTCAGCAAGGCTTAGGCTTAAATAGCCTACCGTACCACTGTACCACTGTACTACCTAGCTTCTCGGGTTGTTCAGGCCTAAATTTAACTATATAAACTGCTACCCATAACATCAACTGAAAGCTAACCAGTTACTCCGTTATATAAGTTTCAATAAGGTGTCCGACGTCCTTCTGAACGGTATTCTTTAGGCTTAACCCTCGGAAATGGCCTGTTACCTCCATCATCATTGCCATCAACAACATCACTACTATCATCGCCACTATCATCACCATTCTTAGGTGTATAATTTTCCTAATTCAATTAGTTTTATTTGAGGATTTTTGTATTTTTAGCATTTTAGCATTTTAGCTTTTTTATTTTATTTTTTATGTACACTGTGCCCTATGGAAAACCACTTGTAGTGAAGAAGGACACCTGTATAAAGAACCTCTCTTATTATTATTATTATTATTATTATTATTATTTTTAAATTTTATTATTATTATTATTATTATTATTATTTATAAATAATAATACTTTATTAACAAATTTCTTAAAAATCGATTAAGCCTTAACATCAATTTTATGTACACTTGCAGGAAAAAGCTATAAAAGTTCATTTATATAATAATATTTATATAATTGTTTTACTCCATTAGTTTTTTAAATTATATATTTTTGAATATCTATTTGCTTGAACTTGTCAAGCGTTATGAAATGAAAATTTATATGAATGAACTTTATAGCTTTTTCTTGCAAGTGTACATAAGATTGATGTTAAGACTTAATCGATTTTTAAGAAATTTGTTAATAAAGTATACTTTTATTATTATTAAAAAAATTATTATTATTATTATTATTATTAAAAAAATTATTATTATTATTATTATTATTATTATTATTATTATTATTATTATTATTATGATCATCATCATCACCATCATCGCCAACATCTTGGCAAGACATAAGCATCAGCATCTCTTTCAGGGGAAAATTGGCTAAGTGGGAGGGCCGGATGGGAAAATATTTGGCTTGAGGTCACGGCGTACGGACCGAGCGCAGCGAGGTCCGTGCGCTATGACCGAGAGCCAAATATTTTCCCATCCGGCCCGACCTAACTTAGTCAATAAGCATTTTATCATATGACCAAATTGGAGACAAAATTACTTGAAATTTTAATGCGCGAGGCCGCCCGCTTTTGTAGTAGGGCCGTACGCCTTTTTCCGGCCCCGCTCGCGCAGATGCGTACGGCCCTCATACGGGACTTTCATCAATGGTTTTGCAAAGAAAAGGTTCGCAGGGCCGTACGGGTCATATGATAAATACATAAATCAATAAATAAGTACAGTGGAATCCCAATTTTTCAAATACTTGATTTTTCGAAACTCCCGATTATTCGAACCAAAACTTGTTTCCCTTGGATTTGATTTCAGTCAATACCGCCTTCGATTTTTCGAACCTCCCGATTTTTTGAACCAATTTCGGTTTCCGTTGGAGGTTTGAAAAATCGGGATTCCACTGTAAATAAATGAATAAGGTAGTTAGAAATTAAATGATTAAACAGAAGCTTCAATTACTGCTATCAAGGACCAGAAAGTGACCACCATCATCGCCATCATCGTCACTGAAATTGCAAACATTTTGGCGTCTCCAACATGCATTTTGCCGATCTGGTGATAAAATCAAGACAAAAGCAAATTCTTTCAGGTGAAAAATTAATAAATAAATCAAAGTAAATAATGAGGTAGTTATAATTAAAAATTAAATAAAAAAATCGAGTGTTTAAATAGAAGCTTCTTATTACTTATTAAGTAGGTTAACTCCTGCAGGGTCAAAGGCTTAGTTAGACCAGGAAAAACAGTTTATTTGTGATAACTTTAACAAAGGGAATGGAACTCGGAATCGAAATTTAATGGCACATAGAAAGGTCTTATAACTGTATCTTATTTAACTGCTTAGTACACTGATAATTCTGTACTTGATTATGTTGTTTACATCAGGAATACAAGATATTGTCTTCCCCAGAAATTAATATTTTGACATACAGGCTATTTTTGCAACAGTTTTCAAATGTTTTTCCAAAATGATCTATCCATTTCATATTTCTCAGTGATTAAAATGCATCTGAGAAGAAGGGTCTGTGTGGCAGTGACTTTCTTACAAATTTCTTAAATAATTTTAATACTGATAAAGCAGAATTTTGCTTTCTATGATCACATGATAATTATTTTTTATTTTATTTCACATATTTATGTGAAATGACTTAGAAAAAAAGATGAGATTTTATTGTCATAAAAGTGAAAACATAAAGCCCAGACAAAGCTAAATGTTAAGATATAAAATATAAATATAAATTTCAAGTACTAGATTTGTCTGAGAGAGTTATATATTAATGTAACAGTTACAGTACATGACAATTAGCTTAACTTCTGGCAAATCATAAGAGTTATGCACCCATCAATGTTTTACCTGACCCGGCGGAGGGCGGGCATACCCCGAGCATTTATTTGTCAAATCCCCCCACCCCTGGGTGAATACTCTTCACTCAGGGTGTGTCTAGCGGTGCTGCCGATTGGTTCAATAGTTATCTATCTGGGAGAAGTCAGATTGTGCGCATTGGCTCTACGCTATTTGAGTCATACCCCACTTTGGTATTCCTCAAGGCTCCATCCTTGGACCTGTATTATTTAATATATACATAAACGATCTGCCTTTGGTGCCAAACATCTAATCTGGACAAAACCAAACTCCCATGGGTGCATGTCAGATGCTGCTCAGAGTACTGCATGATTTTCATGCAACACTTCTCTGCAAGCAGTTTCATCTGCCGAGGATTTAGGAGTTACAATTGACTCAAGTCTGACCTATGATGAACATGTGACTAATGTAGTTTCCTCTTGCACTGGAACTTTTTGTCAGATTAACATAGAATTAAGCATATTTTAGACATGCATTAATATTACTGTTCTTCTGTGTGGGCAAGTACCTCCAAGACGAACCTAGCAAAACTGCAACAAGTTCAAAATTTTGCTGCCCAGATCATATATAACTTGCACAAGAAAGTATGAACGTATTTCTCCAGTACTACGCAAATTAATGACCCATTAATTAATTGGCTACCAGTTCATGTTACTGTTAAGCTAAGTACAGGGAGACTGTCATGGCGTTTAAGTGCCGCAAGGGTTTACCCCCATTATACATGTGTAATAAATTTAGAAAAAGATCTGAAGTACAGTCCTTGGCAAATAGAAATGGCAACAAGTTGAACATTCGCTTTTCAGGTCAGCTTCTGGTCAGAGGACCTTTGATCACAGGACCTTTCATCACAGGGCTACAACACTATCAGGGATGCCATATGTCTGATGATACGAAGGATTGTGAAATAGAAACTTTTAAAAACAAACTGAAGCACTTGCGTGCTCTGGGAGGATTTTTAATTGTATTTAATAAAATTTAAGTACTTGAATTTCACCATAAACTTTCCTAGTATGTGTTAACATCTCAGTGAAATTCACCTTCTGGAAAAGTTTGTTGTCCATTCCAAAATATTGATCCCTCAGACGAGACATTTGCTCCTGACGTGCGCGTTACCAAAATGAACTGTTGCTCATAATTATGTTATGCGCTATTGTTTTGCTTTTGCATTTCTATTTTTTTAGTTTTAAGAACGGTATGATAACTAATGTGTTACGGAAATCTTTCCGGCTGAAAAGTGCAAATTTCCCACCGAAATGTTTACTAGATTCCAATCTTTCCAAACCCGAGTGTGGATGTTGACATTACGCCTGTTAAAACGAGTTAGAACGCTTAAAGCGATGACCGCGTTGCTCACTTCAAGGTAAAAATGACGGTACTTTTTTTAAAAGTTATTAAAATATTTTAACGTTTCTAGATAGAATAATAACCATATTACTGGAATCCGAGTGTGGATTTCCGAAAAGTAATTCATAAATTGCCAGGCCATGCATTGACAGAAGAGCATGCGAATAGATACAGACTAATAGAAGCCAAAATTGGCTCAGTCGAAGCATAGTGCAAAGGGAAAAACCAGGAAAGCGTGGTCGTTCTGGATTTCTGTGCTTTCCAGGAAATATCGAAGGAATCCTGGTTAGGAAAGGAAAGCCAGGACGGTTCGCACTTTCCTGGAAACATTATCCCTATGCACGTGCCTGCAGTTGCTAGAATAGAAACTTGAAAAGTTCAGCCTGAATTTTTCAAGTTGAAGTGTCAACTCTAGTGGCGGTCAGGTCACGGTGAAAAATGAAGAAACTTGGGATAGAAAAGGAAACTGACACTTCAAATAAAAAATTGAGGCTGAAATGAGAAACTCAGGCGCATGCGTCCTCATGGCAGTGTCCCTTTGACATGTTCACATATGTTTGGAATAAATCAATCAATCCAATGTATATTATATCTATAAACTAGATACTATTAATCAGTGCGAACAAAGTATCAGTGATCAATATATTTTTTTACTTCCTTACCTCGCTCCATGAAAAAATCCATTACATCCATTTGTGAGTTGCGGAGTGTCTAAACAACAACAACAACAAGAAGAAAAATCTTTATTATATAGTTAGTTATTATAGACATTATAGAATTAATCGTATCAGTAACAAAATTCTCGATTGTGATTGGTCATCCACGCGCCTATTTCTTATGTAATAATGGCACGCAGTCACGTGGGTGTCCATGCAATTACAGCTATCCAATTACAACCTTTGGTAATTGGATAGCTGTAATTGGACACCTACGTTGCGTGTGCGTCAATCAGTTGCACTTAAATGGGTTCTTTTTTGCTTTTTTTCCTCTTACTTTCAAACTGATATTAAATATCTTAGGTGTTTTGAGCACAAAAAAGACCACATACTAGACTTTTAAATCTCGAACTTTGTTATTGGTGCGTTTAAATAGTAATTGAACCTTGTGTCGTACAATTCAGGGGTAATCGTGCTTGTAATTTCAAATCGTCCTCGTGTTACGCGCTCGGCCGATTTGAAATTACTCGCTCGATTACTCCCTGAATTGTACTCCACTCAGTCCAATTGCTATTACTTATAATATATACTGGCCTGCGGGTAGCAAAAGCTTAAATCTTGGCAGGCCAGTGAAATTAATTACATGATTAGAATAATCGCTACACACACTAATTTGTTAAAATAAAAAGAAAGGATCAAACAGTAGAAAAAAGAAAAAACAAAAAGGAAAAAAATAAAAATAAAATAAGCTTAAGCTTTAAAAAAATAAAAATGTTAAAAACATCGTAATTTTACGTTGATTGTTTTCAGTCAACCAGCATTGATTTTTAACCTATACTTAAACGATTTACCTCATATGCTTAATAATAGTGACACAGATCCCATTTTATTGCCGGATGGCTCTCGCCTTAATTGCTTACCTTATGCTGATGATTTATTATTGATTTCCCATTCAGCTGAATGTTTACAAAATGCTATTAATAAACTTTCAAAATATTGTCAAGAATGGATTCTTAATATTAATCCAAAGAAAACAAAATTTGTTATCTTTCAAAAGAAAAATAGAAAATCAACAGCTGATAAGCATAGCTTTAACTTTATTGATGAAAACATGGAAATTGTCAACAATTACACATACCTGGGAGTAAATGTTTCTGCAAATGGAAGCTTTTACAATAACAAAGAAAAATTAAAAGAAAAAACAAGGAGATCTGTCTTTGCAACAAGACGTAATCTTGACTTCTCTAGTTTACCAATTGATATTAATAATAAACTTTTTGACACCTTATTTCTTCCTATCTTATTATATTGTTCTGAAATATGGGGTGTCTATGATAATAATGATTATAAATCCTGGGAAAAAAACATAATTGAAAGAACGCATGTGTATTTTTGTAAAATGTATTTGGGTGTAAACAAAATATCTCCAAATGCAGCATCCAGAAACGAACTTGGCAGATTACCTTTAAAATCTCAAATCGAACTTAATATTCTTAAATTTTGGATACATCTAGAAAATCAACCAGATGATAGCATCGCAAAACTCTGTTTAAACATCTCTAAAGAAATGGCAGATTCATGGCAAACAGGTTTGATAAATAAGATAAACTACCTTTGTAAAAAACACTACATTGATATTTCTAATTTAGATTTTGATAACCCTTCCAATATACTTTCACAAGTAAAACAGAAAATTAAGACTAGTCTCATGAACCACCAAATCAATCTATTAAATTCAAATAAAAAACTCAAATTTTATGTAATAGATCAACAACGAGTGCGAGGGTTTGATCGGGCCATCCAAACACCGAGAAGCAATGAAAGCACGAGGCTGCTTCGGCCGAGTGCTTTTATTGTTTCAAGGTGTTTAAATGCCCCAATCAAACCCGAAGCACGAGTTTTTGATCTGGCTTCTCAAATGAAACAATATATAATTATTCAGTGTTAGTTTTTTTGGCTTTGTCCTTTCCAAATGCCGTCACATGCATAATTTTATTGAGCTTGTTGTGTTTCGCCATTTGGTATGACACCATGTGCGAAGCAAAAGCGTCTCGGCTTTTGGGAGGCTAAAACGGTTGTCGAAGAAGAAAATCTAGTCGATAAAGCTATTTCCCCATCAACGAAATATAAAAAACAAATAGGCAACATCTATTTTCTACGAATGGCAAACTTCTCGGACGGTTCAAGTTCCCGTTCTCTGAGATTCGAGAGGAATGTTTAAGGACTATGATTTACACAAGATTATGTCACTTTCTGCTCGTATCAGTGAAGAAACGGACGCATTGAGTTCGAATCATTGGCTTAGCAAATTTGTCATGGATGTGGCCAAAAAGTCGCGAGAGAGATATCCACCGAAGACTGTTTGTGGCATAATATGCGGTATCCGACGCTTTTTAGAAGAGGATAAAGGTGCTGAAGCATTAAATCCTCTTGATAATGGCGACCGAAGGTGAGAAAAATGGTCCATTTTGTTTTTATATTAAAATGTCGATGTCATGTTGAAGTTCCAGTTATAATACTCAGATTATTGTTTTGAAGGTTTTAACCTTCAGAGTTAAAACTCTGTTTCACCGAGCATTGGACGCGGAATCGAAAGATGGCACACGAGAGGGCTTATATTTGAAGACCAAATGGAATAACATGTATTGTTGCAAAACTCATTAATATGCAAGTTTTTGATTTGAGATCAAACACGGTTTTGAACTAAAATCAAAACGCTTAAGATCTTGATCTGGTGTTTCATTGGGTATCAAGACTCATCCACCTGACCCTAATGAACGTCAGTTATAAATGGTTTCCACGTTACGTCACGGCGGCCATATTGGTGTACAACTACAAAAGAATTTCAATGAACTTCTTTTGTTATGTACACCAACATGGCCGCCATGACCTTTGTCATTTGAGTCCCACAGGACTGAAGGTCACGTGAGTGAAAACCATCTATTGGCTGGTCACTTTATAAATTATTAATGAGGTTGAGAAACAATTTTCAAAAATGATACAAAACATTCTGTTTTCCTTAATTCCAGGCTTAACTAATCAATGACATCACTGATATCAATGTAATCAATGAGTAATCAATGGGTAATCAATGAGTAATCAATTGATTACTCATCGAGTATTGCCAATACTCAATGAGTACTCAATGACTAATCAATGACCCACAAAATTTTTGGTCATTGAAGTTGTCGATATTCTCACTGAATGATTTCGCTCAGGAATTTGTTCTTAAAAGTCTCAGGGCTCCACCTTTCCTGAGTCCTTTTCTGACCCCTGGTGGGTGACAGGAAGAGAAATGGGTGTACTGGAAGGTCTCTGTTGGTGTAAAATGAGTAATCAATGACATCAATGAGTAATCAATGACCCACAAAATTTTTTGGGTTCGATTAATCATTGGTTACTCATTGAGTATTGGCAATACTCAATGATTAATCAATTGATTACCCATTGATTACCCATTGATTACTCATTGATGTCATTGATCATTGATTAGTTATGCCTGGTTAATTATATAAAAAATCAAAAACACAAGAAGGCTGTTACTAAATTTAAGTTAGGGAACCTCAAACTAACAATAGAAACTGGAAGATATTCAATACCAAAAACTCCAGAAAATTTAAGGATATGCACTCACTGCAATTCAAATTCTGTTGAAAATGAAATACATTTCCTTTTTCATTGTGAATTATACGCTAATCTCAGGAGTACCTTTTATGATGAAATAGATAAAAGAAATAGACACTTCAAAAACTTAGATAATACATGCAAAAGTATGTTTCTGTTTAACAGTGTAGATCGTTTTATTTGTAGATCAACGGCTGCTTTTATATTTAATGCAATGAATAAGAGAAATGAAGATACGTTTTAAAATTACACTTAAGAAATAATTCCATATTATATACACAATACTGTTATTTCCTCTTTTTATTTTATTTTATTTATAATTAACCCTGATATAGTAATGTACAATGAATTTCTTTTTTTACTTTTATGGGAATACCTGAACAAATTGTTGTTGTTGTTGTTGTTGCTGTTGTTGTTGTTGTTGTTGTTGTTGTTGTTGCATAATACAACTGACTTTCTGAACAGGAGTCTTTTCTGCGTCTTGGTCTAGCATTGAGAAATAAGATGTCATTTTTGGAAGAACGTTCACTAAAATATCATAATAACCTTCGATACCCTTTCACCACTGGCCGGTTTTTGAGTTCTCTTCTTTTGTGAAAGACTGGACACCAGATTCCTTATATGGAAAACTAATTTATGCAAGTGAAAGCACATGCTTTGAAAACAAAATGGCGGTCTGTTTCACGAACTGGAGGACGAAAAAAGCATTGTAAATCGAACAAGAAAACTTCTCGCACGATTTTTATACGCCATTTTCAATAACCAAAGTGAAGTCAATAATCAAGATCAAATTTTGACATGAATTCTAAGAGTTAAAAGAAAATATCTACACAATTGTTCGATCGATAACTGCTGAAGCCGTGGAAGACGTTTCAAGCCAACTGTGACCCATAAACAACAAGATACTCACCTGAATGCAACAGCAATACTTTTAGACAGTCTTTACACAATACGGTTAGACTTATGCAGCATTTTCACTGGTTTTGTAAATGTCTTGAATGAAATAAATGTTACTGTCTTAATGCATTTGTTTGCTATGAAATTATCTCAGTCCTTCAGACCAGAACTTCTTATTTAAAATTATGATGCGAAGGACTCAAAATGGGAACAGATGAAAACACCGATGCGAAAAGCTATAAAAAGTTGAGGGTGTTCCTCATTAGGAATTTCTACGGTGCAACTTTCTGTCTCAATCCCTCGCATGCCGTGGCCGGAAAGTTTTCGGATCATGAACCCATCATTTGGGTTTGCAACGTAAAGTAAGTAAGTGTATTGCTTAATACACTGAGCTGAACGAACATTGACCAAAGATTGAACAAAGATTGAACAAATTCTATAAGAGTGTTTTAGAAATTTTTGGGGATGAAGTTTTGGGGATAATAAATACAGTGAAAAACATACTATCAACATAATTGGCTGATATCTAAAGAAAACGATGCGCTTTGGGAATGCAGTTTCATCTCATAGTAGTTTGATTCCATCCGTGTGTAAAAAAGTAAGGGGATTGCTTAGGCCGATTGCGAGAAAAAAATGATTTGATTAGCGTGTGTTCAGCTGCTCTTTTTGCCATTTTTTTGCACTCGATGTCACGCCATTACGTGGGTCTAGACTTTTATCCTGCTCTGTTGTTCTGTGGAATAATACCTTAGTGCGTAATGTTGTTGCAATTCTCAAGCCAGTTATTAGTATATTTCGGAAAATTCTTCGGAAAGCAATCGAGCGTTCTGTTCGATGCAAATGAATTTTTTGCTACAGTTATGCACGTGCATATGGAACTTGAAAACAATCATCATCATCATCATCATCAGGGCTAAATTCACTCCTGGCGGAGGAACCCCTCCCTGGAATGAACCCACAGGTGTCTGTCTTTAGTCAATCCCGACCACACAGGTCCAAGCTGTCTGGTGAGATCATCCCTCCATCTTGTTTTTGGACGACCCTGTTTTCTGGTCCAATCTCTTGGGGTCCACTCCGTTGCTCTATTAAATGGTCCATCTATTATCTGACAGCCGTGCTATGTGACCTGTGCTTTGCCATCCTAATAGCGTTGACGATGTCGCTTACACCAGTTTCTTGTTGAATCCAGGTGTTTCGCTTTCAGTCTCGAAGGGTAATGCCCAGCATTATACGTTCCATCTTTCGCTGTGCGACCGCAAGCTTCTCTATCATAGCGTTGTTCAATGCCCATGTCTTGCACCCGTAGGTCATTACTGGTAGAATATACTCATCGTGTAACTTCCTCTTGATCTTCATACTTGCCTTGCGGCTTCTCATGATGTTGTCCACTTTTCCAAAGGCTACCCAACCAAGTGCAATCCTTCTCCTGATCTCAGGAAGTAGATCACCATCGTGTTAGTGTCTTTCCTAAGTAAACATAGCTGTCTGCCTCCTCAATGGTCTTGCCATCGACAGTTATTGTTGACTTGTTGACGTGGTCACTGATTGAACATCACTTTAGTCTTGCCTAGATGCATGTGAATAATGAGGACGCTCACTTGTAAACACATCCGCGGGAAAAATATGGTACATTGGAGGCCCTATTTTATTGCCTTACATGTTTTCAGTATCCTTGAAACTTGCAGGCCATATAAATTGATGATTAATCTCAAGATTGCCAAATTAAAAAAAAATTATCAAGCAGTTTCCAAATTATCATCACATTGTAGGCGTAGACCAAATTACATACAAAAATGGCAACAAGAGCAGCTGAACACACCAATCAAATCTTTCTTTCTCGCAATCGGCCAAAGCAATCCCCCTCACTTTTTCACACATGATCTCAGATGGAATCAAACTACTTTGAGATGAAAATGCATTCCCAAAGCGCATCGTTTTCTTTAGATATCAGCCAATTATGTTGATAGTACGTTTTTCACTGTATTTATTATCCCCAAAACTTCATCCCCCAAACTTCCTAAAACGCTCTTATAGAATTTGTTCAATCTTAACCATAATCGAGGCGGCTTTGGGAGGTACAAGTTCCCTTAAGCGATTACCGAAAAAACCTCCTGGTGCCGAGAAATACGACAGCAAGTAAAAAACATCATGGCGTTATTACGTTGCTATGGCAACTCCGATGTTAAATTAACACTGGTCTTAACAAATTTTCATCTTTATCAAATAGAGCGTATGCACTCACGTGGCAAGCAGCTATGCAAATTTATTGGAACAAAAGAAAGTGTTAACATAAGAAAAGCGTTCAAATCCCACAGGATTGTTTTGGTACACCAACATGGCCGCCGTTCTATTGTTTTGGTACACCAATATGGCCGCCGTGACGTCATGTGCATACGCTCTATACAGCTGTGGTGACCGTTTTCCCATAGCATTGTTAATTACGTCGTAGTTGATGCTCAAACTTGGGGGGGGGGGGGGGGGGGGGGGCATCGACCCCAAAAAATGCAGTCGAGCCACCATAACTGACTTTGTTTCTAATTGAATAGTGTATTTCCTACAGTTGTAATTGTCTTGTGGCATAGGCTGATTTGATTTAAAGTTTAACGACAATCCGCGTAATATAAACTCTCTTCAAAGGGAATATAATGAAACATTACTTAAAACGTGATTAGTTCTGAGTGAATTAAGCAAGTGCTTTTCGTCACTCATGCATACAGTTTAGCCGGAAATGATCCGTTCCTTAAAAGCATTAGTTTTGTTCAGAACACTTGTTCAGGATCATTTTAAAAGTATCATAAACAATCATCTTTTTTTTTCCTGCGTTCTCGGCTTCATCATGCAATGCTGAAAACTTACTATTTCGCGTTAATAATTAAGTTCTAAAAGAAGCACTGAATTCGTCAAAGACTTTGGCATTTCAAAAGATCTTGTTGTTGTAATCGGTTTGTTACACAGGCTGAGTTGATTTGATTTCAAGTTGTGCGATGTCGCAATCTAGGAAACATCGTGCAATCCGCCTAATATAAACTCACTTCAATCGAAAGGGAATGAAAAATTACTTAAAACTGGATTACTTCTGACTAATTCACTATCATGGATGAAAATGATCGAAAATGATATCAGTCATCAAGAAAGTACTTCAATCGTTTAGCCACAGAAAATGATCAACCAGCCGTGAAAATAACAGCCGTTCCTTAAAAGCATACGTCTTGTTCAAATCAGTAAGTATCATAAACCATTATCTTTTTTTCCTGTGTTCTCGGCTTCATCGTGCAATGCTGAAAACTTATTACTGTATTACCGTTAAAAAAGAAAAAAAAGGTTCTAAAAGAAGCAAATTCGTCAAAGACTTTGGCATTTCAAAAGACGGCTTTCAACAAAGCGTTTCTACAACACGGAAACTGCAAGTCATGTATTTATATATACCAATCATTTATCTAACCTATTTTAGATTACCATGACAAAGTTTGGAACTATTGTGGAACGTGAACAAGATGAAATTTGATAAATAAAAGGGCGTTCGTCTTGCATAGTCATGAAAATGGCGAGGTTACAACCAGCTAAAGACTGAGTAGCTAGGATGGCAGATTCTTGAGAATAGAAGTAAAATTTGCAAAGGACCGTAAACGATTATAGGGAGCTTAACCCTTGGTGCGTGTGCGTGTACGTGTACGTGTACGTCCGAAGGTTAAGCAACAACGACGGTATAAACGCCAAGGAAAACGTCACTTGAAAAAAGGATTCACGCTGTTTTGAACTACTTTTTAGTTCTTCCAATTTGTTGAGTTTATATAATGTGTCTGAATTGTCCAGGAGCTGAATTTAAAGGTTCAAATGGAGAAAGGAAAATTTACCGTCGCGTGTTCACGTTCTCCACAAAACCTATATTTGATCATATGACGTCGGTTGTTGTTTTGCAGGGAACGGCAAAGAAATGTGTCAAAATGTAAAACGCATGTGCAGAGGCATTGTTTTCGCTCATAAAACCCTTATTTCTTTGTGCCGTTATCGCTGCCGTCACCTAATGCTGTAAACCGGATACGTAGGATCTAGTTAGTTTTTTTTGCGCAGTCAGATCATCAGCCTTGCAGTTTATTGTTCTCTTGAGAATATACGTGTAAAACATGTTTTGAATCACAAACATAGTGAGCAAAGCTGATACTACGTAGAACAATTAACGCGACAACGACATGATAGAGTCCAAACTGAAAGCCAAAATGCAATCGTGGACAGCTGTTTCGACCTGGTTGGGTCTCGTCAGCACGGTGTAGCAGCAAAAAGATAGAAAAACTAGCGCGAACGCCAATTCTCTACCAAATCGCACATGGTGATGGCAAAAATGAGGGCTCGAATCCAAATGTTTGCCAATTGACCCACGTCACAGCGGCGCGTGACCATGAGTAATAGGCAAAGAATTTGAAATACAGTAAACACCCGCATATAAGAACACATGGATTAAGAACATCAGGCTGAAATTTTGCAAATAAAGCACCATTTTTATAAGAACAAAATCAGCCTGGAAATATAAAATGTTCTTATAAAATGGATAAGACATTAAAAAAATTTCAGATCATACAGAAGGCTTGCTGCCAAATAACTACAGTTCATCAGCTGTGATGCTGTTTTGCATTTGTTTTGAGCTTTTTCCCCTTCAAATGATCTAGTTACCTGTAGGGAGACATACAGTACTGTGTTACATTTTCTTTTCCACTAAATATGCTAATTTAATCTCAAGCATTTTTTTGCATTGTTACAGTTCTGAATTCCAACAACAAAATTTAAGAACAATTTAAGAACAACTTCAGGCTGATTTTTCACTAAGCACCCGATAAATAAGAACCTGATCAGCCTAACCTCCAAAATCATGTGTTCTTATATGCGGGCGTTTACTGTATCATGTCGTTGTCCCGATAAAGAAAGTGAGGATAGACATAATCTGAAAAGACCTACGGTCCCAAATAATACAATAGTAGAACAATTTCAGGTATTGACGATTTTTTTTTTCCGCTGTCAATGTCATGAGCCTCCGTGTTCTGACCGCCCATTGCCGGATTAGCTTGCTAAAGGCAATTATGTTAATTAAAGTTAAAGTTAAAGTTAAAGTAGCAAAGGACCGCGAATGAAAATGCTGCTGGAGTACGTAGGATCTATAGAAGATCTGATCAGCCAAAAATAGTAATACAAACATAGTGAGCAAAGCTGATACTACGTAGAACAATTAACGCGACAACGACATGATAGAGTCCAAACTGAAAGCCAAAATGCAACCGTGGACAGCTGTTTCGACCTGGTTGGGTCTCGTCAGCACGGTGTAGCAGTAAAAAGATAGAAAAACTAGCGCGAACGCCAATTCTCTAGAGAATTGGCGTTCGCGCTAGTTTTTCTATCTTTTTAGTGCTGCTACACCGTGCTGACGAGACCCAACCAGGTCGAAACAGCCAATTCTCTAGAGAATTGGCGTTCGCGCTAGTTTTTCTAATTTTTTTGCTGCTACACCGTGCTGGCGAGACCCAACCAGGTCGAAACAGCTGTCCACGGTTGCATCTTGGCTTTCAGTTTGGACTCTATCATGTCGTTGTCGCGTTAATTGTTCTACGTAGTATCAGCTTTGCTCACTATGTTTGTATTACTATTTTTGGCTGATCAGATCTTCTATAGATCCTACGTACTCTAGCAGCATTTCCGTTCGCGGTCCATTGCTACTTGTTCTACTATTTGAATCACTCCATGCTGAAAATTAAGAATCCAGTCAAACGAAAACAAATTCAGTGTAAGCCGGAGCATGGCATTTCAGTTTCGAAAACATAGTGTTCATGCAAAAAGCCAATTTTTCAAAGAAAATGCCTGTCGATTTAGTTGGACACTGTATAATATCGCCTCTTCGAAAAATATGTAAAATAGAAAAAAAAGAAACGACACTTACGTGTTTGTAAAATCCAAATGAATAGAAAATTGGCAACGCTGTGGACTGATAATTACCCTGTGAGCAGTTTATTCTTCTACGCCGAACTACGAGCATCCGTTTGATTAGAGTTAACCTTGATCACTGTTTAAGGTGTAAACCTGCGAAACTCATGAGTGACGTAAGACAAAGGAAACAAAATGGACGAATAAATTACAGTCCAACCGGATGTTTTTTTGCGGGCAACTTTGCAAACTTCCGCGGCAACATTGGTATTTTGATAGACAGTTTGCTTCGAGCAAGTTGGAAGTTGGAAGTTACGCGAGCAAGTTCCTATTTCAAACTTGTTGTCAGTTGCAAATTGCGAATTTTGTGAAAACACGTCCTTCTTCAATTGTGGTTCACGTACATCGCCATAATACCACCTCGGTTGAGAAAAGAGAGAAAATAATGGTCGTCTGGTGTAAAACAAGAACAAATCGCACGCATAGGGGGGAGGGGCTGGGGGGCTGCAGCCCCCCCCCCCCCAGTCGTAAAAAATATAGTATTATTCGGGCAAAACTGGGCGACTATTCGGGCACCACAGACACAGTAAAATTACTGAATTATTTTGTGATTCAATGTTTTAATTTATTTGTTTTTATTTCGTAACTCACATTACTCACTTGACTTTCTAACCAAGCTCTATACTACATCGATCATGTCATTCATGTGATAGCTTCATTAGATGCTCACCGCGTGAGCAGGCAGAGAAGTCATAGAACGACAACTTTGCGTTGTGGTCCACCAAGCCAGGTGGGAATGATAATGTAGACCGCGCAGAGATTGAAACTACGTTTCGTTTCACGTATTCTGCCCATTCCAAAAACAGAAAACCTCAAACTATTGCACCTATTCCTCTCTTAAAATATGGAAAGAAGTCGCTACTTTGACTATGTGTACGTGAAAAAATTTTCGTGTGTGACAATGTAAACAACATAGTTTTGTTAGCGTATTCTGATTTCAGAATGACCAGAATATGTCCCCAAAAAAAAAAAAACGCGCCTTAAGTATAACATTTGGCGACCATCATGTATGCGTGGTTGGTATCTGGTCGTGGTCGATTAAAATTGTATGTCTTCGTTGAAGTCTCGTAAAAGATCTTATCGGTACCGTGTGAAGTGCGAAGAAAGCGAGATATAGAAGCTCATTCTCGGATCGTTCACAGCGGTAGAAAAGTAAAATGTCAGCGAGTACTAGAATCGTCATCATCATGACAAATAAACATGACGTCACGAGTTTCATTCGGGCAAATAAAGTTCAGCACCCACGACAAAATTTTTCCCGTACGCCGATGATCGCACGCATTGTTAGATTATCAAGGCAAACTGTATCCAATATTGTAAGCAGATTTTGACAACACGGTCAACACGAGACGTATTTTCCCTGTAAACCTGGCTGGTAGGAATGAACAGTTTCTACTCCTGACATCGTAGAGTTTGTGGAATACTGCAAGGTAACCAAACCAAGTACTTTCAATTCAGAAATCCGACAACTGACCGCAAGTTGCTCGCACAACTTCCAACTTGCTCGAAGCAAACTGTCAATCAAAATACCAATGTTGCGGCGGAAGTTTGCAAAGTTGCCCTCAAAAAAACATCCGGTTTGTCCGTAATTAGCTCTCTTGGCCTCATTTTCGCTTGAAAATTCTTTTGTATTTTGCACATGCTGACGAGGCCAAGAGGGCTAATTTACATGGATGTAAAAGAATAATAAAATGGCCGCCATTTTTGGTATTTTGATTGACAGTCTGCTTCGAGCAAGTTGGAACTTAACTTGTGCGAGCAAGTTGCAACTTTCGCGAACAAGTTCCTATTTCAAACTTGCGTCAGGGATTAAACAAGATAGTATGAGGAACTTATTTTATATGTGAACAACAAAAAACACCAACACAAAAAGATCGTTTTCACGTGACGTCACGACTGATGCCGCCATCTCGATTGCGTAATACAGTAATAAGCCAGGTTTTAAGAACCTGTTAGGCTAAAATTTTCATTTTAAGCCTCCTCCACATAAGAACCTATTAAGGCTAAAATTTTAAGTTAGGTTCTTATCAGTGGGGTTGCTGTAAAAGTGTATAGGTAGTATCAACATGAGTTTGTTT
This sequence comes from Cladopsammia gracilis, assembly GCA_022457155.1. NCBI lineage: Eukaryota > Metazoa > Cnidaria > Anthozoa > Scleractinia > Dendrophylliidae > Cladopsammia > Cladopsammia gracilis. Next base: position 461,469 of record JAJGOT010000329.1, read on the forward strand.
GTTATGTATTGTTAGGACATACTCGAGACATACTGTATACTGTACTTGCACTGAACTGCCTACAGGCATTGCTGTATGGTACAAATAAATGATTTATATTGTATTATGAGATGATATTTATAATATACTATAATATATTTAAATGAAATTCATATGAAAATATAAAAACCTATTTTAAGAACCTTGTTATCCTAAATTTGCTTTAAGTACCATTTATATAAGAACTTATTTAGGCTAATTGAAAACTACAGGTTCTTTTCGTGGATTGTAGCAAGTCATATCTACAGTTGTCGCATTTTAGAAATGAATACTTCGGGATGTGAAGCAAAGTCTGGGGAACATCTTTATTTGACTCGTTCTTTTCCCATTTCGGAATATACTAAGAAGTTGGAACCGCGAGTTTATAGGTCTTTATAAGCAGCGTTATTTGGAGAAATTCTCGGCAATTACCGGAATCCATGTTGATCGCGGTAAAGTTCTTTGAGCTGTACTGCTTGTCTCCTACTGAATCAGCCTTTACACCCACAAGCAGTTTACAGCTTTCCGAAGCCTAGGAGCTTATAATAAAATAATGTCCGGATCTATAGTTAGCGTACTACATGTACAAGCTACATCATTGCAAACAAGTTTGTTTAGCGAAGGTGAGACATTTCCAGCGTACCCGGAGCGTATGAATGACTCGCAATCTCGTTTTTAATCAACATGGAAAGAGAAGGAACAGTTTCGTCTGCCCATTGTCCAGGTTGCAAGGCTGAACAAACCAAGCAGAATCCTGTTCAAATTATATAACCAGTGTTCGTTTGGAACTGACCAAGAAGCATAGACAAAACTAATGATGAACTAATTTTAACGATCCCGGTTTTAAAGATAGACTTGTGAACAGCACTTGCGAACTATAAGTTTCAAAAGTTTTTTTTTTCTCCTATATACTTGTTAAACTATAATAGACTTCATCAGGGAGTTTTCTTCGTCGTACGAACGCAAACAGCAGCCCAGAATGTTTTGGTCGAATTTGCATAAAAGAACAGGCGA
>JAJGOT010000329.1:467500-705000 GCA_022457155.1 Cladopsammia gracilis
CGTATATAATTCCTCGAAGCAAGATTTTATCCCTGAAAGCTCTTCTTTTTCCACTAAAGCGGCTTCTGAGTATCCCTTAATTAGTAGCCCTGTCTTGAGTAGCAAACCGCGAAAAACTGCAGGGAAATAACGACTTTAATAGGCCATTTGCACGATGACGTCATTTGACTATTACTACCAGAATCCTTCAGTTTTTTGTGTTGTAGTGCAAATTAGGGCTATTGTTATTTAAACCGCACTGGGATTACAAAATTTAAATAAGAAAGGAAAAACGAAATGAATTCTGGCAGGAGCTTGTAATAAGCTCCTGATTCTGGTAGTAGTAGTCAAATGACGTCATCGTGCAAATGGCCTATTCTCCGCTAAACACAACAATACAACTAAAGTGTTTACCGAGCTCACGGCTGTGTGGCTTGCTTTCAAGATCCCGGATGTTGTTCCAACACGGCCGCGGGCGGGCACACACGGGCATAGGTTCTATGAGTATGGTGCTCCGCCGGGTATCATCATACGAATGAGTCACAGGTTGCTAGTGGACTAACCTGGTATCCGTCTATTAATTATTAACTACAAATTCTAATTTTAAAACTTCACTAAATCTTCAACATTTCTTATTTCTCTAAATTTTACTAATCCTTTGAGAAAAACTATTTCCTCCCAAACATACCCAATAATCACCCCAAAATTGACAAAACACCCCATAACATAGATTTATGTTTTAAGCATAAGGTTTTTGGATTGCTTGAAACGCGAACGAGATATTTCCATTAAAGCCATGTCAAGTGGCGGAAAAATGGCGTTTAGGTTAAGTCCCGCCTTAATGGAAAAATCTCGTTCACATTTCAAGCATTCCAAAACCCTTCACTCATCTCACGAATCTAGGTTGTGGGATGTTTTGTACATTTTTGGGTGATTTGGGGGTATTTTTGGGCGCGCACATTTAGAACATACATGTAGAGATTTCCTTTGAGACTAAGCTCGCTAAACAATAAGTGCCTGTTTTCTCGTAAACGAGCACGGGAACCCCACCCTTTTTTGGTCCTTTCTAATCAATTGCACAAAACCTTTGTACAGGAGCTCTTGCTTTGTATGAGAAAAGACTTATTAAATTTCTATTGTTGAAATGAGCTGAACTGCAGTTTCTCTGTTTTGCATTTTACTAATCAGGAAAACGGATTTTGTCTGATATTTGCACTGCTAAAATGCCAGAATAGGGCATATTCGATGCCTGACAGCTCGTTAACCAACACGGGCACCCCAATTTTTTATTTTAAAATTGAAGTTCTCATATAATGAATATCTCGTTGGCAAAGTTTCAGAACAAGAATCTATTGTAAGTTTTATTTCAGTGGAATTACCTAATAATTATAAAAGAACCAAAAACTCAAACTAAGCTTAAGTCTTATATTGACTTTCACCATTTGACTGCCATGAAATGCAAAGAGGCCATCCACATAAGACTTCATCCTAATAACATCAACAGAGATAGTGGAATTGAAATTCCCGAAGCGTGGATGCCTACAATCAAGAAGCATAACAGCCGACCGATATCAAATCGGACCGGAGAGGGAACAACATCTTTTCGGAATAATAATGAGGATCGAAATGCACCAATAGCAACAAGCCAACGTGCTACATAAGCGACACGTAACCAATCGACCTCATCGCCTGATGAAGACTAGCAGTAATAGCAGTCGAAACGTCGCGATCAACATCTTAAAGTGACTCCATCGTGAGACAAACGAAAAATCGTTTACCTATCTTACACACCACGATGAACAACAACCACATTTTTAGTAACAAACAATTTTGTTCGCAAAGTAAAAAGTATAATATTTTTCAATAGATACAACCACTTTTTTTTTTCAAGGATTGCAACCGATGTACATAATAAAATACAAATCATTACCTTTAATCTTTAACAAATTACTCCTAAAACGGTGTAAAAAAGACTATACCGGGAGAACTTGAAATATATAAAATTAAATACTAGTAGTAATCAGGGATTATTAGTGCGTTCGAAAGGAAGTATTTTTTGTTAGAGGAGTAAGTTGGGTGCTACACAGAAACTATTCCCCCTTCCCCCTTATCAAGTGAGTGGTTGTACACTTTAGACCACAAGAGAAATGGTTAGAGAGGGGGTACAAGGGCTTGTTGCATAACTTTTTGCGTGACTACTTTTGTCTAGGAGCTATGGGAATAGAGGGGGTGATTGCCTGGAGGTTCCGCCCCGAGGTCCGAACCGTTACCCTTTTATATACGATATTCTTGGGAAAAAGGTACTCCTTTGGTATATCTTCTATACCAAATGGCACGTCATTCATAGCAGCCCTATTTACACGAGCAATTTTTCCTTGACAAGTTTTCCTTGACAAGGAAAAATTGCTCGTGTAGATGGAGAATAGTGGACAATTTTTCCTTGTCAAGGAAAAGCTGGCATGCTAGCTTTTCCTTGACAAGGAAAAATTGTCAAGTCAGACATTTTCTCGTGTAGACGGACAACAAGGAAAATGTGGCAAGGATATTATTGATTTAGTGCCCAGTCTCTTGCAGGATGACAAACAAAATGGCGGCTGCAAAGTTAAATTGGAGCGATAAAGCAGTCTCTTAGGCCCGGTTCAAACGTCGAACTTTACATGTGCCTAACCTAATAATTAGGTTCGGCACTTGTAAAGTTCGACGTATGAATCAATTAGGAACGGCACTTTTGTATTTGGGTCGACTCTGCCGTTCTACTCGACTGAGCTTGTCGAATAGAACGGCAAAAGATCGACTTCGATTCATACGTCGAACTTCACATGTGCCGAACCTAATGCATAAATTATGCTAACGTATTTTCCAATATAACCGCGCTTCTGATTGGCTATTTAGTGGGTTTGGCGCCTTTGTAGACAGAACTCACAGAAGCGTGACGACGGTTACCAGCATTCACGTTGTAGATTTTTAGACTGAAACTGGACAGCTTAAATCGGTCTTCTAAAAAGTTGCTTTTCTTTATATCCATTAAGAAATCGTAATGTATTTTAAAATTTATGGCGTTACTTTATTTTGTCCAAATATCACGATCACGATCTCTTCAGCTGTTTCCTTGCCATAACAGAAAACAAAGCACACTAAAATCAAAACAAGAATTTCCAGGCTTGGTGAATTTTACTTTTTTCGGTTTATTTCCCTATTTTAAGCAGTGAGGATGATATTTCTTTTCGCCACGAATTAGGTTAGGCACATGTAAAGTTCGACCGTCTGAATCAACAGTCGAACTTAATAGTTTGGGTCGACCTAAATAGGTATTAGGTTCGGCACATGTAAAGTTCGACGTTTGAACCGGGCCTACGAGTAGTCCCTCCTTTTTCCTCAGGGATAGTAGAGCAAGCGAAACGCAAACGCGCGTGAAAATCACCTCGCTCACTCTACTATCCCTGAGGAAAAAGGAGGAGGGACTACTCGTAGTCTAGCAGTCTCTCAATTATTAGAATCACAGCATACCCGAGAGAGCCAATTTTTCCATAAGAGCCAATTTTTCGTAAGTACTCCACTGACTGCAAGGCATTGCGGGCACAACCGAAACTTATCAAAGAAAACTTGCTCGTCGTCTACACGAACAAGGAAATCTTGTCAATGAAAAATTGTAAGGGAAAACTTGTTGATCATCTACACGAGCAATAAAAATTGACAAGTAAACTTGTCAAGGAAAAATTGCTCGTGTGGATAGGCTTTAATCAACCCTGTTGTGTACTGGCGTTAGAGTTAAGTAAATCAAGGCAACGTTTGGTGTGTTTCTTCGAGACACCTTGAAAAGGTCATTTTTGATAGTTCCGGACTACGGTTTTCTATACTTCACCTCTTCAAGGGTTTTCAAAATGAATAAGGTGGTTTTAAATTGGGCGCAATAAAAGGAAATAAGAGGAATCATTTTTAGTTTAGTTTTGAGGTAGTCTCTAGTGATTCAAAGTTAAAATATGGTATTGTGAGTCTAAACTGAAGTTAAAGAAAATAAGTCTCTATTTCAGCTGTAACTTGAATTGAACTTTAATCACAACAGTACATCTGCAATAGTTAGGTGAAAGATTCACAACAGATATACAACAGATATACAACAGTATATGTATAGGTAATCCCATGATTTCGAGTGCAATTGCCCGAGAATAATCATGTGATTACTTGTTAATAATATGCATGCAAAAATTTCTGTCACGCTGCGATTGTTTTCGTTACAAAAATTCACTTTGCCACGCTTCGATTACTCCACTTCAGATTGGTCGAAATTGTGACAGGTGAATCCCGGCATAGTAAACTCGAACGTTCGAAAATCGAACTCAATCCGTGGATTGAGTTCGAATGAGTTCGGAAATCGAACGACTTTCAATGAGTTCGATTTCCGAACAAATCGAACTCAATCGAACTCAATCCATCGATCTGATTGTGTTCGACTGAGTTCGGAAACCGAACTCAATCGAACACAATTAAATGGATTGCGTTCGATTGGCTCTGGTAAACCTATACAAAGCAAGCCCATCAAAGCAGGTTTTTCTTGTGCTTTTTTACAATTTATTCAATAACAGAAACCCCATTTATAAACTGTCCACGGCAGTTAAGAGAACAGAACAGAACAGAACAGAACAGAGCAAGCTATCATTATTAAATAAATATGTATCCTGCGCAGCGTTAATTGTTGTTACGTGAAAAAAGTGTTAAGTTTAACGCTGTAAAAAGTGATAAAAATGTAACTAGACGTTTCGGCAATGCTGCCTTCATCAGTAGTAAAAATGTGTTCGTTGCTAGCGTGTGCGAAAATTCAAAAAATTCGTATTCACACGTGCCGAAGAAAAGCGCGCGCAAGGCTAGCATACGAGTTAATTATGAAAAGCCAAAGTCTTGGTTCAAACCACTGGGCACCAAAGTCTTGTAATTGAAAATGAACCGCATTTCTTCGCGTCTTCTCCTGATCTGGTCACCTAGATTCGCTTTAATCACCGCTACCATCATGTCGCTGAGGTTGTGGTTTGGTCTCGTGAAATGTTCAGGCACTGGCAGCGCAACTTTCTTTTTGATCACATCCAATCGGTGTTCACGGAAGCGGTCTCCAAGACGACGGCCCGTCTCTCCAATGTAGACAATTGCAGGGCATTTACGGCATGAAATGCAGTAGACCAATTGGCTTGTGATGCACGTATAATGTCCCGAGATCTTGATGTGTCCATTTGTAGTTCTAATACTGTCACTGGAATTGATGAAAGGACAGGTTCGGCAGTCACGTCGGTTGCATGGAAACGTACCCGCTTGACATTGGAGATCTGATGGCAAACTGCTATGGACTAGCAAATCTTTCAGATTCTTTGCGCGTGGGAAAGCTTTTAGCGGCGGCTTGTTGAAAATAGCACTCGTGGTGTTGTCATCACGTAAGATGGAATAGTTTCGCAGAAGGATGTTACAAACGTCGACGTTTTTGGGGTGGTATGTGATGACCAGAGGTGGGCGGTCGACGGCAGTGTCATTTCCGGGAGTGATGTCAAGTAGATGGTCTCTTTGTTTTGCTTCCGCTCGGACGCGTGCTCTTGTTATGAGGTCATGAGGATAGCCACGTGCCACAAAATATGTCCCCATGGTTGTTGCTTTATTGTGAAAATCATCGTCGTCACTGCAGATCTTTCGCAGCCGTAGAAACTGACTGTATGGAATGGATGATTTACACTTTGATGGATGCGACGAGCTGAAGTCTAGATAAGAATGATTATCAGTGTACGGCTGCGAAAGATCTGCAGTGACGACGATGATTTTCACAATAAAGCAACAACCATGGGGACATATTTTGTGGCACGTGGCTATCCTCATGACCTCATAACAAGAGCACGCGTCCGAGCGGAAGCAAAACAAAGAGACCATCTACTTGATATCACTCCCGGAAATGACACTGCCGTCGACCGCCCACCTCTGGTCATCACATACCACCCCAAAAACGTCGACGTTTGTAACATCCTTCTGCGAAACTATTCCATCTTACGTGATGACAACACCACGAGTGCTATTTTCAACAAGCCGCCGCTAAAAGCTTTCCGACGCGCAAAGAATCTGAAAGATTTGCTAGTCCATAGCAGTTTGCCATCAGATCTCCAATGTCAAGCGGGTACGTTTCCATGCAACCGACGTGACTGCCGAACCTGTCCTTTCATCAATTCCAGTGACAGTATTAGAACTACAAATGGACACATCAAGATCTCAGGACATTATACGTGCATCACAAGCCAATTGGTCTACTGCATTTCATGCCGTAAATGCCCTGCAATTGTCTACATTGGAGAGACGGGCCGTCGTCTTGGAGACCGCTTCCGTGAACACCGATTGGATGTGATCAAAAAGAAAGTTGCGCTGCCAGTGCCTGAACATTTCACGAGACCAAACCACAACCTCAGCGACATGATGGTAGCGGTGATTAAAGCGAATCTAGGTGACCAGATCAGGAGAAGACGCGAAGAAATGCGGTTCATTTTCAATTACAAGACTTTGGCGCCCAGTGGTTTGAACCAAGACTTTGGCTTTTCATAATTAACTCGTATGCTAGCCTTGCGCGCGCTTTTCTTCGGCACGCGTGAATACGAATTTTTTGAATTTTCGCACACGCTAGCAACGAACACATTTTTACTACTGATGAAGGCAGCATTGCCGAAACGTCTAGTTACATTTTTATCACTTTTTACAGCGTTAAACTTAACACTTTTTTCACGTAAGCTATCATTATTCCCGCGGGCGTATTCCGAAATTGTTGTACCCCTTCCTTTTTTAGCTAACTTACAATTGCGGCAAGACAACTCGAAGGGTTACTTTTATGCAAAAATACAAGCAAATTACTAACCGCGTCACACGAACGAACGAACGATCGATTGGGTTCGATTGATTCTTTTTTTTTATTTTCGGTGAGTTCGATTTCGTTCGATTGCCGAACTCAATCGAACTAAATCCATGAATTAAGTTCGATTGAGTTCGATTGAAATTTAGTTCGATTGGGTTCGATTTACTATGCCGGGGTGAATTCATGCGTGAATATTCATGCACTCTCTACAAGAACTGCATCAGAAGTTTTTCGTCTTTCTTAAACCCGGTTTCCATATGATCGCTACGATCGCTGCGATCGCTGCGATCGCTGAAAAAAAAGTTCAGCGATCGTAGCGATCATATGGAAACCACTCCCCAGCGATCGTAGCGATCACAGCGATCGCAGCGACAACGATCGCTGCGATCGCTGTGATTCTATCTCGGCGATCGTGGCGATCGTAGTGATCATATGGAAACCACTCTCCAGCGATCGCAGCGATCGCAGCGACGGCAAAAATACCATGATGCACTGCGTGCGCTCACTCAGAGGGTGCGATTTGGCCCTTTTTATGGAAGAAGCGCAAAGATACGACTGTCTTTATAACAAATTTTAAAAACAATTCACAGCCGCTATGTTCAATTTCAAGAATGAGGCGAAACGATATTGTCAGACCCAGGCCCCCTCGATCTTCATTCACTTTCTCGGCGATCATAGCGATCGCAGCGATCATATGGAAACCATCAATCGCTGCGATCGCTGAACTATTTTTTTCAGCGATCGCAGCGATCGCAACGATCGTAGCGATCGTAGCGATCATATGGAAACCGGGCTTTAGGGGCTATTCACATGATACCGGAATGACTTTCATTCTGGAACGAGTTCATTCCATCTCCATATATTTCCCTGTATCTGTTTACATGATACCGCGACGAAATTTTGTTCCCGTACTGGTCATTCCGGAATGAGTTCACTCCGGTTTTCAATCCGAATGAAATTCTCGTTCAGGAATGACATTTCATTCTGGTATCATGCAGTCATGCAAACTGAAAACGAACTTCGTTCCAAGATGAAAACCGCAAACCGTGTAGTCTGGGGCGAGTAGCGCATGCGTATCGTTACGTAAAACTTGCGCGATCTGGCGCGAAAACCGCGCAAGCCCGGTCGATACAGTACGTACTTCATTTTGGAACGAAACTCATTCCCGAATGAAACTCATTCCGGTATCATGTGTATAGCCCCTTAGCCACTGTTAGAAACTTTGTAAAAGAACGAAGCAAAACGTAGACGTCGCCATGGTTTTGCTCTTATCCGCAGGCTGGTATTGTTGAAAGGTTTCGACGTACGCTGCCGCCGGATCGGAAAAGTCTTCAACGCTCTTGACGACTTTGAAAGCTAAAACAACGAGGTGAAAGCTTCCAAACGGTTTTTTGTCAGCACAGGAGAATGTTTAATCACAGGTCTGAGTTCATTTGCTCCACAGGACATTACCGAGGTTAGATTTAGACGCTTTTATGGCGCCTTTTTACTTTCTTGTTGTAATGGGTGGACATTTCTTTTCAAGCTAGAGGCCTTTAAACCACTTTGGCAGCTTCTCAACTCCCGATACTTGAACAGTTTATTCTTTCTATTTTAAACGTAAACAGTTATTGTTTATTGTAATTATATTGTTTAATTAGATTCTTAGATTAGCATTTGTTTTAACTCCAGCGGGTTTTCGTAGGCGCCTCATTGATAATTTCTCCGCTTCGTTTTCTTTATTGACTTGTACTCGTGTCCTTTTTTCTCAAATCTCCTAGTATTTCTCAGTAATTAGAACTTTTGTCTGTTTTCGTATTTTGAATCAGTTTTCTTTCAAGACTTTCTATTAAAATTCCGTTATACTGTTTGAATCTTGTTTGTGTCCCCCATTTTGTTTCTGCATGGCTCGAAATCTGTTCAGCTATCCTAACTGTCAGTCATTTTAATTTCAACTTTTTGCACTCAATTTCACCATTTTGCACTCAATTTCAACCTTCTGTACTGTTTGGGATTAATTAACATTCTCTCAGCCAATCAGAATGCAGAATTTTTTGCATGTATATTTATATATACAACAGAGTAATACAGCAGTTCATGTAGTAGTGTTTTCCATACTCAATTTGTAATGGCTTGGACCAAGAGAAAATAATTGGACAATTATAATCTCTTGCTTGGACTTTGTTTAGTTTGATCGGTTTGCTTGCCTGCAGTATTGCAAGTGTCACATGTCTGCTTCACTAACAGTGCTAGCATTTTTCGTCATGTTCAGGCTTTTCAGCAGTTCCTGGACTTGTTGATTGAAAATTGATAAGCGGCGCTTTTCAGACGGGTTGGTTCCTTTTCTATGGCCTCAGACGCCCCTTCTCAGATTTTTCTTGCAAGGAGGGAGGCGCTGTACACAGGCTTTAACATGGAAATAAGGTTAAAAGCGAAATTTTGTTTACTTAATCAAATATTTATATTAGAGCAGTTTTTAAATGAATGTCATAAAACCAAAGCCAAAGTAATTATTCTGACCAATCACAGAACTCGCAGACAATTGGATGAACCAATCAGAACTCGAAGCAAATACATGTAGCCCACGCCAAGCGCGGGAAAATGCGTGCGAGCAAATCACGTTTTGGTTTTACTTCTGATTGGTTGAGAAAATAGCGCGAGATTTTTTAGCCAATCACAAAGCGTAGCAATCCAAAACCAAAGCAATCACGAAATTACTTTCAACACTTAACTGAAAAGCGCTCAAGTAGAGGATTGATCAAAAAGAGCAAACTCCCCGTGACCCTTTAACTCCCAAGAGTGCCAACAATCGAAATTCAAGAACAATCCAAAATTTCACTTTGTAAAATATTGAAAAACAAATGGTACCATTTAAAAGTACAGCTGAAAAGGTTTCATTTGAATAGTCACATCATAGGATTTCATCAACAGACTTGAAAGTTAGAACAAATGGTACCATTTAAAAGTACTGCTGAAGAGGTTTTATTTGAATGGTCACACCATAGGATTTCATCAACAGACTTGAAAGTTAGAACAAATGGTACCATTTAAAAGTACTGCTGAAGAGGTTTCATTTGAATGGTCACACAATAGGATTTCATCAACAGACTCCAAGGTTTGAACAAATGGTACCAATTAAAAGTACTGCTGAAGAGGTTTCATTTGAATGGTCACACCATAGGATTTAAACCACAGACCCAAAAGTTAGAACTACACCATGTCTCCATAATTGACTCTGGGAGTGAATGGGTAATACATGTAACTTTATTTAAACTGATAAGACCAATCAGCAAACCTAAAGATTAACTGGTGATCAGTATAAATGAATAATATCTAAAATTGTAATAATCTATGAAAAAATTTATAAAACTCTATACAAAGTATATATTTAAAGAATACAGGGTAAATACACTAAGAATATAAAATGCGAATGTCTAAATTAAGAGAAATTTTATCCTAGACTGCATTAGTGGTTATTTTTATGAAATTCGAAAAGATACTTAAAAATACTCGACTTAAACTTTGATAATGTTATTAATTCTCGTACCTCACGAGGTAGCTGTACAATGAGGTTCACACTGTGCAGGGATTATGAAACTTTTAAGCTATTAAAAAAAACTTAATTTCCTATCTATTCTTGGTTTTCACATGACGTCATAAAAATTAAAAAATCTAAAGTATACATCCTACAAAGCTGCTTCTAACATGGTATGTGAATACAAGTGTTATAATCTTTCACAGAAAGTTTCAGGTTTTAACGATGGTTTGTTTCCGATTTACAAAGGTTTTAAATGTGCCACGCAATGCGTCACGCTATTTCAGATAAGCCGCGAAAATAAATAAAATTGAATCAGTTGAAAGTTCTTGTTTGCATTATAAGTGCTTATAAGCCGAGTTAATTGAGCTTATAGCAAATGCAATATTTTTGGATGTGATTTTTAGTGTAATTAAGACTTTGAATGTTTGGCCGCCATCTTCTTTCCATACTCGTTCGCCTATAACTCTTGAACGAAATGCTTTTGCGCTTCACAATTTGGCCAAGATATGTAGTTTTAAACTCTCTACAATTCCATAAACATTTTGGATTCGAAATCTATTTTTTAATGCCTCTGAATTTTGATATGACGTAAGTGAAAACCAAGAATAAAGTGCTCTTCATTGTTCAATCCTTTTAAGATGGAATATCCAAAGCATTGAACATGCAGTTAAAGAAGACCAGGTCAGAAATATGCAATTTTTCACTTAGTTGATTGGTTGTTAACATTCAGCCTTTGCCTATTCTTGGCTTTCATGGTGACATCATAAAAATTCAAAAATCTAAACTAATACATCCTACAATTAGCTGTTTCTAACATGGTATGTAGATAGTTTCAGGTTTTAACGATGTTTTGCCTCCGATTTGTAAAGGTTTCAAATGTGTCACGCAATTCATCATGCTATTTCAGACAAGCCGAAAGTTATTTTTGCATAATAGATCACCCAAAATGCATGGCGCGCCCAATGCCTCAACGATTGAATTTAACGCAGTCTAAAATTCCCGATAGAGCCAATCACGAGCGAGCTCATCATTTGAAAACAAAAACAAACGACCGCAAAGCCGAATGGGTGATACTGGGCCTTTAAAACTTGCGAGTTATATGTGGAATGTTTCACAAAATTTGTAAAAATTCGACTGGGCACTCATATTTTAGGAGTTCAAGGATGATGTTTTGTAAGTTATATGTCATTATCAGGCAGAGACACTTATTTTGAAACATGGCACTGAATCTTTTGAAGAATTTCTTTAAACTTGTTGCCACGCACAGCTTCTAAACCTGGAACCATTTTGATGTACAACAACTTAGCAAATACCAAAGCCAGTTGACCGGCAGGAGGCCATATAATATCTTCAAATAGCAAAGGGATAATTGCCTTCTTCCTACAGTCTGCTAGTGTTGCTTCACGCTGGCAATTTTCTGACTGGCAATACTTCTGTGTCATACAGCAGATCACAACCTGTGAAGGTGATATAAAGGAACATAAAAATACAAAAACTAATGTAATCTACTTACTGGTATAAAAAACATAAAGTTCACAATAAAAGGGATGGCAAATTTATGCATGCATACTTTAGTTTCACTGGTTTGATTACGGTATTATTATTTTTTGTCACGATTGTGCACTTCCAGTTCATAGCTTTGCCATATACACTTCCGGTTCTAAAGAATAACGTTATAGCAAAATAGCATTACTGAAGTGTCATGACACCGTCTCCTACAACCCTCGTTATATTGCAAATGTTCACGTTAGGTATATATAACACACAGAAGAATCACTGGCTTCCTTGTGGTACAGCCTTCATTTATAAAACATAGTAACAACATGGTTTGCAGGAACGATGACTGAATGAAAGGAGTAACTCTTCTCCATGTCGGACATCTTCTTAATATCTTGTTTAAAATAATTTATACTATAAAACTTTCTTACGCAGCGCATGGGCATGAGTATAGGCTACGTGGGGCCTCTTGTTGGGTGTCAAATGCAAATTTAGGCATCTTTCAGGAAACATGGTTGACCGACAGTGACCTTTAAATAAGAGTTGTTTAAATAATCTCATGAACCCAAGATATTAGCTACCAGTAGTAAGCAACATTAAAAAACAGAAACTCTTACAACTGTGATGTAACTTATTGGTAATAGTTTTCCAAATGTTGTCAGTAAAAAAATGGTCTTAGTAATTTGTCAGTGACTGTTGTGTAAATGCTTTAGTAGTTGATTGACAACTGAAAGTGAGAATGACCAGGTCAGGTCCCCTTTTCACCAAACCGTCCAGTTTAATAATATGGTCCTTTCTTCAAGCAACCTTTCTGTTATTAATACCAATTTTTTTTCAGTCATCACGATCAATTCACAATATTTTGTATGTTAAGCCAATTAAGTCTTATCCTAGGATGTAGGTTTTGTCTACAATTAGGGTCAGAGCTAGTTCTAAGCTTCAAATAGCAAAACCTGCAGGTTAAATTGGCATTTGAGGATTTTTCAGGGAATGAAATTTTGCCCTGTATTTTTTGGGGTATTGCATGCAATTCTGGCAATGATGTTCACCACCTTACTTTTTTCTCAAATTACTTTGCAGGTACACATTAAATTCTGGTTTCTTTACATTTCCCCATCACTTCTTAACCTGAGAACAGCTCCCCTCTGGGGTACAGCCACACCCAAAATTCTAAAGAATGGGCTACTTTAAGATGCAAGCTGAAATGAAAGAGGGTATGTAAGACAGGCATGTGAATCCTTTTCCGCTGGGTGAAGGAATAGTCAACTACAGTTAATTTGGTCAGTCACTTTGTATTGAAAGGTTTGGGGTTAATTAAATTTTGTTGAAACATTTTGTTGTTTCCATGCATGGACAGGCAAGGAATGTTGCTCCTCATTGACTCCCTCCAATCAGTTGAATTTAACCAGCAAACCACTGGGAAAACTACACAAAATGTCGGGGAGAAACAGGACTATACATGTGACTGTCAATAGTAGCCAACAGCTGGCTATTATGGCAGTGGCAACTGCAATGAAGACAGCCCTGGAATAAACCATATACCATAATCATATATAAGCTGTATGGTATGTGCCGCTGTGAAGGGTATGGTTTTCATGAAGCAGTTTAGTCCCAGCTGGGAGTTAATTGTCTGGGATAGGATATAGAAATTTATCAGAGAGTTTTGTTATAGATAAGAATAAAGTATCATTTGCTGAGAAACTGATCTAGAAAATTATAGGAATTGATATTCGGTAGAGAAAGAGCCTTCCATAAATGAACATAAAATCATCGCGGCAACATTGTTGATGGATAGTTTTGGTATATTGGACTGTAATAGTGATACAGTTCTAAAAATGGCAAGTCTAGGATATGGTAGGGATTTTCAGAGTCAAGTCCAGTATAGGGTTGCACAATCAGCTGAACATTGTCTGGTATAGGGTGAGGGTTTCAGAGTCCCAGCCACACACCTCCACCCAAAAATGTACAGAGTACCCCCGCCCCAGGACTAAGCACCCCATCCAGGGGCAGCAGAAGTAATGAATCCTATGTACTGCTTCATGCTCAGAAACTACAACTACTATTAAGCATCGAGGTACATAAATTAAATATACCTCTTTGTTTTTACCTTAGCAGCGCTTATGCCTGCATCAATTTCTGCAAACAGTGCATCCCCTCCTCCCATCTGACTTGTGTCCATCCAGCAGTGGATCCCATTCTTCTCAAGTCTCTCTTTTAACTCCAGGACAATGCCTTGAGATCCCCACTGGTAAGATATGAACACTTCTGGTCGAGATGTCGATGGTGGTCGAGATGTTGATGGTGGTTGAGATGTCAATGTTGGTTGAGGTCTCGATGGTGGTTGAGGTCTCGATGGTGGTTGAGGTCTTGATGGTGGTTGAGGTCTCGATGGTGGTTGAGGTCTTGATGGTGGTTGAGCTGTTAAAAGAAAATGGACATGCTAGTACTGTCTTGTCAAAAATACTGCATTGTAAAATAATTAGGTGACCGTTTAATAGAGGTGAAAAACAATAAAAGTAGCCAATCGGGAAGTCTAAACGGTGACCGCGTCCACTTAATAGACGTGACCGCTTAAAAAGGTCAAATTTGCAGTAAATGTGGGGATCGTGATTTCCGGGGATTTGATAAGTGACCGCTTAATAGAGGGCCTCTTAATATAGGTTTGGCTGTACTTACAGTTGTAGTAAGGAGGAGGGGGACTTTCTCCTCTCAAAGTTACTGTCTCTGAATGGTTTAATATTTTTCATTTTGGTACCATGCAAGAAAACTCACAGGTAACTGATGTAACTGTTTACCCTTTCAATCCTTAAATATCAAGATACAAATTCTCCTTTCTGGTCTCCATCGGTTATTATAACAATAGTGGGAAGAAATTGTTAAAATATCTGCAGAATTTATCTTGGGTGATCATATCCTTAATTCTTATCACCTCTCTGATTGCAACCATTGATATAAAAAGGAGAAATTTGATGCTGATCACTGGGTGGGACTCCAATATAGAAATGACGGGGGGTGCTCGTTGTACCCTTTAGGGGTCAAAATTTGTATATTAGGGGTGGCGAATGGTCTTTCAAAAAATGAGTCTCGCAAAATTTTAGTAGTTTTTCATGAGTCTCGTTTTTTGAGCGATACTCCATATCTCAAAGTCTTGAATTTTTTTGCGAAGCTGTCTCGACTTTAATTTTTGACAAAGCTGTCTCAGACTCAATTTTTTTCTAGCCGTAACTGTCTCAACCTTGTTCCCAGGGTCTAATTCTTTGGGAAGGACAAGACCCAGGAACAAGGTTGTAACTGTCTCTGATTGAGATTCTCTGCGTCTCGGCTCGCATCTTAAAATGGCAAAAAGTCTCGGGCTCGCAGTGAAAAGTACCGTCTCCCAAAGTCTCAAATTTACCATTCGCCTAACTCCTTACAATTTATTGGAACTGCTTAGGGTGCTAGGGTCATTCCACATAGTACAGTAATTTGGACAACATTTCTTGAAAATCAAAGCTGCTTAATTTACTCAAATACCTGATAAATTGGTACCATATTAGTTATATTTTATAAAAGTAACAATGAATGTGTGTCGTCAATTGCTGTTTATGCATAAATTATCATTAATTACCGATGATATAAAATAGAAAACTGGAATTTTGCTCATCTGGTCAGAAAAAGTAACTTTGACATTTTGGCTAAACTTTATATTTCTTTTAATGTGACAACGACAGACAACATTCTACATGCTGTTTCCCCTCTGAAACAGTTTGGCTTAAATTTTTAAGTTTTGTTGGTATGCTTGTAAATGATAAGATCAACATATTTTCAAAACTTCTAATTTTGGGCCAATTAAAGGCTAAGTTGTAATTATGTTTAAAAATATTTTATGTTTAAAGCTGTAGTTAAGGGAGATTGATTAGTTTCTGTTGTGGACGGGAAATTTTGTTGCGGAGGGGAATTCTGTTCTGCAAGATAAACCATTCTTTCTCACACATCCTGAGTATTTTACATGTGTATGTTATGGTGCAATTTTGTCCTTGGTGCAGATTTTATTTTTCTTTGTTTTGGGGTATGGTAATGTATGATATTGAGTTTTAAACAAAGGAAAATAAAATTTGCACCAAGGATAAAATTGCACCACAACATGTATATCCACTGACAGGGATTGTATTGTGGGCATGCAATGGCAAATTATGTTGGAATAGTCTTTCTCAAAGTCCTTAAGCTTGACTTGTGGACTTGTGCAAAATGGCCGCCAAGATGACATCAGTGACATTATGCAGAACATAATGCAGAGCACTAAGCTGGCAATGCATTGTGGGCGATTTCAGTTGTTTGTCACGTTTCTTCTGTACAGGGAGCAACGGGAGGTAACTAAATAATAACCTAGTTGTTTTTTAAGTTGAAATATGCTTTATTTTTTAGAACACACATCATAACAGCCAAGTTAGTAAATTACTTAACTTGTTGGAGAAAAAATAAGGTTTAGATGTTCAAAGCAGCCAGGAAAAATTGTGTTCCCAGCCGGTCAATTTGCCCGGTGCCCGACTGCCCGGCCCTTAATGAAACCCCTGCCGATGGTCTAAAGGGGGGTGGCTAGCCACCCAATCCACCCCCTGGATCTGCCCCTGAAACTGTTTTATATTAACCCTTATTGTGACACATAGTGAAAAAATGTGGGAAGGCTTGAGATATTTGAAAGCCATTTTGCAACTGTTACACAACATTTTTAAAACCTGGGCGTTTAATCATATAGCTTTAAACCGGTCTGTTTGATATGAATAACTATAAAGGACAAATTTTCCCCTCCCCTTAAATCCTGCCTCCATGAGAAACACTGAACACTCGAGTTTCCTTTTGTGATCTTTTTAATCAACATACATTGAGGAAAATCACCAATCCATTAGGCACAGAGAACATTTCAGAATTCAGAGAAATCTAAGAATGAAATTAAAAACAAAACAACACCAATTTTTCTGTTCCCCTCTGCAACGGACCTCTTTTGAAACTCTGTGATCTAAGAAAGGCATTTTACAGAAAAGCAGGACAGTAGCAATTAGATAGCCTTGTTGAAGACCTAAAGCCCCAGAAGAAAAGGACAAATACCTATAAAACTATAACAAGATAAGTGTCTCTAAAATTCCCCTCCGCAACACACGGAATACTAGCTGTGGAATGACATGCTAAAATGTAAAATGAACACCATTAGAATTACCGCGGTACCTTTTCAGGTATTGAGCCGAAAATATATGACGGAATATGACGTGTGTTGTTTTAGAATTGATACCTCTTAGCTAGGGGTAAAAATATTCATTTAAGCCATTTTTCTCGAAAATTTGTGACAAACACCCCTGTCATTTTTATATGAGCATGCAGCTAAACATATATATCAGTTTGGTGGAAAGAAAACTACTAAATTTTGTCTAATCATGTTTTTTTTTTAGTATCTATAATACTCGAGTAAACTGTGATTGTAATTTACTGCATTCTTTCTTAAAAACAAAAGATAACATCATTCATGAGAACCTGCTTTATTCAGACATCCTGTTGGTATGGACAGTTTCCATGGTCCGTTCGGTGTTTGTATTAATGGGGTTTGACTGTTCTTAAGTTTTGTATCCTCAGATTTTAAAAGTTACAACACACATGTAGGTCGCCGCCTGTGCCATGCCTCAGTAAATCTTGTTGCAGTGGCCAATTTGTATAATTAACTCAGTTGACACCAAATTTGAATCATTGTTTTATTTTTTTTAATATTATCAATTTTATTAGCATTATTAACTCCTTACAATCTACAAAATACATAAATATAACAGAAATGTTACATAAAACTAACAATACAAGGCTATGCAAACTCCTTACAATCTACTAAAACTAAAATTATAACAGAAACATTACATACAACTAACAATACAAGGCTACATTAGGACCCATTAAATCTTACCTTTAATATTATTTGTGTTCACACGTGCCGGTACACTTGCACAAAAATGGCACAGATCAAAGTTGCATCGACTGCAGTGAAAGGGATGATGTGAGGAATTGTAATTCCTTCCACAGTTGTTGCAACCAAATCCCTGCCCACCATACAGAGTCAGTGCATTCACCTGTTGTAGCGGGTGTTCATGATGTGGAGTACGTATGATTTCTGAAATTGAATGTAAGGGTTTTTACTGTTTTAGTCCAAGATAGCTCAGTGGCTATATAGAAATAATAATATAGAAATGACGGGGGGGGGGGTGCTCGTCGTACCCTTTAGGGGTCAAAATTTGTATATTAGGGGTGGCGAATGGTCTTTCAAAAAATGAGTCGCAAAATTTTAGTAGTTTTTCAAGAGTCTTGCAGTCTCGTTTTTTGACGATTCTCCATGTCTCGGAGTCTCGAATTTTTTGCAAAGCTGTCTCGGAGTCTCGATTTTAATTTTTGACAAAGCTGTCTCAGACTCAATTTTTTTCTAGTCATAACTGTCTGAACCTCGTTCCCAGGGTCTAATTCTCCGGGAAGGAGAAGACCCAGGAACAAGGTTGTAACTGTCTCTGATTGAGATTCTCTGCGTCTCGGCTTGCATCTTAAAATGGCAAAAAGTCTTGGGCTCGCAGTGAAAAGCGCCGTCTTGCAAAGTCTCAAATTTACCATTCGCCTGACTCCTTATATTGGAACTGCTTAGGGTGCTAGGGTCATTCCACATAGTACAGTAATTTGGACAACATTTCTTGAAAATCAAAGCTGCTTAATTTACTCAAATACCTGATAAATTGGTACCATATTAGTTATATTTTATAAAAATAACAATGAATGTGTGTCGTCAATTGCTGTTTATGCATAAATTATCATTAATTACCGATGATATAAAAAAGAACTGGAATTTTGCTCATCTGGTCAGAAAAAGTAACTTTGACATTTTGGCTAAACTTTATATTTCTTTTAATGTGACAACGACAGACAACATTCTACATGCTGTTTCCCCTCTGAAACAGTTTGGCTTAAATTTTTAAGTTTTGTTGGTATGCTTGTAAATGATAAGATCAACATATTTTTCAAAACTTCTAATTTTGGGCCAATTAAAGGCTAAGTTTGTAATTATGTTTAAAAATATTTTATGTTTAAAGCTGTAGTTAAGGGAGATTGATTAGTTTCTGTTGTGGACGGGAAATTTTGTTGCGGAGGGGAATTCTGTTCTGCAAGATATACCATTCTTTCTCACACATCCTGAGTATTTTACATGTGTATGTTATGGTGCAATTTTGTCCTTGGTGCAGATTTTATTTTCCTTTGTTTTGGGGTATGGTAGTGTATTACAATGTATGATAATGAGTTTTAAACAAAGGAAAATAAAATTTGCACCAAGGATAAAATTGCACCACAACATGTATATCCACTGACAGGGATTGTATTGTGGGGAATGGCAAATTATGTTGGAAGTCTTTCTCAAAGTCCTTAAGCTTGACTTGTGGACTCGTGCAAAATGGCCACCAAGATGACCGCCATCTTGCAGGATTTTACTGAAAAAGTTAAATTTAGTTGGAAAATGCAGAAATTGCAAATTTATGTTGCTAGAGTTGTGAAATATGATACAATTAAACATTTTGGTAGTATTTTATGTTTTTATCCAAAAAATGGTGAAAAACACATTAAATTTTTTTATTGAAAAATGACTTGACCTCATGCTACTCATGATGCCATATTTCGTTACCATAGCAACCTATTGTTGCCAACCTTTACCAAAAATGTGTCTTAAGGATAAATGAACAGCTACTTTGAAGACAGCATGAGCTAACAAATTATCTTGAAAAAATTGGAGAAAAACCATTAAGCAGGAGGTAGCACCCCCTAGTAGTCCATTGGTAAACTGTTTTTATTATGTTAACCCCTTATTGTGACACATAGTGAAAAAATGTGGGAAGGCTTGAGATATTTGAAAGCCATTTTGCAACTGTTACACATATTTTTAAAACCTGGGTGTTTTATCATATAGCTTTAAATCGTCTGTTTGATATGAATAACTATAAAGGACAAATTTTCCCCTCCCCTTAAATCCTGCCTCCATGAGAAACACTGAACACTCGAGTTTCCTTTTGTGATCTTTTCAATAAACATACATTGAGGAAAATCACCAATCCATTAGGCTCAGAGAACATTTCAGAATTCAGAGAAATCTAAGAATGAAATATTGAAAACAAAACAACACCAATTTTTCTGTTCCCCTCTGCAACGGACCTCTTTTGAAGCTCTGTGATCTAAGAAAGGCATTTTACAGAAAAACAGGACAGTAGCAAAGATAGCCTTGTTGAAGACCTAAAGCCCCAGAAGAAAAGGACAAATACCTTTAAAACTATAACAAGATAAGTGTCTCTAAAATTCCCCTTCACAACATACGGAATACTAGCTGTGGAATGACGTGCTAAAATCTAAAATGAACACCATTAGAATTACCGCGGTACCTTTTCAGGTATTGAGCCGAAAATATATGACGGAATATGACGTGTGTTGTTTTAGAATTGATACCTCTTAACTAGGGGTAAAAATATTCATTTAAGCCATTTTTCTTGAAAATTTGTGACAAACACCCCTGTCATTTTTATATGAGCATGCAGCTAAACATATATATCAATTTGGTGGAAAGAAAACTACTAAATTTTGTCTAATCACGTTTTTTTTTTAGTGTCTATAATACTCGAGTAAACTGTGATTGTAATTTACTGCATTCTTTCTTAAAAACAAAAGATAACATTCATGAGAACCTGCTTTATTCAGACATCCTGTTGGTATGGACAGTTTCCATGGTCCGTTCGGTGTTTGTATTAATGAGGTTTGACTGTTCTTAAGTTTTGTATCCTCAGATTTTAAAAGTTACAACACACATGTAGGTCGCCACCTGTGCCATGCCTCAGTAAATCTTGTTGCAGTGGCCAATTTGTATAATTAACTCAGTTGACACCAAATTTGAATCATTGTTTTATTTTTTTTAATATTATCAATTTTATTAGCGTTATTAACTCCTTACAATCTACAAAATACATAAATATAACAGAAACGTTACATAAAACTAACAATTATACAAGGCTATGCAAACTCCTTACAATCTACTAAAACTAAATATAACAGAAACATTACATACAGCTAACAATACAAGACTACATTAGGACCCATTAAATCTTACCTTTAATATTATTTGTGTTCACACGTGCCGGTACACTTGCACAAAAATGGCACAGATCAAAGTTGCATCGACTGCAGTGAAAGGGATGATGTGAGGAATTGTAATTCCTTCCACAGTTGTTGCAACCAAATCCCTGCCCACCATACAGAGTCAGTGCATTCACCTGTTGTAGCGGGTGTTCATGAAGTGGAGTACGTATGATTTCTCCTGAAATTGAATGTAAGGGTTTTTACTGTTTTAGTCCAAGATAGCTCAGTGGCTTGGGGGGGGGGGGGGGGGCATTCCCACATGCAAAAGTGATTTGGTACTGCTTAGGGTGCTAAAATCTAAAATGAACACCATTAGAATTATCACGGTACCTTTTCGGGTATTGAGCCAAAAACATATGACAGAATATGACGTGTTGGTTTAGAATTGGTACCTCTTCGGGGTAAAAATTCATTTGAGCCACGTTCATGTAACGAGATTCTGGTACCTTTTGGGTTCTTTTTTCGAAAATTTCTGACGAGCACCCCTGTCATTTTATGAGAGTCCCCCCCCCAGGCCTGCTCCTTCCTGTGCGAAGTCTTAAGGGTCAGGTATTACAGTTAAACCCTGTTTCATGCACTTTGAATTAGCGTAGCCAATAAGAGAACAGCATTCACGATAGAACACTAGTAGATTTACACTAAAATTGGATAGTATTAACATTGACAATGTGAGAAACAGCGCCCAAACAAATCGACCACCAAAGCACAAATAATTGCTGCGAGCCTTAGCGAGGAGCAACACTATTTGTGACTGACCGTGTGGGGTCTGGGCGGTATATATATGGACCCAACACTCGACAATTTTTTTCGGTGGCGATGATTTTGTGTAGCAGCAGTATGTAGGATCAACGGCAGTAGTTGCCGAATTGTGTGTGCGCAGTCCACATGGTCCCTCTGCCAGCTCCCTCTGCCCTGTTCGCGCTCGGTTAGCGAAAAACAACCGTATTAGCGTGCGCTGAGATAGCGAATTAATGTCGCGATCACATGGCGAATAAATTAAATTGTCATTTTGAGAGAACGATGAATATTTTCGAGTTTCTGTGCGCAGCTGTTGAAACCCGCATTCATGTCATTTAGACGAAATTATGTATCGTGCTCGTTACTAAGATGTGTTTGAGCAATTTTGAGTGCCATTTCGTTCTTTTATAACTTGTAACATGTGAATTTTTAAACTTTAGTTTGTAATTTGCAGATACAATTTGACGACATTAAATTCTCGTTTTAGCGCATGCCAAGACAGTTGTTTTTCGTTAATCGAGCGCGACACACCTAATTGGGTAAATTATTGCATTATCCTTTGTTTTGTCGATCGAGCAGTTTTGCAGATGATGTTAGCGCAGCCGTGAAAGGTGAATAAATTTGCATTATTTTTATCAGTTACATAAATTTGCAGCTTTCAGTACACGCGACCCACTAATAAACTTGATTTGTCAGACACAAATCTCCAACCACAAGTTATAACCAAATATCAGTCATTCAGAAACAAGATTAGTATTCACCGATTCAGTTTTGATACTTCAATTTTCTACTTCAGTTTGAATTCAGATTTATCATGCCAAACGCAATTCTATCAATCTCTTAAATATTTTAACTCCAAAATTTTCAGCTATTCTTTAAATAATTTTTTTATCGAAAAAATGTATATATAGAAATGGAATTGTTTTTAACTTTCATTTATTTTCAAGTATCAATTTATAGTTATTGTAAATTATTATTATTGCTATTTTTAATATGAAGATATTTTCCCTCTTTAAATTTTTTATTAATATTAATACTATTATTATTGTTATTATTTCATGACTCAACTCGCAGCACTTGACTTGCTATTAGCAACTTCTAGTTAGTAAGTAATATTTTAATCCTTGTTAGGACTCCGACGCGAAACATCAGTACATCACGTTAATAATGTCCTCTTTTTCGGCGGTCGAGTATTCCCAATCTAGATTTCTTTGCATTTGGAATAGGTAAAAGGCCGCAACAAAAACAAAAATCTTTATTAGTTAATTATCATACAATTTACAAGACAGGCCCGCAGGTAGCAAAAGCTAATCTTGGCAGGCCAGTCAAATTAATTAGGTGATTTTTGTATAGAAGTCGCCACACACACTATATATGTTAAAATAAAAAGAAAGGATCATCCAAACAAAAGAAAAGAGAAAAAAAAAGGAAAAACAAGTGATCAAGATAAAAGAAAGAGAATTATGAAAATATTAATTAAGTAATGCTCCCTAAAGAACTACTGTAAACTTCATAATGATGTTCTGTGGCATTGGCTTTTTCCAACATTGAATGTCTTTGGTTTCAATAATAGGGGAAGAGCTGATGGTTCATTATTATATTTCAGCATAAAAATAAAGAAAATCCATTTGTGTCAAATAAATTTTAGGAAATGTTCGTGCTTAACCAATCAGAATAGCAGTAGACAATAGCTAATAAGGGGCGGACCATTAGAAATCCTGGGAGGGGGTCAAAAAAATTTCAGTGTATGAATTTTTTTTCGGCCTGAGTCTCCTGCAGGATTTTTTTTGGGGGGAGGTGGAAGCCTGCAGGTTTTTTTTTTCTGAGATCTTTTTTATGTATGTGTGCAAGCTCCAATTTTGTTTTTTATACTAATGGACCAATCCATTTTTGGTATTGAACGCTGGAGAGTAGATTAAAGTCTGACTGTCGAACCTTTGCATAAAAAAATGGGAGGGAAGAAATAAGAATTGAGATGGAGTGGTCAAGCGCCGAAGGCGGGAGCCGCTAGGGGGGTCTGGGGGCATGCCCCCCCAGAAAATTTTGAAATCTTGATGCTCTGAAACTCCATTTCTAGTGTTCTGAGACAACAATTTCTGTCAAAAATGTTTGGCAAATTGATGTGGTTTCTCGTCGCTTTGCGTCTCTTTGTGTGGCTCCACATACAAGTACTCGATTTCATTTTATATTTCTTGCTATTTCTTTAGTTTATCTGGATATCAGAGTTAAGTATACGCAATTTCGTCGTTTTGTATAGTAAGTATTATGAGAATTTAACGAAAATGACAGAATTTCATTTTCAAGCAAAATCGGGGTAATCTCGACAAAATCGGGACGGTTGGACAATCCTTAATGTATTTAAAAAATACTTGCGTGTAGTAGAGCAGGTTACATATTTCATGATGTTTACAGTGTTTTCAAATATGCACATAAACAAGGTTTTGGTTATATTAAGTACATGTACCAGATAGACCTTTGAGGCAGGTAATTTTTGACAGCATTTGAGTCAACCTGAAGTTGCTTTTTGATGAATTTTACTACCAGAGAGCATGTCATACTCTCACATGTTCCAGTTTAAAAATAAATAAATAAATAAATATATGTATATATAGCCAGTTAGCTTGCAGGATTTTATTTTTTTATGGTCAACTGCTTGCAGGAATTTTTTTTGAGACAATTTTCCTTTGCAGGATTTTTTTTTTGGTAATTGTCACCCCCCCCCCCCCCTCCCAAGATTTCTAATGGTCCACCCCTAATATTGCTTATTTGATGAAGTTCCCAAAATACAATGTCTTTTAAAAATTCCATGTTGCGCAATTATTGGGTCTCGAATTACTTGAAACCTTAAAAAAATTTGACAAAATGCACCTTGAACCGTAACTTTTTAGCATTTTTTGAGTCTTGACCAATGAGATTACTAGTTGTAACAATGAAAAAAGTTGACATTCCATCGTGCATTGCCGTTCAGCACTTTCCTTTCTATGCAGATCATATATCTTACTTACTTTTTGATTTAACTTTAGAGATAATCTGACCGCCGTACTGTGAAATTACTGATAAACGTTTACAGCCCATGTAAGGAAGAAGGGAAAATTTGCATATTTGTCCAAGGATCTGCTATAACTCCTTCATTACACTTCTTGTATTCACGAGTGTTTAAATAACAGGCTTGAATTACCTCCATTGTGATTGCCATCATCATCACTGCTATCATAACCAATATATTGGGGAGACACATTAAGCATCGGCATCTCTTTCAGGGGGAAAATGAATACATAAATCAATCAATCAATAAATAGGTAAATAAATGAATGAGGTAGTTAGAAAATTAAATGATCAAAAAGAAGCTTCAATTACTTCTCTCAAGGGGAAGGCAAGCACCACTGCCATCGCCGCTATCATAACCTACATCTCGGCCTCTCCCCCATTTATCTGGTGATAAAATCAAAACAAAAGCATTTCTTTCGGGAGAAAAATAAATAAATAAATATACAAATGAGGTAGTTAAAAATTAAATTTAAAAAATTGAGTGTTTAAAAAGAATATCATTGCAATCAACAACATCACTCATGCTCATCATGGCTACTATCGTCACCATTCTTAGGTGTATAATTTTCCTAATTCAATCAGTTTTATTTTAGGATTTTTGTATTTTTAGCATTTTAGCTTTTTTTTTTATTTTTTATGTACAGTGCCCTATTGAAAACCACTTGTAGTGACATAGGCCACCTGTATAAAGAAAGTTTATTATTATTATTATTATTATTATTTGTAGGTTTTATCGATTTTTGTATAAAGAAAGTTTATTATTATTATTATTATTATTTGTAGGTTTTATCGATTTTTGTATTTTTAGCATTTTAGCTTTTTTTTTTATTTTTTATGTACAGTGCCCTATTGAAAACCACTTGTAGTGACATAGGCCACCTGTATAAAGAAAGTTTTTTATTATTATTATTATTATTCAATTCTCTCCAGTTGCCGGATGTTCTACTGGGGTAATGTTTATTGTGCCTCAGCCACTCCCCGTAGCTTAGAGACACAACACTTTCCTTAACAAGTGCACAGTTCCGAGAATGGCCAATATTTGTACACTTCCAAGGAAGTCAGGTACATCTAACTTTTTAATCTAATCTAATCTAATCTATCCAACTTTTCTGGACTCATACAGACCAGAGGGAAAGGCACGAACGGGACTCGGGTCCCATGCGAGGTGCCATCCCTTCCAATCCCACAACCCGCAAGGTTGACCACACCACCGGGGTCAGCCCCTACTCTTTTCAAATAGTGATGTGGGATCTTTAACTTATTATTATTATGGCAGTAAAACTATCTGTATGCACAGTGTTATAAAGCAACACAGGGCGCAAAGCGTAACCTGTGCGCAAGAGCGAAACTTAAAAAAAAAAAAAAAAGTTACTAAAACCTTATATCTCCAAATCTAAAAACTATAATCTAAGCATAAAAATGTCTCTAATATCTCTCATTCTACGTGTAAATAACTTACTAAATAAATAGAAAAAAAAAACATATATACAAATCTAAAAACTATAATCTAAGCATATAGATGTCTCTAATATCTCTCGTTCTTCGTATAAAAAAAGCTATAAGCTAAGCATATAAATATCCCTAATGTCTCTCATTTTTCCTGGCCTGACAGTCGGGCTTTGGTCGCGGATCTTCACATCACAACCTTGAAAGTTCTCGCTATATTTAGGGATGACGATAAGACTGCCTTTTGCATAGCCTCTAGAACTTGATTCGCCTTACGTACTACCAATGATTGAACTGAGGCTTCGGTTTCTCTCGACCAGCCTCCCAGCACATCCATGATGATGTTATGCTGAATCACCTCGTACCCTCTATACTGCTGCTTTAGCTCCCACCTTAACGGGCCATACTTCATCGTTTTCTCCTCACTCTTTTTCTCTCGGTTGTTGATCCAAGGGCAGCTCATCTCTATGGTCAGCACTTTCTTGTTTGCATGATCCACAACTCTCGCATCTACACGATTGGCTCGAACCTCCTGGTAGTCCCGCATACACGGGTACATCCCACCACGCTTCCACTTGTTCTGACCTGTACTCCGGCTTGGGCATTACTGGCGAGTACCATGGTGGCACTTCCTCGAGAAGACCCTGGTCATGTAAGATCTCATAAAACAGGACCTTTAAAGCCATGTTGTGTCTGAACAAGTACTTGGTCTGAGCTAGCGCAGTGCACCCGGACAGGATGTGAGAGACACTTTCTTGAGCGTGGCCACACAGCCTACATTTCACGTCCCCGGGGCAACTTGTTTGAGTCTTTTTGCTAGTGTAGAGCTTTGTTGGCAAAAGTTGCTCGTACAGTTCAAACACCCCGGCAATAGTATACGTAGGACATGTTCTCCATGTACTCAACCAGCTGAAACATCCGTCCGTGCACAGCTGTTCATCATCCTTTCTCTCTCTCAACAGCTTGCCCTTGCCATTCCAGTTCACGTACTTCCCTTTCAAACTTCTCCTCCACACATTCTTTCAATACTTCCTTCACACGATACGATGGGATGGCCTCTCCACTGCTCATAGCACATACAGGATCCGGGTGTTTAAGGTGAAGGTCAACACCCAGCTCCGCTGCAAACTTTGCCGCATCTTTCACTATCGATTTATGCCCTAGTGACTCAGCTCTTTCGTCGAACTCTCTCACCATTTCCATCGCCAGATCCTGGTTCTCATACAGACGAATCGCTTCTTTGATCTTGGTCACTTTATACTCCGTCTCCACCGCACGTAAACCTCTTCCGCCTTGTTTCCTCGGGAGGTACAAGGGAGCCGTAGAACCACCCGGGTGTTTCCCGCCATTTTCCACTATAATCTTGCGCACTTCCCTGTCCAAGGTCTTCAGCTCTGTTATTGGCCAGTGTTGAGTCCACATTAAGTAACCCAATACCGGCAGGGCAAACTGGTTAGAAGCCACCACCCGGTTAAAATCTGAAAGGGGACTGGACCAGATGATCGACAATCGACGCAGGTACTCCCTTGCTGCACATTCAAGTACCATTTTCTCTTCCTGGACTAAGCTTTCAAGAACACCAAGAAACTTATACTGTCTTCCTTCCTCCAGTGTTGGTAATCTTCCTCCAGCTATGTCTCCACCTGAATTCTCCTGGGAATGGACCCCATTCCCATTATTATTTTTATTATTATTTTTATTATTATTATTATGATTATTATTATTATTATTATTATGATCATCATCATTGCCAACATCTTGGCAAGACATAAGCATCAGCATCTCTTTCAGGGGAAAAATAAATACATAAATCAATCAATAAATAAGTACAGTGGAATCCCGATTTTTCGAACACTCAATTTTTTGAAACTCCCGATTATTCAACCAAAACTCGTTTCCCTTGGATTTGGTTTCAGTCAATACCACTTTCGATTTTTCGAACCAATTTCCATTTCTCTTGGAGGTTTGAAACATTGGGATTTCAGGTAGTTAGAAAATTAAATGATTAAATGGAAGCTTCAATTACTGCTATCAAGGACCAGAAAGCGGCCACCACCACCACCACTGTCATCGTCGCTATCATCGCAACCATTGCAACCATTTCTCCAACATGTTTCTCGCCGATCTGGTGATAAAATCAAAACAAAAGCAAATTCTTTTGGGAGAAAAATAAATATATAAATAATGAGGCTATAAGTTAAAAATTAAATTTAAAAAATCGAGTGCTTAAATAGAATTAGCTTTAATTACTAATTAAGTAGGTTAAGGCCTGCAGGGTCAAAGGCTTTAACCAGGAAAAACAGTTTATTTGTGATAACTTTAACAAAGGGAATGGAACTGAATCGAAATTTGACACATAGAAAGGTCTTATAACTGTAGCTTATTTATCTGCTTGAGAGAAGCACTGATAATACTGTACTTGATTGTTTACATAAAACAATAAGACATTGTCTTCTCCAGAAAATAATATTTTGACATACAGGCTATTTTGTAACATGCAGTAGCTAGTGTGCAATGTTTTTCCAAAATGATCTACAGTATGTATCCATTTCATATTTCTCGGTGATATTAATGCATCTGAGAAGCAGGCATTTGCTGTGGCAGTGACTTTCTTCCAAATTTCGTACACAATTATAATACTGATAAAGCAGAATTTTGCTTGCTATCATCACATGATAATTATTTATTTTATTTTACATATTTGTGTGAAATGACTTAGCAAAAAAGATGAGATTTTCTTGTCAAAAAAGTGAAAACATAAAGCCCAGACAAAGCTGGTTCTAATGTTAGATAGCTAATATAATTTACTAAATATAAATTTCAAGTACTAGATTTGTCTGAGAGAGTATATATATTAATGTAACAGTTACAGTACATTACAATTAGCTTAACTTCTGGCAGATCGTAAGAGTTAATTATGCACCTATCAATGTTTTCCCTGACCCGGGGGAGGGCGGGCATACCCCCTGGCATTTAAATTTTTGTTTTCGGATCAATGGCCCTAACAGTGGAGCAACACCTAGTGATCAATATTTGTCAAATCCCCCCACCCCTGGGTGAATATTCTTCACTGGGTGTGTCTAGTGGTGCTGCCGATTGGTTCAATAGTTATCTGTCTGGGAGAAGTCAGATTGTGCGCATTGACTCTACACTATCTGAGTCATGTCCCACCACACATGGGATCCCTCAAGGCTCCATCCTTGGACCCGTATTATTTAATATATACATATTAAACGATCTGCCTTTGGTGCCAAACATCTGGGTTTTTTTAGTCCTATTGTTGACGACTCTATCAGCTATACATATCATTTCCAGTAAATGACATTGATATTGTCACTGGACAGCTGACCGAAGATCTATGGAGGATCGCTGCCTGGTGCTGCGCTAACAGCCTGTTGATTAATCTGGACAAAACCAAACTCCCATGGGTACATGTCATTCTGCACTTTCCTAGCTTTCTTGCACACAAGGAAAAACCAGGAAAGCGTGGCTGGTCTTGCTTTCTGCGCTTTCCAAGAAGTATTGAAGAAATCCTGGCTAGTGCGGAAAGCCGGGACGGTTCGCACTTTCCTGGAAAATCTCTATGCATGTGCCAGTTGCTTGAATCGAAACTTGAAAAGTTCAGCCCGAATTTTTCAAGTTAAAGTGTCAACTAGTGGCGGGTGGTCATGGTAAAAAATGAAGAAACTTGGGATGGAAAAGGAAACTGACACTTCAAATAAAACATTCAGGCTGAACGAGAAACGGCGCATGCGTCCTCATGATAGTGTCCCTTTAATGTTTACATATGTTTGGAATAATTATAAGCTCATCAATCCAATCTATATTATATCTATAAACTAAACACTATTAATCTGCAAACAAAGTATCACTGATCAATATTTATTTTTTATTTCCTTACTTTGCTCCCGGAAAAAATCCATTACATCCATTTTGTGGGTTGCAGTGTGTCTAAAATAAAAATGTTAAAAACATCGTCATTTTACGTAAATTGTTTTCAGTCAACCAATGCATCATACAACTGACACACTGAACAGGAGTCTTTTCTGCATCCTGGTCTTTTTAGCTAGTGTTCAGAAACAAGATATCATTTTTGGAAAAACATTCACTAAAATATCGTAACCTACAATGTGAAATCTTGCATGACTCTCAAGTCAGCAAAATGCCATAAATGAGAAGTGTTTTACACCCCAAAGATGAGAAATAAACAAGGGGTATATAATCTCCTTTAGACCAGAACTTCTTATTTAAAGTTAAATGATGTGAAGGACTCAAAATGGGAGCAGATGAAAACACCTATAAAAAGCTATGAAAAGTTGAGGGTGTCCCTCGTTAGGAATTTCCACAGTGCAACTTTCTGTCTCAATCCCTCCCATGCCATGAAAAATTTTCGGATCATGAACCTGTCATTTCAGTTTGCAACGTAAAGTAAGTAAGTGTATTGCTTACGGTCAAAATACTCAGCGCGTTTCGCTTATTTTTGGGAAAGACTTTCATTATATCCACATTCGAAATAACGAATGCCGATTGGTTTGTTGTTGACACCAGGCGAATGTTCACGTGCAAAGCAGGCGACAGTTGGCGGCTTGACACATCTGACCTATTTCTGTTCGCTCAACAAAAATTTGTTACTAAGAATTTTTTTTTTACGTAAATAAGCTCTGCATTTACAAAACTCCGAAGAAGAATTCTTAAAATGATAGTGTGCTGGTGTACTGAAAGAGAAATTTTCACCGAAAGTGAAGAAAATTTCCTATGAAGTCCAAGGGACTGAATTCTCTGAAACCAACAGTGAACAACGGTTGCGTATTTCGCCTGTTAACTTTTGACCCATGTCAGTAAATTACGGTGGCCGATAAGGACACAACACGAACACAAAACCCACAACACAAACACAAAACTCACAACACAAACGCAAAACCCACAACACAAACACAAATCTCACAACACAAACACAAAACTCACAACGCAAACACAAAACTCACAACACAAACACAAAACTCACAGCACAAACGCAAAACCCACAACACAAACACAA
The DNA here is from genome assembly GCA_022457155.1 of Cladopsammia gracilis. Classification (NCBI taxonomy): domain Eukaryota; kingdom Metazoa; phylum Cnidaria; class Anthozoa; order Scleractinia; family Dendrophylliidae; genus Cladopsammia; species Cladopsammia gracilis. The sequence goes on from JAJGOT010000329.1 coordinate 498,800, forward strand.
ATCTCCCAACACAAACACAAAACTCACAACACAAACACAAAACTCACAACACAAACACAAAACCCACAACACAAACACAAAACTTACAACACAAACACAAAACTCACAACGCAAACACAAAACAAAAAACATTTTCAGAGCAAATTACACTCCATTAGCCAGATTAGCGTTTTAGGTATAGTGAAACTCAGTATGACAGGCTTAGCCGGGTTTCACCTTCATACTCTGAAAATTCATTCATGCAATTTGATGTTAGTCTTAAAACGATGAAATTAATTAATCAGGGTCTGATCTAATCCAACTCAATTGTCTTATACCCCATTCACCCACCAACGGTTAAACATGGTTAAATGTAATTAAGAGTTTAACTACGTTTTTAGCCTGTATCTTGAACGTTTTTAAATGTATATGACTCATACCGGAATGGTAATAAAAGTCAATACAGTTGCTTTTAGTAAAGAGTTCACTCCAAATATTACGGCACGTTTTGGGGTATTTTTCTAAACCTGTTTTAAACTAAACAACATTTAAACAAGCGATGGTGTGAACAGGGTACTAGTCAGACTAGTCTTGTATAAATTCTAAAAAAAAGTGCCTCACTTCCAGCCCACCCCTCAAGGTTTTTAAACAAGAATTTCAGGAGTTTGTCCATGGAGATAGTGTATGACAGACATTCACTAATGAGTCACGAACATTGAACTTGTACTCTTTAGGCAATAGCAGTCTGTCACAGACGTTTATTTTTAGGCAAGCGCACGAGAGCAAACGCTGATCTGCTCCAATTCGATTGTCCTAGTCTTGTATAAATTCTCAAAAAAGTACCTCATCCCCCAACAGCTCACCCTTAAAGGTTTTTAAACAAGCTTTTAGGAGTTTGTCCATGGAGACCATGGAGATAGTGTATGACAGACATATTTACTAATGAGTCACGAACATTGAACTTGAACTCGATCTTTATCAATTATAGCAGTCTGTCATAGACGTTTATTTAAGGCAAGCGCACGAGAGCGAACGCTGATCTGCTCAACGTCGATCTACCCCAACTCGATTGTCCTAGTCTTGTATAAATTCTCAAAAAAAGTATCATACTCCCGGCCTACCCCTCAAGGTTTTTAAACAAGAATTTCAGGAGTTTGTCCATGGACATAGTGTATGACAGACATTCACTAATGAGTCACGAACATTGAACTTGTACTCTTTAGGCAATGGCAGTCTGTCACAGACGTTCATTTTTAGGCAAGCGCACGAGGTATTAAAGCATTCGCGAAGCAATACTGATGCAGGATGCAAACAGCAACGATGTATTTCACCAAAAACGCCGCCATGTTTGTAATGTCTTCAAATCACACGTGGCCTCCGGCTTGGTAACCTATCCTGGCTTATTTTGTGTTTGTGTTGTGGGTTTTGTGTTTGTGTTGTGAGTTTTGGGAGTAATGATACCTCGAGTTGGACTTCGAGTTCGAGTTCGAGTTGGACTTCGAGTTGGACTTCGAGTTGGACTTCGAGTTATATTTCGAGTTAGTAGGAAAAAAATCGAGAAAAATTAAAAAAAGAGAAAACAGCATTTAACTAGATTGTCACCACAGGGAAAAGATTCACAATAGATTCCATCTTGGATATCAACACTCACTACAAGCCGACCGAGACCTTTCAGTACACACACATCGTCTTACGCCACCCACCAGGCGTAAAATATGGATTCATTAAAGGCGAAAGCAATAAGATTGCTTAGAACTAACTCTTCATAAAAAAGAAAACATTTGAAGAGAGCGTTTTAAAATTCAAACAACGCCTCAAATCACGGGGCTACCCAGAAAACATCATAGAAAGGTCTGTTTGCCTCTAGACAATCGGCACTTACACAAAAGAAAAAAGGTCACGAGAGGATACTGCCTTTTGTCACAACGTACCATCTGTCAGCACAGGTAGCCTAAGCTCAAGTGATAAACTTCGTGGTAACTGGCGTAATAGCGAAATTATAAGGATTTTTATTGGGAAAATTCAATTCGAGTTTGAGCGTAAAATTAGGAACGATATTTGAATAAAACTGGTTCACCTGAACTTCTTTGTGCGTTTACTTGTGTCTCAGTGAGTGGTTTTGCGGTCGATTCGCGATTCCAGCGATTTTTAGTTCAAATATTTCAGTCCTTCCCCTGAAAGAGACAGCACTCCACTCATCGAGCCGATCGGATCCACCGAAGGAAATCGGCCGTAAAATAGCTCCAACGCCTCCAGTCGCCTCGAAATTCTACTGAGACCATAGTCGATAGTTCTGCTTTCCATTCGTTATCTTCATCAGAGTCGCACATTATATTGAGAGAGAATTAAAGGTCGCTAATCTCTGCAAACTTTCCCGTTTTGAGCCATCAGGAACAGCTTTATTCATACTTCGCGTTCATCCGTTCAGTAGCCGTGCGTTTTGCCGTTCGAACGGCATATATATTAGCCAAGTTAATCCAATGGCAAAATAGATCAAGTCTCCCATCTGTTTACTATCTAAAGTACATGCAATTAACGAGAGATAGCCCCAAACCGTCTTCTTCTGCATAAGCTTTACTCGCAGCACTTCACTTTCCAATGGAAACTACTAGTTTATCTTGTACAGGATTTTACTGATCCAGATCCGCGCGGCCAAATTTCTTGCCTACCGGTAGGCAAGAAATTTGGCCGCGCGATACAAACGTCTGTGAAATTTGCCGACTTTGCGGAGCTATATCTCCATTATTTTAAAAGATATCGCTTTTAAACTCGGCCATTTTACTAATTTTGAGATGCTTTACCCAGCAGTGTCGATGGATTATTGCTATGAGGCCCATATAAAATTTTGGAAAAACCGTGATAAGGTCTATTCTGAAAACGTCTTGCGATACATGTTTGTAACCACAAACAGGAAATTGTATTACTTACTCAAACTATCATCACCTGATCACCGGAATGTCCGTGATAAAGAGGTTAAGTTTATATTAATTTGCTCTCTGGGACCGAATTTAGTGTCCGTTGTCCGTATTAGAGAGGGTCCGTATTATAGAGGTCTTTTTTAAAGAAAATATGTGAGAATTTTGTCGGGACACAGGAAACTGTCCGTATTAGAGAGGTGTCCGTAAGGAGAGGTTCGACTGTCGATTTTTATCGATTATATTTTTTCATATTTGTATTTTATTTTTTTTAACTCGAAGTCCAACTCGAAGTCCAACTCGAAGTCCAACTCGAAATCCAACTCGAAGTCCAACTCGAAATCCAACTCGAAGTCCAACTCGAACTCGAACTCGATGTCCAACTCGACGTTTCGGGATTCCCGTGAGTTTTGTGTTTGTGTTGTGGGTTTTGCGTTTGTGTTGTGAGTTTTGTGTTTGTGTTGTGAGTTTTGTGTTTGTGTTGTGAGTTTTGTGTTTGTGTTGTGGGTTTTGCGTTTGTGTTGTGAGTTTTGCGTTTGTGTTTTGAGTTTTGTGTTTGTGTTGTGAGTTTTGTGTTTGTGTTGTGGGTTTTGTGTTCGTGTTGTGTCCTTATCGGCCACCGTAGTAAATAAACCAGTCAACATTCGTTATTTCGAATGAGGCTACCGTTGGAAGATTTCAATAATCAATTTAAAACCTGAATTTTGATTTCAATGTCATCCGTTCCCGATTAATGAAAGTCATTCCCAAATATTAAATAACCACAACGCGCTGAGTAATTTGACTGTAATACACTGAACGTCAGAGAATTTAAAACGCTTTGCAGACAGCCGAACATTACGCGAAATATTTTTCTATAGGCATTCCAGATTTTTGAATAGTTATCTCCTATTGTCTTGTAGCACAGGCTGACTTGATTTCAAGTTGAGCCACAATTGGATCACAATTGGATCACAATTGCAACATGCAATCCGCCTAATATAAACTCTCTTCAAAGGGAATATAATGAAATATTACTTAAAACTTGATTAGTTCTGAGTGCAACTGCTTTTAATTTTAATAGTCGTCTTAGTCACTCATTCAGTTTAGCCGGAAATGATCCGTTCCTTAAAACCCGGTTAAAAGCATTAGTTTTGTTCAGAACACTTGTTCAGGATCATTAAATATCATAAATCATCATCTTTTTTCCCGTGTTCTCAGCTTCCTCGTGCAAATATGCTGAAAACTTATTATTATGCGTTAAGTTCTAAAAGAAGTACTGAATTCGTTAAAGACTTTGGCATTTCAAAAGACCTTGTTGTAATTGTCTTGCTACACAGGCTGATTTTCAAGTTGTGCGATTTCGCAATCTAGGAAAACATCATGCAATCCGTCTAATATTACTTCACTTCAAACGAAAGGGAATGAAAACTTACTGAAAACTTGATTACTTCTGACTAATTCACTATCATGGATGAAAATGATATCCATCAAGGAAGTACTTTTACTCACTGATTCAGTCGTTTTAGCCACAGAAATGATCAACCAGTCGTGAAAATAACATCCGTTCCTAAAGCACACGTCTTGTTCAGATCATTAAGTAAATATGGATAATTAAATCATTGGCCTCGAGCCAAATATTTTCCCATCCGGCCCTCCCAACTTAGTCAATAGGGCCATTTATACGGGAGAAAATAAGACGCGTCTTAGATCGTCTTATCTAAGACGCGACTTAAATAAGATGCGAAGTGTACCATTTATACGTTTGCGTCCAACATAAAACGCGAAGATCACGTATAAATGGTTCGCGTCTTATTTTTGATACGGCGCACTTGTTGTTCACGTCTTATTTAGGACGCGAAAGCATTTATACGAGGAAGTTCACGTCTTATTTAAGACGCGGACAAAATAAGAACAGCTGAAAACCCTGTTCTAAGATAAGACGCGTCTTATTTAAGTCGCGTCTAAAATAAGACACGAATGCTTATTTTGTACTGTTTATACGATCGGTTCGCGTCTTATTTAAGTCGCGTCTTAGATAAGACGCGTCTTATTTTCTGTCGTATAAATGGCCCTAATAAGTACATTCTTTTTTTCCTGCGTTCTCGGCTTCATCATGCAATGCTGAAATTATTACGCGTTAAGTTCTAAAAGAAGAAAATTCGTCAAAGATTTTGGCATTTCAAAAGACCTTTCAACAAAGCGTTTCTACAACATTAATTTTAATTTTAGCACGGAATTAAATTTACAATTTTAGATTACGGTATGACAAAGTTTGAAACTGTTGTGGAATGAGAAATACGAAGGCGTTCGTCTCGCATAGTCATGAAAACAGATTAGCCTTGCATGCAGTTTATTGTTCTCTTGAGAATATACGTGTAAAACATGTTTTGAATCACTCCATGCTGAAAATTAAAAATCCAGTCAAACGAAAACAAATTCAGTGTAAGAGCATGGCAAGTTCAGTTTGGAAAACATAGTTCATCCAAAAAGCCAAGTAATGCCGTCAAAGAAAATGCTTGTCGATTTAGTTGGACACGGTACTAATATCGCTTCTTCTTTAGAAATATGTAAAATAGAAAACAAAGAAACGACACTTTAACATGTGTTTGTTTAAAAATCCAAATGAACAGAAAATTAGCAACGCTGTAGACTGATAATTACCCTGCGAGCAGTGGATTATTCTACGCCGCATACACATAAGTAGTGTTCATGCATTAACACATAGTTTTCATGCAAAAAGCCAAGTTAAAGAAAATGCTTGTCGATTTAGTTGGACACTCGCTTCTTAAAATAGAAAACAATTATCAGTTCAACTATCAATTATCAACATTATCAGTCCAACGCTGTGGACTGATAATTACCCTGCGAGCAGTGGATTGTTCTACGCCGCATATACATAGTGTTGCATACACAATGCTTGTCGATTTAGCTGGACACTACTAATATCGCTTCTTCTCTGAAATATGTAAAATAAAAAACAAAGAAACGACACTGCTTACGTGTTTGTAAAATCCAAATGAATAGAAAATTGGCAACGCTGTGGACTGATAATTACCCTGCGAGCAGTGGATTATTCTACGCCGGATGAAAAAGTAACAGAAAAGATATATAAGTATCATATATAAATCATTATCTTTTTTTTCCTGTGTTCTCGGCTTCATCGTGCGTGCAATTGCTAAAAAAATTATTACTGTTACGCGTTAAGTTCTAAAAGAAGCCATGAAATTCGTCAAAGACTTTGGCATTTCAAAAGACCTTTCAACAAAGCGTTTCTACAACACGGAAACTGCAAGTCATGTATTAATATATACCAATCATTTATCTAACCTATTTTAGATTACCATGACAAAGTTTGGAACTGTTGTGGAACGTGACTGACAAGGCGAAATTTGAGAAATACAAAGGCGTTCGTCTTGCATAGTCATGAAAATGGCGAGGTTACAACCAGCTAAAGACTGAGTAGCTAGGATGGCAGATTCTTGAGAATAGAAGTAAAGTTTGCAAAGGACCGCAAACGATAATAAGGAGCTAAACCCTCGGTGGGGGTATAATTAAGTTTGCGTGTACGTCCGAGGGTTAAGCAACCACGACGGCAACACCAAGGAAAACGTCACTTGAAAAAAGGATTCACGCTTATAGTTATTCCAATTTGTTTAGTTTGTCTGATGAAAAATTGTCTAGGAGATGAATTTAAAGGGATGGCTTTCCAGTTCAAATGGAGAAAGGAAAATTTACCATCGCGTGTTCACGTCCTCCATTGATCATTTGACGTTGTTGTTTTGCAGGGTCGATGAGAAATGTACTAACTGATGTATTAAAAACGCACGTGCAGAGGCATTGTTTTCGTTCATTAAACCTATCTCGCTGCCGTCACCTGCTGTAAACCGGATACGTAGGATCTAGTTGATTTTTTTACGCAGTCAGATCATCAGCCTTGCAGTTTATTGTTCTCTTGAGAATATACGTGTAAAACATGTTTTGAATCACTCCATGCTGAAAATTAAGAATCCAGTCAAACGAAAACAAATTCAGTTTATTAAAGAGCATGGCATTTTAGTTGGGAAAACATAGTGTTCATGCACAACTGAAGCCAATTTGTCAAAGAAAATGCCTGTCGATTTAGTTGGACACCGTACTATTAATATCGCCTCTTCGTAAAAATATGTAAAATAGAAAACAAGGAAACGACACTTACGTGTTTTTAAAATCCAAATGAATAGAAAATTGGCAACGCTGTGGACTGATAATTACCCTGTGAGCAGTGTATTCTTCTACGCCGAACGAGAAAGCATCCGTTTGATTAGAGTTAACCTTGACCACTGTTAGGGTACTCATGAGTGACGTAAGACAAATCACTCATCATGGGGACGAATAAATTCACTTTCAACCGGAAAAACAAGTTTTGCAAACTTGTTTATGCTTAGTGCGTTGTCACGTGACTTTTGATGTAAACAAACCGCCGAAGTCGAGCGTTCTCAGCCACGTACTACAAGTGTACGAACAACGAGTCGCAATTTCAAGTTCCCCTTAGTATATTTTTTAAATAGGTACTAGTGAGCGGCACATAGCATAGCAACGAATCTTGTTCGGAACTGCTTTTATCATCCGACCGGTTTCGAGTGATTACTACTCACTTCGTCTGGGATTAAACAAGATAGTATGAGGAACTTATTTTATAAATCACGTTCCGTGCTACTGATGTGAACAACAAAAAACACCCACACAAAAAGATCGTTTTCAAGTGACGTCACGACTGATCCGCCGCCATCTCGATTGCGTAATACAGAACCTGGGTTTTAAGAACCTGTTAGGCTAAAATTTTCATTTTAAGCCCCCTCCACATAAGAACCTATTAAGGCTAAAATTTTAAGTGAGGTTCTTATCAGTGGGGTTGCTGTAAAAGTGTATAGGTAGTATCAACATGAGTTTGTTTGTTATGTTTTGTTTTTTGTTAGGACATACTCGAGACATACTGTATACTGTACTTGCACTGAACTGCCTATAGGCATTGCTGTAATACAGTATGGTACAAATAAATGATTTATATTGTATTATGAGATGATATTTATAATATACTATAATATATTTAAATGAAATTCATATGAAAATATAAAAACCTATTTTAAGAACCTTATTAGCCTAAATTTGCTTTAAGTACCATTTATACCCGGGCATTTATATAAGAACCTATTTAGGCTAAAAGGTTCTTTTCGTGGGCTATTACTGTAGCAGTAATAGCGTGCAAATGCAAGTCATATCTGTCGCATTTTAGAAATGAATACTTCGGGATGTGAAGTCTGGGGAACATCTTTATTTGACTTGTTCTTTTCCCATTTCGGAATTGGAACCGCGAGTTTATAGGTCTTTATAAGCAGCGTTATTTGGAGAAATTCTCGGCAAATCCATGTTGATCGCGGTAACGGTTCTTTGAGCTGGACTGCTTGTCTGGTCTTGTCTCCCACTGAATAAGCCAGTGAGTCAACAGCCTTAACACCCACAAGCAGTTTACAGCGTTCCGAAGCCTAGGAGCTTATAATAAAATAATCACGGTCCGGATCTATAGTTAGCGTACTACATATGTACATTAATTACATCACTGCAAACAAGTTTGTTTAGCGAAGGTGAGACATTTCCAGCGTACCCGGAGCGTATGAATGACTCACAATCTCGATTTTAATCAACACGGAAAGAGAAGGAACAGTTTCGTCTGCCCATTGTCTAGAATCCTAAGGCAATCAGATTTCTCAATTCCTAGGTACAATACAATAACACATGGCAAACACTCTTTAAACTATCTAGGCCCAAGGTTATGGGGAAAATTATCTATATACAGCTGATAGATCAGCAAAAACGTTGAATGCTTTTAAAAACAAGATTCGTAAATACGACATAACTCTGTTAATGGATGATGGTTGCAAGGATTGTACCCTCTGCTCATCATAAGAATACAATTTTATCATTTTCGTTTTTTAAATTTTAGCTTTTATTATCAATTAATAGATTGTTAGCTTTATATAAATTTTAAATATTAAATATTTTTTAGGTTTTAGATTAATATAAGTAGTTATTAAAACCAGTAGTGTAGACCACCCTGAAAGTACTAAATCCCCACATTTTTCCGAAAACCCCTGTCATTCAATTTTTAGTACCGAGTATTTTCAAACTCTGATTAAAACTGTGATATTGATTTCTATGATTTATATTGATTTTCATTTTAGAAAAATTTTTTTAAAACGGAAATAAACAACTCTTACACATGAAAACATTTTGTAAGAGTTGTTTCTACTTAACTAAGTTAAAAAAATTCTAAGAATTAAATAACTTAAATAACTTAAATAAATTCGTGAAATGTAATATTTGTTTGAAATGACTGAACTGTAAAAAAATTATGACCTCACTCGCTCGCCTTCGGCTCGCTCGCTCGGGGGGTTTTCGGAAAAATGTGGGGATTTAGTAATATCAGGATCAGCTACACTACTGGTTTTAATAACTACTTGTTTCGTTGTTTCGTTGTTTCGTTGTTTAGATATAAGGTTTTTTAGTATTTGGTCAGTGAATTTTATTGACAGTGATTTACAAAGTCTTGAAATACAAACACTTGCAGTTTGTTTTGACTAAAGTTTGTTAGACAAAAAAAATTATAACAAAAAAAACGACTAACGCGTTTGCCGAAAAAATTAAACAAAAAAAAAATGATAAAAAAAATAACGACTAACGCGTTAGCTGAAAAAAAATTATTTAAGTTAAACTAATAACTACTTACGTCTTATATTTTTTAATGTATTTCTTTTCAATCTTCGATGAAGTAGGTGTTAATTCAATCATTTCTTGATCCAAAAGTTTCATATCAGATATGAATTTCTGATAATCGAATTCACCACCTCTCATTGCTGTTCGTAAATTAGTCAACACTTTTTCATAAGTTGTAAATCCAAATTTAACCATATCTAATTTACCTTTGTAATTTTTCATTTCATGATATGTTTTTAATATTATTCCAGCTCCAGTTAAAACACTTAAAATAATAGGGTTTAAGGTTATTCCACCTGTGATTACACCAACTGAAGCTAGTAACACAGACGAAATATTCATAATATAATTTATTTTTTTATATTTACTTTGACTGTTTTTATATATCCATGTTTTTTTATGATAAAAAGAGTATAAATCTTTTATTTGTTGGATTTTCTCAGGATTTAAAGTTGAAGCAATATGATTGAATTCAAATATATCTTTTTGTTCTTTTTTATTTCTTAATGATTTTATTCTTGTGATTGACATTTTATTTATAATGTTTATAATAAACTTTTACTGAATGTAAAAGTAAATGAAATAGGTAAATTTGGATAATCAGCTAGACCAGTAGGATTTTTTTTTTACTATTTCAACGCTAAATCTTGCATTTTTTCTATATAGTAGATTAATATTTGTAAAAGTTTGTTCAACATTATCATCAGAAATTAAAATTCTATCTGGTTGACCAATTATTTTTATTTTTATATTAAAACGAACAGAGTTTGTAATTACTCTGCTAAGAACGAAAGAGTTTAATGTTTCTAAAGTGCAATCAAATGGAAAAGCGATTGAATTTATTCCAGAATTGAATTTTACATAAAATCCATCAGTACTAGAATGATAACCTGTAATGACAAAATATTCTTTCAACGATTTCAAAAAAGCTAAACTAACAGGTTGATCATCTTTTGTTGGATTTTTAATACTAATATCATGATTATTCATAACAATATCCGTCTGCATCTCCATTTTCTTATTTTCAAAATTGAATGGTGAATCATAAACACTTGATTCAACGTCTGCTACGTAATTTTTAACACCATAAATAATTAAATATCCTTGTCCTTGATTAGGAGAAGATGATATTCCATCGCATTTCATGTCAACATAAATATACTCAGGTGGGGAAATCTTCCATTTATGTAAATGAATAATTGATCTTGTATAATTAGAAAACTTTTTTTGTAGATTGTTGATTAATATTTAAACTTGTACTTACAACATCAACACTCACATTTGTCATAGAAAGTGGAAAAAATTCAATACAAATAGTATATTCTCCTTCAGGAATTTTATATAAATTAAAACTAAGTCTTCCTGAGTATTTATTATCACTTGAACTTTTATTTATTTTAAAATCATATGCTTTTTTATTGAATAAATGAGGACTCCCCGAAAAATCATTTATTCCAAATACTGTAATTCCATATTCACTGCTACTTTCATTAACATTTTCCATTAAATATCTAAATTGATCTTTTTGGTAAAAAGTAGAAGAGATATGAGATTTATTAACATAATCTTTATAATCTTGTTCTAATTTAGTTATTTTTGTAGTATTTTCACTGGTTTTTGTTTTAACATATTGAACATTGCTTGCTGAATTTGGATCATTTTCATCTGTTAACAATCCCCTAATTTTTTGACTTTGCATTATAAGGTCTTTTCCAGAAGGATTGCTTAATTTTCTTGTGTTTAAATCACTTATCATATTGTTTAAGTTATTATCTTGTTGATCAACATATTCTTTATTCGGTACTTCATGATCAAATGTAGGTAATTTTGATAGATTATATATTCGATTATTATTGATATCAATATCATTTTCCATTGGAGAGACTTCTTTACGTGATAAGAAAATATTCTTTGCATCATTATAAGAAATTACATTGTTATAATTTTGTGTTAAATAACCAAAACTTTGTTGCTTACTTTGTATAACATTAAAAAGTTCTTTCAAATCTATATTTTTAGTAACTTCATGAGTATGAGCAGGTACATTAGGATGATATTTCTTCAAAGTAATCATATTTACAGCTGCTAAATCATCATTCTCATCTGTATCCATATTTGTAATTAATTTTCGATTCATTTCAATTCCTCCAGGACGAATGATTCTATTTCCACCTAAATCAAGATGACCAGTCATATGATTTGCTCCATTAACAAGAATAACTTCAGTAGGATTAGGTTTTGATTCTAATCCAGTTTCAAATTGATGTTTAGTTATAGCATCAGAAGAATTAATACCTTCTCCAAGATTTACTAATCGTTTTTGTTCAATATCATAATTATTGTTAGCATCCAATTTCATTCCTGTATTTGCATGTATTTCTTGACTGACTTGTCTAATATATTCGTTGATATCAATATTAGTGTATTGATTGATATTATTGAATATTCCCATTTTTATTTTATAATTATATTTTTTCATCAAAATTCTTAGTAACTGATTTTTGTTCTTTATCTAAAAACAAGAATTCATAAGGTCTAAGTTTATTAAAAAGATTTGGATCAATCAAATTTTCTTTTGCAATAAGATTCAAATGATTTTTACTCACAGGTGGATATAATATCATATGAGAACAATTTAATCTTAATTTTGAGGGTACATCATAATAACTCTGACTTAGATAAATAGGACTGATACCATGATGTCTTCCATCAGTATAATGATTTGCTATTTTTTTCTGAATTCCATCTGTAGCATTAACAAGATCGTCAAATACAACAATTTTTCTATTATCTTCTGGATATTCTGTTGTTTCCATTATATCTTCTGGAAATTCTAAAACAGAGTATCCAACTTTTTCACTAATTCGAGACATTATTTTTTTAAGATCTTGTAATTTTTCTTGATTATGATTAGGACCATAATAATAAATTTTATCATAGTAAACTAATGGGGATCTTATCATATGCATTAGAGTATTTGTTTTTCCACAACGGGTTTGTCCAGCAATAAGCATTCTGAAATCTTCATCTAAGAAATTACATAGTTTTTTAGACTTTGTTTTTTGATTCGAATCATAATTTGGGATTTTCATACTTTTTTTATTATAATGCTAGATAATTTGAATAAAATTAAATATTATTTTTACAAATAATTATATAATCTTATAATAAAAATGAATTTAGAAAATATCAAAAAGTATGCAGATTCAGAATATAAAGGATATAAAATAGCTAAAGCTGTTACTGCAGCTAAAAATGAAGTGAAAGATCAAGGTCAAATCCGTGATGTTGTTATGAGTGAATATTTTAAAACATTAAGAGAACCATTAAAAGAAACTATTGTTGAACAACAGAAAAAGACAGATGAAAAACAGGATGAAGTGATTGAACAGTTGAAAGAAAATCAACTTGCTTTGACTGGACAGATGATGCAAAATCAAAAAGCTATAAAAGAGGGTATACAAGATATTTATACATTAAATCAAGAATTACCACAAATACAACCAGAAGATGAAGAAAAACCTTCAACATCAGAAAAACCTTCAACATCAGAAAAACCAAAAACATCAGAAAAACCTTCAAAATCAAAAATAGAAAAATATTATTTAGATAAATCTTTAAATAATAAAGAATCAATTGATATATTAGCTGAATATGGTTATGAATTACCATCATTTTATAAAGATGCTGAAGATATTAGTGATCAAATTGAAGATGCCGATAAATCAATTAAAGAAATACAAAAAAAACTAAGTACTGCTGATATTTCAATAGATGAAAAAGGAATTAAAAAAGCTAAACCCAAAGCAAAAAATCCTAAACCAGAAACTTTAGAAAAAATAAAAAAGTTTAATACTTTAAATATTTTTAAGGAAAGATTGATAGGAATTGCAATAAGTCGCGGAATAAAAGGTCAAGGTTTGGGAAAACGAAGATATAAACAACCAAGAAGAAATGCTTATAAAATTCAAAATAATCAATATGGTGGATTAATGATTGATTTACCAAACTTAATGAACAATTTAAAACTGAATGCTTATCGTGGTGGTAAATTAATTTATGAAGCAGATGCTGATAAATCTCTTATAAGCCTATTAACAAAGAGATACAATCCTAAAACAAAATATTCAATGAATGCTGTAAAAATATTTAATGATTTAAATATGCTAAGTAATATGCCACCTCATAAATCATCAGGAAAATCTAAAATGGTCGGATCAAGTGTTATGTATTATCAAGATCCAAAAGAATTAACAGATAGATTAAAAGTATTAATCGGTTCAATAGCTGCTGGAAATAATTCACCAGTTATAAGAAATGATATTTCACAAATTAATGATGAATTATTAAGAATAGAAGCTATTGATAAAAAATTACATGAAAAAATGTATAATAAATGGGTAAAGTCTTAGATTTTAATACTTCAATTAGTATTAAAATCAAAAAAAAAGATTATATAACTTTTTATGCTTTTATAAGCATTTTTCCAGATGAAGTGTATAATTCAATTTCTTTTTCATGTAAAACCAATGCGTTAATTGTATAATTCGTTGGATTAGCACCACTCAACTCATATCTAAAAGTTAGTGAAACAACACCATCTTTAACATCTTCATCTTGATTTCTAAGATCAAAATATAAAATCCCAAAAAGATTATTGAAATTTGTTCTATCAATTATTGGTCCACTTAGTAAATCATTATAAGCTGAAGAATATGACATCAGTGTTCGATAAAGTCTTGATTCTTCTTTTGTTGACATTTCCAATTGAGGATAGTATATACTATTATTTACTTCTAATTGTATTCTACTAAAATTACGATTATTTGCACCAATACTGAATGTTTTAAAAGTGAAAATATTTCTTTCCTGATTTCCATAACTTGCTGTAGGTACCACCCATATGAAAACATGTCTTGGTCTTCTAATTCCTGTAGTTATACGAAAGTAACTATTTATTGATGATGTTTGTAATATTTCACTATGTTCTCTCAAGTAAGTCCACTTTTTTGGTTTTAAATAATTTTCAAGATACAACTTCATTCCTTCTCCATTAAAAATAATTTTCGGGCACCATAATCGTAAATTAGTGATAATGACTTTTGAATCTGGAGCAGCATTTTTTCTGAAAATAATATTATTATCTTCTTCTAGTTTTAATAAAATATTCATTTTGATATTAGGATGAAGATTATTTTTGAAAGCTGCAAAATAACTATTTAAATTCAGAGGAATTGAAAAAACAGTTTCACTTGCAGCATCTGTTAATATTTTCCGTCTAACAAAACCTTCATTTCTTAATGGTTGATTATCTCGTCCTTCTGTAGTTCCTGTAGATGTATCTATATAGAAAAATTGATCTTGACCAATTGTATCCGCATAACTTTTAGTATATTTCAAAAGAGATAAAACATTTGATGTTTCATTAGCTCTTGTATTATTATACACAGTTATTCCATTACATTCAACTTGGAGTTCATTAATGAAAGTATGACCATTAGTTGTGGTACAATCTTGGTCGCCATTATTAGCTCCTGCTGTTATTCCAGTTCCATCAGCAGTTTGAACAAGTTTAAACTTAACTTCTAAATAAGCATTATACCAATCAATTGGATTAGCTTCTGATGAATTATCAACTGAGAATCTATAAGTATCCTTTGTTTGTCTAGCATTATTTGCAATATTAGAATTCAATGGTGATTCTAAATCATAATAAGTATATTCATATCTCTTTACTAAATTCGGGCTTCTAAAATTTCCATTCATTTTATTTTAAGATTATATAAAAATTTTTTTTAAAGAAGATCTTTATAAACATCTTTGACATAAGAATATTTATCATTATTTTTTTGTAAAAGTTTAACAATTTTTTCACCTTTATCTTCTTTCGGTGGATTTATATTTTCTTTTTGTGGTATTACATAATCTTGAATTTCAGGAATAAGTTCTTCTGGTATAGTTTCAATTTCAAGTTTCTTCTCTTTCTTTTTTGATGATTTAGGTTTAGGTTTAAATTTATCATAAATCGTTTCACCAATTAATTGTCCAGTTTTCTCACCAATCTTTTCAGAACCTTTTTCTACTAATTTCTCTGCTGCTTTTGAAGCAAGTTTAGATGCAGTTTTTCCAGTAAGTTTAGCTCCAATATTACTCAATACATCAAAAACACCACCACCTTTTGTCTCTGTATCTGTATAATAATCTTCACCAGTATCATAATTTCTTATTCGTCTTTCCATTTTTATTTATACATTATAATATTATTTATTTTATACATTATAATATTATTTATTTTCTTTCACCAATAACAACAGTCAAACTTATATCAATATCATTCAAATCAACTTCTCTATCTTGGTCATCTGTAATATAAAATTTCACTTCAAAAATTTTATTTCTATTCATTCTATTCCATAAGTAATTTATAGGTTGAATTTCAAATGGTAATGATCTTGTTTTTGTATTAGTTGAAAATGTGTATAATACATTTGATCGTTTTCCTGAGATAATACTATCAGATAATAAACTAGTTCTAATATATAAATTATCAATATCATTACTAATATTAGGAAAATTCTTTCCATATGCACTTTTATTTAAAACTTTCTTTTCAAATCCTAATAATTTACCAAAATTACCACTATTGGAAAAATCAATGTAATAATTTTCATCAAGTGCAATAAATACTTTATATGTTGTAAGATCAAAAAGTATATTAATACCATAATTTTCTGTATTTACAATTTTACCTATTCTTTTTTGAATAAGAGTATTTATATCTTGATAATCATAAATACCTGATGGAAATACAATTGTTATATAAGTTTTACCTTTATCTTTTGATATTTTCAATTCATTGTTTTGATATTCAGGTCTAATATTATGCCAACTAGCAGTCATAGAAAGATGGTCTAATGCTAAATAATGAGTAGTGTTTGGATCCAATTTCAATTCAGGAGTAAATTTTAGAGTAAAATTACCTGGTTTATTTGATGGATTTTGTTTTTTAGCATCAAGACTTTTAAAAACTAATACTCTATTCTGAATCATTTTATTTAATAACTTATATAAAATAATTTTTTATAAACTTTTCATTATATTGTTGATCATCAATTTTAAAAACTTTTAAAAGGTTGTAAAAAGATTTCTTATAAATATTATCAAGAAAATATAAACAATAATAACCACATCTAACAGAATAGATATCTTGAATTGGATAACCTTTATTATAAATAAAACCTAGGTTTAATCTTTTTGCATGTTCTATAATTTCTAATGGTGGTGGAAGTGAAAAAGAATCGAAATAGTAAATATATGGTGGTTTTATGAATTCTGCAACCCAATGAGTTCCTTGTCCTACTTTATCATCAAGATTAATTATACAACATCCTTTTTCATGAAAATGATCAATTGAATCTCTAGAAAAAATTCCTTTAAAATTTGGTATCTTAAGATAATCTATATATTCTAAAAGATCAAAATTACTGAGAGGAATATCTTTGAAAATAGGTTTTAAAGTATTGCTCCTAATACTGGAATTTGGTTGAATGGACTGTTCGATCCTAGTAATAATCCTTGTCCTTTTTTTTTTTTTACCTTTCCCTTGTTGTTCCCATGTTCCAAAAAATGGAGGTGGTTGATAAGGTATCATTCCTGGTCTAGCACTTACTTGTAATCCTTTTCCTTTTCCTTTTCCTGCTATTGGTACTTGTAATCCTTTTCCTTTTCCTTTTCCTGTTCTTGGAACTTGTAATCCTTTTCCAAATATTTTTGATGCTAATTCTATAGCCATAGGAATACCAATTGCAGCTAGAGTTCCTAAAAATCCTCCTTCAATTTGTCTTTGTGTTGGTTTAAAATATAATGCTCCACCTTTTTGTTTAGCTTTATTTAAATCATCAATTTGTTTTTTTGTTAATTCTTTTTTAAGACTCATCAATTTAGATAAATATTCAGATGGAATATCAATTCCTTTACCAAAAATTTTATCAATTCCAAGTGATCCTAAAGCTGTTAAAGCACCCTGAGCAAGTGCTGGAGCTGCTTTACTAGCAACTTTTGTAGCCATTGGAAGAAATTTTGAACCTATTGAAATAAGAGATCCAAACAAACTTCCACCTTCTTTTACTACTTTTCTAATTTGTGTTTTTGTTATTTTAATATCAGAACCAACTCCATTAGTTTTAGCTTTATTAAGTTTATTAATTTGTGTTTTTGTCAACATTAATTCATCTGATCCAACTAAATTATTTTTAGTAATTCTTAAAGTAATCTCTGATCTATCCTTATAAGCTTTTGCTAATTTTTTTAATTGAGATTCAGATAATTTTAATTTGTATGGAAAATAATTCGTCATTCTTTTTTATTTAATGAATTATATAAAAAGTGTAAAAGTTAAAAAATTTTTTTATCTAAATATATAATAAAATGAAATCTTATTGTGTGAAAGAAAAAAAACAAACAGAATGTGTGAAACCAGAAGGTTATCAAACTGCTAAAAATGGAAGAAAAATGTATTGGTGTACTTGTGCTTCTTGTGGAATAAAAAAAACACGATTTGTTAAGAAACAGGGAAACTAATTCAGCCTTCTTCTTCACAAACATCACCTCTCAATATATTAGGAGAAGGCTTGGGTGAATTAGCATTAACAGGTTTAACTCATGCTTTACCTTGGTTAGGCAAAAAAACAGTAGAAATGGGTCGATATGGTATATCTGAAGCTATGAGAAATAAAAACTTACAGAAAAAAGCAATTAATTATGGATTAAATAAATTAACTCCAATGATTCAAGATGTTGGTAGTAAAGCATTGGATGAAATATCAACAAAAATAAGACCAAAATTAAAATATAAAACAAATAGAAAAGATCTAGACCAAGGAGGTAGTGTAGATATTCATAAACTCATTGGAAAATTGCCAAAACCAAAAGGTGGTTGGACTCCTGGAGAATATAAGTACATGGGTCCGTATAACCCTTTGAATGAACAATTAAGATATGATCCTGAAACAGGTGAAGTATTAGAATGGATGGTTAAACCATATAATAAAGTAGATGAAATTGCTGCTTATCATGATATATGTTATGATATGGGAAAAAATAAGAATGAATGTGATAGACAAATGGTTAAATCTTTAGATCTGATTCCATACGGTGAAATACCGAAATGGGGACAAACAGCGAGATTTATTATAAATACTAAACAAAAACTTGGTTTGGGTTTACCAAAGAAGACAAAAAACGTAAAGCGGCGTTGAGTAATAATAGTGATTGGACTCAACAATTAGCCGATGAATTACATAAACCAATCACTAGAAATTTTTCAAAGAGAACTGTAATATCAAATGGGATTGATGAAATCTGGGCTGCAGATTTGGTTGAAATGCAAAAGTTTAGTAAATGGAATAAAGGAATAAATTATTTACTGATGGTAATAGATATTTTTAGTAAATATGGATGGATTGAACCATTGAAAAACAAAAAGACTGAAAGTGTTAGTAAAGCATTTGATGATATATTTAAAAAAAGTAAACGTAAACCAAAAATGCTTTGGACAGATAAAGGTTCTGAATTTATCAGTAAACATTTTAAGGACCTCCTTGAAAAGAATAAAATCAAATTATATCATACAGAGAATGAAGAGAAATCAAGCATTGTTGAGAGATGGAATAAAACAATGAAAACCAGAATGTTTAAGATGTTCAGTGTAAATAACAATACTGTTTATTGGAACATCCTTGATAAATTAGTTAATGATTATAATAAAACAAGACATTCTAGTATTAAAATGACTCCAATTCAAGCTAGTAAAAAAGAAAACGAAGAAAAAGTTTATGCTAATTTATATTCAGATTTAATTTATTTGAAACCTGGAAAAATAAAATTTAAGGTTGGAGATTTCGTTCGTATATCAAAATATAAGAGACCTGTATTTGATAAAGGATATACTCCAAACTGGACAGAGGAAATATTTGTGGTTAATGAAATATTAAATACAAAACCTATTACCTATAAAATTGTTGATTTAATGGATGAAGAAGTAAAAGGATCTTTTTATGAAAAAGAATTACAAAAAGCAAAACAAGAAATATATAGAATTGAGAAAGTATTGAAACGAGACACCAAGAAAAAGTTAGCTTTAGTTAAATGGAGTGGATATCCTGACAAGTTTAATTCGTGGATTCCTTTGAGTGATTTAAAAGATTTTTAATACTATTGTAGTATTAAAAATTGTTTCAAGCGACATAAAAAAAAGCCCTAAAAAGGGCTAATACTTTATTTCAGTTTAAAACAAATCCTGTGAATCACCTTCTTCATTTTCTTCATCGACTTCGTCATCACTTTCTTCTTTAATCATTAATAATGATTCTCTTGGTTTTAATGGTCTAACATAAACTTCATGAACTTTAACTTGAATAGATTTTACTAATTTGGAAATATAAATACTCTCAATTATTAAAGCTAATTTTACTTTACAATATTGATTAAGATATTCAAATGGATCAACATTTTTATTTCCTTTTGTTTTAAACAAAGATAGAATTTTATTAGATTTTTCTGAATATATAAGTTTTGCATATAAAACTGGTGAAACACTGTCATCATTTACTTTTTTTATTCTTCCTTTTTTATCAGTATATTCTTTCTTTTTATAATATAACATTTGAGATAAATGTTGAGATTCTTCAACACCAATTGTATCTTCAAGATGATTAAAACAAAGTTGTTGGATATTTTCTAATGTTTTAAAAAACTTTTTTTCTTCTTTTGTTGGTTCTTTATCTTTTTCCCATAAACAAATAGGAATTGTATATCCAACTAATTCTTGTGATTCTTGATTCTTTCTTTCAGATACACCAAAACTAAAAAGTAAAGGTGTTTCAATTATAAGAGGACCTTGTTTACCATTAGGATAAGTTGTTTCAATTTTCATACGATGATATTTCATTTTAGAATTCTTGACTTTATATTGTTTAGCATCATGAAAAATAAGATTTTCTTTAGAAATGTTTTCGGGAGATGTAAGTTGCATTTTATTATATATAAATATTTTTATTTTTAAATTTTTTTTTTAAAAGGTTAATAATTTAAATAATATTTAAAATAACAATCAAATTCATTAATTAAATTTCGTAATTCTTCATATAATTCTTTTTGTTCTCTTTTTAATGAAAAAAAATCTCTAATTTTTCTTAATTCTTCTATATCTCTAAAATCTAAAATATTCATTTTATTATTACAAAATTTAAATATTTCTAGACTTTCAAAATCATATAAAAAAGATCTATAAATATAAGAATCCAATCTTGCAAAATTAATAATTTTAAATTTCCTATCATAACTTTCTTTTTTCCAAGAAACTTCATATCCTTTATAAATATATTTATATATAAGTTTTCTTTTATACTCTTTTTTCATTAAATATTTTTTCATATAATTTATTTCTTTTCTTATTTTTTTCAAATATTTATTTTTTTCTCTATAAAATTTATTACTTTCTTGATATTTTGAAACTATTTCTTTCATTTTTATTTTCTTATTTTCTTCAAAAAAATCTTCAATTTCTCTCTTTTTTATATCATAAAATTTTTGATAATTCCTATATAAATTATAAAAATGAAGATCAATCATAAACATTTTACCATATAATATTTTATCAAAATATTTTACACCAAAAAGAGTGATTGGAATTGCTTTGTATTGCGTAGTGGTCATTTTATTATAAATAAATTTTTTTTAAATAATTTTTTTTAAATAATTTTTTTTAAAAAAATTATAAATTTCGGCATAAAAAAAAGCCTCATTTGAGGCTAATAATTTTAATCAGAATCAGAATCAGAATTAAGACCCATACATTCTTTTATATAATCAAACATACTTATTCTTTCTACTCCTTCTTCGTAAACAAAATAACTTTCAAATTTTTTAATCATTTCCTTTATTTGTTTATATATTTCTTCATTATCTTTTTTCAAAGAAAATTGACGCTGATTTTCAAAAACTTGTTCATGGTATAATTTTTCTCTATATTTTTTTTGTCTTAACAAAAGTCTTTTAATATTGTCATAACTTATATAATTAGAATGTATAAAAATTTTTAAATTTTCATGATGAGAAATTAAGAATATATCATCATAGTCTCCATCATAATCATATTCATTATATTTGACTTTTTTTATATATTCGTCTTTCATTAAATTTTCATTTACATATTTTATTTCACTTCTGATTCTTTTCAAATATCTTCTTTTTAGTTTGTCTTTACGTTTTATTATATTGTGAAAATATTTCTTTATATCATCGATTTTTAATTTTTTATTTGAATTAATTTTTCGCAGAAGATCATTTGATATTAACTCAAAATATTTTTGATAATTTCTAAAAATATTATAAAAATGAAGATCAATCATAAACATTTTACCATATAATATTTTATCAGCATATCTTATGCCAAAAAGAGATATGGGAATTGCTTTGTATTGCGTATTATTAGATTTGCTTTGCGAGGACATCATTTTATTTTTATAAATATTTTTTTTTTTTTAAATTATAAATTTTTTTTTCCCCGCTACAACTTAATTTCAAAACTCAATTAAAATTATGATATTATAATTTCTTTTTTAACTAATTCCCACCATTCTTCATAAAAAGCTTTTGTTTCTTCTGAAAGTTTTAGTGGTAATATTTCATCAACATTACTATAACCTAGAATAATTAAAATCTTTTTTATAATAAAAGTGATATTAATAATTCTCTTTCTTCCAAATTGTGTATTTACTTTCTTAATTAAATTTGCATTATCAATTTTATAAAGTATTTCATTAATCTTAGAAATATCATCATTTTTTATATCAAAAGTTTTTTGTATTTCATTGATCTTTTTCTTAAAAAAATACTTTCTTTGGTATACTGATTTTTTTCTATAACAACATCTTTCCCAATCAGATATATTAACATCATAATTTAATATTCTTTGAATTTGAAGACCACAATCACAACAAACTTCAGCATAATCAATAATTTCTTTATTCTCATGTTTGCATTTTTCATATATTGGTTTATTTCTTTTTTTCTTTTTTTTGATTTTACTTTTTTCATAAGATCTTAATATGGAAGAATATAATTTAATCTCTTCTTCTGTATACATTATAATCTTTTATTTTTTTTTAAATTTTTTAAATTTTCTCTTTTATAAAATCTTTCTCTTTTATACCTTTTATATCTAATTTCTTCATCAAAATCTTCTATTAAAAAAAGTCTTCTTAAATATATTAATAAAATATCTTTTTTTGTGAAATTAATCATTTTATTTTATATTATTATTTTTTTTATTTTCTCAAAGCTAAAGTATTAATTTTATTTTTACAAATCAGTCTTTTATCATCATTTGCAGATAATGCTACTTTATTCATTTTCATCGAGTAAATTTCATGATCTTTACTTCTGATTATATTCATTGTTCTCATTTCTTCTTTTTCTGAGAATAAACATTTCTTGTAATCTTCAAATGTTATTTCCCTTTTAATAACATTCTTCTTAATTCCTTTACATTTCTTTACTAGGTTATCTTCGATGTCTTCAACTTTAAAAGAATAAAGCTTAGGTCTTAGACCAACAAAATGAGTAATTTGTTTTCCACAAGCTTCATCTTTAAACATACCTATTACTTTCTTATTAATTCCAATTTTAATTCCAGATTTATGATCTTCAGGATAATCACTTGTATCAAACTTTTTTTTGATATCTTTTCTTATATCATGATAAAAATCATCTGTATTAATTTCATACATTAATGAATCTGTATCTGTGAATAATAATTCAGCTTTATTTCCATATTTCTTTCTAATATAATTATAATGAAAATCATACATATGAAATTTAGACAAATCAAGAATAGCTTGACCCACATAAATCGGTTTATTAAAATATATTTCTGTCTTTTTCATATGAACTGCAATTAAATTAGAATCAAATATTGTTGAGTGGTTAAAATTAGGTTTTGATGATAATTTCTTTCCTTTTTCAGCATTATCAAGAAGTATTACATTTTGTCTTTTTCTAATATTTTCAATTGTTTTACCAAAAACTGAATTATTCATTAATTTGAAAAAGTCTTTCTCAAAGGAATTTTTTGATTGTTTTCTTAATTCTGTATTCTTTTCTATATAAGGTTTCATCCATTCAGATTGATAAAATGATATTCCTCTGTGTACTTTTTTAAGCCTAAGTCCTAATTCAAGACATTGTCTAAGATTTCTATAATGTATTACATAATTCTTTTTATTGTAAAAAGATCCAACAAGTTTCTCAACGGAATCAAAATCTAACTTCTCTGTAGCAAGTGGATAATCATTATGTTCTTTCCATAATTTTTCTGGATATTCAAGATCTACTTCAAATATATAACCATGATTTGTAATTTTCTTTTCCAAAAGTTTAATTACGTTTTCTTTTGAAAGATTTTTCATCCATTTAAAACCATGAGTTGGAAGTTTTTGAATCATTGACCAACCATAAAGATTATTAGCATCAAGATAAGTAATAAATTTTGATTCTTTCTTTGGGTTATAATTTTTCATATATTTATTATTTGCTTCTGAATATCTTTTTGATATATGAGTAATTCCACCTCTAATTCCTTTTTCAAACATCATTAACATATCATAATCATGCAATAATTGAAGTCTTTGTTTCGTTTCTTTAAGACAAGCATCCCAAGCTAATCCAGGTGATGTATAATAATGAGCTGGATCTAAATTATAATGTTTCAAGCATGTCTTACGAAAGTTTTCAAAGACATCAGCTAAAAGTAATACATCTGTTTTAAGATATAAATCATGATAATCTTTAATAGTTTTACAATTAAATTGTGACCAAACGTTTTGTGCATGGTTGTAGTCCTCATCAGATATGTCTTCATTATTTAATTGTGAATAGAATTCTTCTTTTGGAGGTAATTGTGTTTCTTTAAATTTTTCTAATGAATTTACATAATCATAAGGATATACTCCTTTTCTTATTAATAATTCAATATTATTATATACTTTTTTTGTTGAGTGAAAATCATTTGGTTGTAAATTTTTAACAAGATTTGCTAAAGAAGTTTGCATAAATTTAAATGAATCAATAAAACGAATTTCAAAATTTAATGACACTATTTCATTTGTCTTTTTCGATTTGTATTCATCAACTTTAATTTTCTTTGAAAATGATATATATTTCTCTTCCGTTGATGGAATACAAGATAAATCTCCTTTTAATCTTGATAATTGTTTTATAAAAAGATGAGAATCATATCCTTGAAGATTGTGAAATACTACTGGAAGTATTAAAGGTTTTCTACAATTAAGATTACAACTACTATGAGCAGTTCCTCTATATTCACCAGAGAAATGACAATGATCTCTAACTTTTCGGTCTTCTTTTTGAAATGGTTGTTCACAAATATGGCAAACAGATGAATTAATAAAATCTTGTCTATTAGAATTTGTAAATATCATTTTCTTTGGGGAGGTGTAAAAATTTTTATACAACGATTTAGTAATTGATTCTAACTTTTTCACAAATATTTTAGAAATATCTTCATATTCTGTTTTCTTTGTGTAAATTAATGGATTTGGTTCTATTTGAATATCAATATTATCTAATGGTTTAATATAAAGACAAAATCCACAAGGCTCATGTTTTTGATATTCCATTGTGAAAGAATTATTTGGATCTGGTTCACAGTTTTCCATTGGTTTTGTGAAACATTCAAAATCAGCATAAACTACAAATGGTAAAGGTAATTTTTTATTATAATTTTTAAAGAATAGAAATGAGTTTTTAGTAGGCATTTTTACTGCAACTGTTTCATTATTAGAACAATAGCTAATATGTTTATCTAATAATTCCTCTTTTGTAAAATAAGATAAACATTTTTTACAATAATATTTTTTATAATTACTTTTACTAACTTGTGAATTAATAAATCTTGAAAAATTTTTAATAAGTGTATAATGTGATTTTCCAGAGTCTTCATAAAGAAATAAATCTATTGAATTATTACAATCTTTATCATTCATTCTTAAAGGATAAAATTTATTGTTTTCATTAATTGAAAATACATTTATTCCTGGAAGATTCGGATTTTGTTTTTCAAACTTTTTAATATCTGTTAATTTTACTGGAAAATCTATACCTTTAAAATTAAGATCATTTTCATATTGTTTTAAATCTGATATCCTTTGAGGATGTCTATATTTAGGTTGATGTAGATGTCTTAAAATACACCACATGAAACATTTGTTATCTTTTCTATTTTCTAAGTTAATTATCGCTTTCTTTTTTGAAATAAAATCAGGAAGTTTAATATATGTTGATCCTTTCAAAGGTTTGTAATCTATAGTATGAATTTCTAATGATAAAACCTCTTTAAAATACCAACCTGAACCATTTCTTTGATAAATTAAAACTTTATTAAGAATTTCTTTAATTATTTTAAACAAAATCTCTTTAACATCTGTACTTTCAAGATTATTATGTGTTTCAGAATTAAAATAAGCTTTATCTCTAATATATATAGGTCTAATTTTATCTTTTTCAAACTCCACTCTTTCCATTAAACAAACTAATATAAATCTAACTTTAATATTTCTATGATTTCTAAGAAAATCTTTTAACTGTGAGACTTTTTCTTTTAAATAATCATTAGGAAAGATGTTTGGTTTTCCTTCAATAACATACTTCTCAGTAAAATTATCAAGAGCAGATTTTTCAAGTTTAATTCCAATTTGATATTCTCTCACTGCTTTTTCAATAGCTTTTCTTAAATATTTTGGAGTATCTTCTGGTATTTTTTTATTCTTTATACATTCAAGAAAATAATCATCAAATGTTTTAATTTTCTTTGATTTAGGTTTATATTTAGGTTTTATTTTCTTTCTTTGTTTTGATTTAGGTTTCATTTTCTTTCTTAATTTTGTTTTAGCTTTATTTATATTTTTTCTTTGTTTTTCTATTTCCTCAATTTCATCAATCAGTTTTTGTTTCTCTTGATTTTTATATTCAGAATACTCTGTTTTCAATTTAGTTTGTTTATCTCTTTTTATATTCTTTAATTCTTCGATTGAAAGATTAGTTAAATCCTTTGAAGGCATCCTTTTATAATATGTAAATATTATTTTTTTTAAAAATCAATTTTATTTTTTTCCGCTACAAGGTAAATTCAAAAATATTTACACTCCCTACAGACAAAAATCAATTAAATTCAGGCTTGTTTTTTATCTTTATTACTTCTACCTGTGAATCATTAATTTTAATGAGAAAAGACAAAAGATTGCATACCAAATCTCACTAGCAACGCAGAACTTGAAAACTAAACTTGAAATCCATTTTCAGCTTTCTCCGTTGCTAGTGAGATTTGGTATGCAATCTTTTGTCTTTAGTATTTTGAGGGGAAAACCCGTCTGGAATATTCTTTCTTTTGTTAAGATAATTTGGGTAAAATCCCTTAAAGTTTACTTATAAAGTTTAGAGTAAAGTTTTCTTATAAAGATTAGAGTAAAGTTTACTTATAAAGTTTATAAGTGAACTGACGCTTCAGCATTCTCTTGAAAATTCTGTAAAATCATTAAATATTTAACCATAGTCAAAACAAACTGCAAGTGTTTGTATTTCAAGACTTTGTTAATCACTGTCAATAAAATTCACTGACCAAATACTAAAAAACCTTATATCTAAACAACGAAACAACGAAACAAGTAGTTATTAAAACCAGTAGTGTAGCTGATCCTGATATTACTAAATCCCCACATTTTTCCGAAAACCCCCCGAGCGAGCGAGCCGAAGGCGAGCGAGTGAGGTCATAATTTTTTACAGTTCAGTCATTTCAAACAAATATTACATTTCACGAATTTATTTAAGTTATTTAAGTTATTTAATTCTTAGAATTTTTTTAACTTAGTTAAGTAGAAACAACTCTTACAAAATGTTTTCATGTGTAAGAGTTGTTTATTTCCGTTTTAAAAAAATTTTTCTAAAATGAAAATCAATATAAATCATAGAAATCAATATCACAGTTTTAATCAGAGTTTGAAAATACTCGGTACTAAAAATTGAATGACAGGGGTTTTCGGAAAAATGTGGGGATTTAGTACTTTCAGGGTGGTCTACACTACTGGTTTTAATAACTACTAATATAAGATATTTCATACTTTTTTTTAATATTGTTTTATGTGTCCCCAAATTAGTATGGGTTTACCCAGGCTATAAGGTCTTTTGACACTTAAATAAAGTTTCTATCTATCTATCCTGTTCAAATTATACAGCCAGTGTTCGTCTGGAACTGACCAAGAAGCATGATAGACAAAACTAATGATGAACTAATTTTAACGATCCCGGTTTTAAAGATAGACTTGCGAACAGCACTTGCGAACTATAAGTTTCAAAAGTTTTTTATTTCTCCTATATACTTCGTTTAACTATCCTAGACTTTATCCGGGGAGTTTTAGGTCTGGTCTGTATCAAAGCCATAAAACGGAAATTGTCGTCGTACGAACGCAAACAGCAGCCGAGAATGTTTTGGTCGAATTTGCATAAAAGAACAGGCGAAATGATAGGGCAAGGCATAAAATATTCTAGTGGGGGCTTCGGTTTTAGCTTTTGGTGATCTTTATTTATTTAGTTCGCGGTTTCTTCGGCTAACAATCGCTTTTGCTCTTTTAATTTGTTCCTTTTGATTCCTCCCTCTGTTCTCGTCGCGAGGCTTGTTTGACGTTTCTTTGTTCTTGTTTTGTCGTTCCCGAGGATTAATAACACCCAGTCAACACTATATAATCCCCGCGAATAGCCGCTTGTCCAGAAACAAAATATCTCGCTTACACTAGTACTACTAGTACTGTCGTTCAAAATCTCGCCCGCACGAATTCTGTACAACTAATAGCAGAAATTCATCGATTCATAACTGACGATTACCTTGATTCATAACTGCAGAACGTACTCGAGGGAAATAAATATCTCGACCGCTTTTGCTTCCACGTTGGGATCACAGCACCCATATAATTAAGAGGACGAGACTCGGGTTTGTTTCCACTTTGCAACGATTGTCAATATTTTTGTCACGTTAGTGAAAACAATCTGTACGTGCAGGAATGTTACGTAAATCCTGCTGATGTAATGCATAATTTTGGGGCTCACGGATTTAATAAAATCACGTTCCGTGTTGGGTATGAACAACAGAAAGCACCCACAAGCAGGATGTTACGAAAATCCTGCTGATGTAATGCATACTTATACAGAGGCTTTTTTATTAATTCTAACGTCTATTAAGTCTATTATAGCGCGAAAGTGCGCGTGATATCGCCTAATTCTTAGCCGACGAGGCCGCGCCGTAGGTCGATATCACGCAAGCTTGAGCGCTATAATAGTTTTATAATTCAACACATTGGCCGAATTCATAATTAGGGACGGAAAACCGTCTTCGACGGGAAACTTGTCTACAGACGGAAAACTCGTCTGACATGAATCTAGTGAAGGACGAGTTTCCTGTCTCAAATTTATCCTTCTATTTTTCCGTCTAAACCGACGGAAAAATAAGACGGGAAACTTGTCTTGGACGGAAAACTGTCTTAAATTCATATTAGACGCGAACTTTGCGCTATGCGCTTGCATGCGCTGGGAAAAGACTGAAACTAGAAAGACGGCAACTGTTTCTGGGTAAAAAAAAATGGCGCCCAAGAAGAAGATCAGTGAGAAGCAGTCTCATGAAGACGATTTCGCCGTCCTTAAATTCATATCAGATGGTATTCTGTCTGATGGAATTCCGTCTGTTACTAGTTTCCCGTCTTCTAATATGAATTCGGCCAATTGATAAGGCCGGTCGACCGTCTTTTTTGCATTCTCTTGTGAAAATGCGAAATTTTACATCGTTGGATATACGTCATGTAGACAGCGTATATCGATAACTTTTTGACGATATTTGGGCAGTGTATCAATGTGTTGAATTATAATAAGTGGTTTAACAACAACGTATACAAGTTAATAGTTTTAATACAGAAAAAAATAATCTTCTAAATCATCTATTATTATTTCGAGTTTAAGTATTCATTTTCTCTTTTAAAATTGTTTTTTATTTTATTTTCTCTGAAAAAAAAAAAAAAAAAAACATTTCCGGGAAAATGCCAATAAAATGCTCGAATAATGCTTGATGTTTTTGCCTCATTAAAATGCTCGAAAAAATGCTAGCATAATGTACAAAAGCCTACTGCACGTATTGCTTGTGGGTGTCTTTTGTTGTTCAAACCCCACACGGAACGTGATTTGTACTGTAAAGTTAAGGTATAAAATAAGTTCCTCATACTATCTTGTTTAATCCCTGACGAAGTGTGTAGTAATCACTCGAAACCGGTCGGATAATAAAAGCAGTTAACAAGATTCGTTGCCGTGTGCCGCTCACTTGTACTCGCCTTTTTTAAAAATTGTTAAAAAAAGATAAAAAACGGTCCCTGCTTGTCGTGGAGTGGTAAATTTTAAATGGCTGAAATTATCGTACAACCCAAACGACGGCGACGAATTGATTTTGTTCAATTCACGGTGTTCAGGGAGAGTGGATTGGAAAATTAGCATATCATGAATATTTAAATTGTCTGCATCATTGGTTTGATGTTTTCGAAGTTTGGATCCAGTAACAAAACCAGAGGCGATTTCCAATAGCGACGTTTTATCTGCTTACTGAAACTCCTCGTTCCTGCAAATATTTTAAAGTTCTGCCAAATTCATAGCGTTAAAATCGCTCTTATTTTTCTGCTTTGACATTTTGAACCTGGAACTATTCGAGATTCAAAGCCTTTAAGCAATGGAAAAAATATATACCTTATTCAATAAAGGTTGCTTTGGCAATTGGGCATTGGTATTTGGGCATGCGGAACACAATGCAATGCTTTGCTTGAGTGGCCGCCAAACAATAGCTTCCCAATGCCCAATTACCAATGACCAAAGCAACCTTTTTTGAATTAGGTATATATTAACGGGAACTTGAAATAGCGACTCGTAGTTCGTACACTTGTAGTACGATAGCTGGAGCTTATAAATAGCAGTCCATGTCAATGAATATAATAAACTCACACTGAGGCTTGCTTTCTCACAACATTTATTTGTAATTCCGTGTTCCTCTCTCCTTCGCAGAGGTCTCTTTGTGTCACTAGGAGGCTGCATGGGAAGAGGGGAAAAGGAAGCGCGCTGGGGATGATTGGACGGGGAAAGAGAGGAGAGAGACCGCGCCTTTCGCTCCCGGCTTTCTCTCTTCCCATCGTAGTAGTATAGCACTTGGCGGTACCAGATCAGTTTTGCAAAACTGATCTGATTCCAAGCCAAGTCTATACGACTGCCAGCTGATGGAACAATTATATGGAAAATCAGATGGAAAATCATATTGAAATATTAAATGGAAAAATCATATGGAAACATCATATGGAAAAATTATATGGAACAATCATATGGAAAATCATATGGAAACATCATATGGACAATTATATGGAAAATCTGATGGAAATATCAAATGAAACTATATGTTTATCAAAATTGAAGTACGTTTAAATATTCACATTATCAAATCACCATAGCGTGACATTCTCAGAAAAAAAATACGAAGTCGATTATATAAATGTGTTTCAAGAATACAAGAAATGATTATCACTCGTGAGAACCAATTTCAGAGCACAACTTGAGTGAACAAAAAAATAATCACGCGTGAGAACCAATTTCAGAGCACAACTTGAGTCAACAAAAAAATGATTAAAGCGTGAGAACCTATTTCAGAGCAGTGAAAAATCTGACAATTTGTATGATAATCTGTGCAGTATTAATGGACCCTAATAAGATTCAAGGTAATGATTTCGATGCTTCAGTGTTAAATAAGTTGATAATGTTTGTGAAACTCAGACTTCGTTTATTATTAAAAAATATAATATTTACTAATATTATAAGATGAATTGTATGAAGAATTACAAGCGATGGGTAATATGTTTTGTGACTTTTGTAATGAAAAATTGGTTGGTGATAGAAATGTAACAAAAGAAGAAATAAAATGTTGTGATTATATGGATGTTGTTAATAACGATAGTATGAATGTTTGTCGAAACTGTGGTAGTCTATAGTTCATGCTTATTATTTAGTTTCAATCCCATATTATTAACTTTCATGATAATATGTATAGAATAAGGAGAAAGAGTGTGTATATAAGAAAATATCATATCGAGAACGTCATTCACAAATTAAATATAATAAAGAAATCTAACTTAACAATATGAATGGTGAAAAAATTTATAAAATATTTGTTTTGATTGGGAATATTACAAAAGAGTTGAATGTTAGACTAAGGCGAATATATCAGAAGCTTGGTTTGAAGCATGATTTTTTTCAATTTCCAAAATCAAAGAAAACATTGCAGTTTTATGTTAAATATTGGAGACAAATACATCTATTAATAGGCGATCAAATACAAACAATTGTTAATAAATGAACCAATATCATCATACGAATGAGTCACAAAATAAAGTTTATTGTAAAGTTCACTCTGAAAATTTACTCGAATGTGAATTTTTTGTCATATTGATTTTCAAATTTTACTTTTCAAATTTTTTTCAGTAAGAGGGCAAAGATCAATAATCATGTCGATCTAACTGTCTCATTTCACTGATGAATACATTATGGTTGAATTGAGTGCCTCTTAAAAAAAACGTAAATCAACTAATACTTTTTCATATGTTGTGTAAGCAAATTTAGACATTTCGATTTTCTTTTTATAATTCTTAATTTCGTTGAATGTTTTGAGCATTAAACCAGCTCCTGAAATAGAAGCTGGGATAAGTGTTACCGAGCCGACTACTGTCCCAATTACAATCAATCCTTATGAAGTTACATTTTATAATTAAATTCAATCTCTTGAAATTCTTGGGTTTCACTTACGTCATATTAAAATTCAGAAGCATTAAAAAATAGATTTCGAATCCAAAATGTTTATGGAATTGTAAAAAGTTTAGAACTACACATCTTGGCCAAATTTTGAAGCGCAAAAGCATTTCGTTCAAGAGTTATAGGCGAACGAGTATTAGATATAATAATTTTTAGTAAGAAATGTATGGAGCGGCCATCTTTATGCCCCTCTCAGGGGCACAAAGATGGCGGCCAAAAATAAAATTTAGTCTTAATTACACCAAAAATCACATCCAAAAATATTGTATTTGCTATAAGCTCAATTAACTCGGCTTATAAGCACTTATAATGCAAACAATAACTTTCAGCTGATTCAGCTTATCTGAAATAGCGTGACGCATTGCGTGACACATTTAAAACCTTTGTAAATCGGAAGCAAAACATCGTTAAAACCTGAAACGTTTTGTGAAAGATTATAACACTTTTATCCACATACCATGTTAGAAACAGCTTTGTAGGACGTTTTCTATAGATTTTTTAATTTTTATGACGTCATGTGAAAGCCAAGAATCATGAAAACCTTCTTATAACACCAAAAGCGTTTATGATAAAATTTATAAAACTCTTTGATTTCAGATAAATTAAATATGTCTGTTAGTCACAGTCACTAGTAATGATCAGTAATGATATACGTAGAAACTCATTTTTTAATAATTCTTATTTAACTTTTGCAAACTTAATTTGTAAAATGAATTCCAATTTAATTTTCATTTTCCATTTTTTCTTTGAGAACATTAAAAAAATGAACTACTACATGCGGAATTCGTTTTTCATTTTGTTGAAAAGGTAAATAATAAAATTGAGCAAACATTTTAATTTTTCAATTCCAACAAAAACCAAATGACCCTTACGTACACGGATTGAATCAAAAGCGATAAATTTCCGAGTGATACTACTCGAACACGTTAGGTATTAACCCGTTATTAACTGGCTCGTCGCTTCGACGAGTCAGTTCTTAAAATACCCTCTTTTTTTTTTTTTTTCGGCCTGTCGGGTCACCTGCCCCGGGAATCGCTTTTGCTGCGGCCAACACCGTACCTAGTTTACTTCCGGTTTACAGAAATGGCGTAATCAGTGATGTCGGCAACTATAATTCAAATATTTACTGTTCTAATTTCGACGGAATTGTTAAAAATTAAATCTCTGTGATTTTCGGATGCGATCTATTTCTGGTAAAAGGAAAGCGAGTTGAATTTTTCTAACCAAATCACGTAATAAAAAAACACGTCCCGGCAGGTCACAGAACTGCTGAGTAAACAATATTCTCAAGCATTACTCCGTGGAGTCACGTTCAAATTCCGCACATCTCGTATTTATGTCACGCTATTTGATCGATCATGTTGATATTGTTAATTTATTCGAAACCCCATCACCGATTCTCCAAAATGCCTGTGTTAAAACAATCCTGATTCCTTGTAGTAGGTGGTTTCAAGGATTTTAAAGCGAAAAAAAAAAATACAAAGTTCAAAGAAAAAGATATAGACCTGAAATTGTAGCCTCCTTGAAGCAGAGTGCGGAATGTAAAGCGGACTGTGGAATGTAAATGTGGACTGGACTGTGCATATTAATAGACTCTAGATTGTATATTGTGGACTCTAAAATGAAAACCGGGTGGAAAATGAGACCAAACGAGCCAGTTTCGAAGCCCAACGGGCTCCTTGTTAAAATAAATTTTATTGGCATACCGTATTAATTCGAATGATAGTCATCCCACGATTAATAGACCATTTGCACGATGACGTCATATGACTACAACTACCAGAATCCTTCAGTTTTTTGTTTTGTAGTGCAAATTAGGGCTATTGTTATTGAAACCGCACTGGGATTACAAAATTTAAATTAGAAAGGAAAAACGAAATGAATTCTGGTAATTGTAGTCAAATGACGCCATCGTGAAAATGGCCTATTGCCCACCCTCCTCCGCCTTGGTGGAAATATTTGAAATACTGACCCCTCTTTTTTATTATTATTATTATTATTATTATTATTATTATTATTATTATTAACTAATATTTTAATAGGATGCCCTTTCATAACATGATTTTCAAAGAGGTCCTACAAAATATAATCAATTAACTAAACACATAAATTAATAAATATAAATTTAAGGTCGAGGCCGAACGTGTTACAGGGGGAAAACAGTTGTTGTAAAAGTTAGTTTTAAAAGAAGCGCTAGTAGTACTGTTTCTTACATATAAAGCTTGAAAGTTCCAGTCTTTAATGGCGTGATAAGATAGCCGTTGCTTGCCCCAGTTGGATTTGATGGCAGGCAAACGGAAATCCTGTGCATTTCTGGTGTTGTAACGGTGTACATCGTGTAACGTAACTAATCTAAGGTGTGACGCTAATAAATCGTTTTTACACTTAAAGACGTAAAGACTCCTATGATATAGTCTGCGCTTACTTAGGTTAAGCCAATTAATTGCCAGTTCGTAATACAATTACAGAAAAGTTACAAAAGCACAGGTTTCATAATATATTTTTTCTATAGTAACATTCGTGTATTTGACTCTTTCCTCTGTTTCTTGCATCATTAGCATGTTAGAACTTACAGCGAGAAATATTTGAAATAATCGCCCCCCTTGATTAATTAATTCCCCTCAAATAATCGCCCCTTTTGGAATGAAAACAAATTAATAATTACCCCCAGCTATTATTTGAGGAAATACGGTATCTTTACTCTTGACTACAACCAAATAAACTTATGCTGAATAATATTGCACATATCGAAATACATACTTAAAAAAATTAAAATTTGTAGGCTTTATTCCAAATGTGAATGAAGTCATAACTTCCTGTTTATTAATAAGGCGGGACTCAACCTAAATTTGAATGAAATTTGAAGTCGCAGGTTTAAAGATTATGGCTAGCCGAAGAAAGAAAATGATTTTTTGGAACACCAACAGACAGTTGATACCCACACAAGAACACCCCAGGTTGCTAGTGGACTAGCTTGGTGTCCGTCTATTAATTATTAACTATAAAAAAAATTAATTGTAATTTTAAAACTCCACTAAATCTTCAATATTTCTTACCAGTATTTCTCTTAATTTTACCAATCCTTTGAGAAAAACTATTTCCTCCCAAACATACCCAAAAATCACCCAAAAATTTACAAAACACCCCATAACATAGATTCATGGGATGAGCATAGAGTTTTTGGATTGCTTGAAACGTGAACAAGATATTTCCATTAAAGTCATGTCAAGTGGCAGATAAATGGCGTTTAGGTTAAGTCCCGCCTTAATGCTATTTGTACAAGGTGGTTCACACTGTTCAAAGACTGTGAAACCCTTAATGCCCGGCGACCAGTCAGCTAACAGTATTAAACAGCCAGTGTCCACTGCTGCTCCAGGTTTAATGAGTCATAATTTATGTCAATTATTCTGTAACATGATTACCAACTGTAAACCCTCAGATTTTTCTTGCAAGGAGGGAGGCGCTGTACACAGGCTTAAGCTATTAAACAGAACAGAATCTTTTTAAGTGGAATTTTTACAAAATTTCTCAAATTTCAACTTTGGCACTCACTAAGGAGTTAAAGGGAGATATTTTATAATAATTTAATTCATTATCTGCATGCAGGCAGAGACACTTAATAATTATGATAATTATTCGTTATCAGGCAGAGACAATTTTATGATAATTATTCATTATCAGGCAGTGACACTTAATTTGAAACATGCCACTGAATCTTGTAAAGAATTTCATTAAACTTGTTGCTACGCAGAGCTTCTAAACCTGGAACCATTTTGATGTACAACAGCTTGGCAAATATCAAAGACAGTTGACCAGCAGGAGGCCAGTCAATATCTTCAAACAGCAAAGGGATAACTGGCTTTCGCAAAGTGTCTGCTAGTGTTGCTTCACGCTGGCAAATTTCTGACTGACAGTACTTCTGCGTCACACAGCAGATCACAACCTGTGAAGGTGATATAAATGAACATAAAAATACAAACACTATACTTGTTAAATATTATTAGTTGCTCATTCCTGTGCAACCATGTGTTGTTCCAGAAAATATCCATACCCCTCCACAAAGGTTTTCTGGTTTGAAACCCGCTACCCCACCCCCTGCAGGTAGAATAATGTAAGTAGGTAGGTATAGGTAACATAGCACATGAGCCACAATTTCGGTAAAAACGTTAAATAATTGGCGTTTAGGACCACCCACCCCCTTGGAATTTCAAACACCAACCCTCCTTGGGGCAGGTACATGTAGGTAGCTGCACCATGCATCTCTTGCACTAAAGCTCTCTCCCTTTATTTATCACAAAATATTTTCCTCAACATTTTCTACAGTCTGATCCTGTGTCCTACAAAAATGATATAATTGTTGACCACAGTTCAATCCCCAGGGGGGGGGGGGGAAGGGACTTTCATATAAAAATGGCAGCGGGTGCTTGTTAAAAATTTTTGAAATTAAAACACCCTAAAAGTACCAAAATCCTGTGGGATGGGTGTGGCTCAAATGGATTTTCACCAGTAAAAGATACCAATTTTAAAACAACACATGCACTGACAGGTAGTTGACCTGTCATTTTGTTTGGGCTCAATACCCTAAAAGGTACCGTGATAAATCTAACGGTGGTCATTTTAGATTTTAGCACCTTTTATTAAGCAGTGCCAATCTTCAAATTATGACCCTAAAAGGTATGAGAAGCACCACCCCCCCCATCCAATCTTGGGTTGAGTACCCTCCCACATCCCCAGGGGACTTGAGCTGCCAAGTGCTGAGAGCTTCATTTTACCTTAGAGGCCCTTATGCCTGCATCAATTGCTGCAAACAGTGCATCCCCTCCTCCCAATTGACTTGTGTCCATCCAGCAGTGGATCCCATGCTTCTCAAGTCTCTGTTTTAACTCCTGCGCAACTTCTCTAGATCCCCACTGGTAAGAGATGAACACTTCTGGTTGAGATGTTGATTCGGAGACTACAGGTTTTACTGCTGGAGAATTTGCTGAAAAATTAAAAAGTCAGATGACCGTTGGCTTTAATTACTCAGTATATAGAGAATATGCAAAGAGAAAAAAAAGCTCATAGTCATACCTTAATTCCCTTGGGTTATAGCTCACACCTATTTCCTAGGAATATAGTTCTCCCTAGGGATATAGTTCTTATCTATTTCCTAGGGATATAGATTACACCAATTCCCTAAGGTTATAGTTCACACCTATTCCCCAGGGTTATAGTTCACCCCTGTTTTCTAGGGATGGAATTTACAAATATTCCCTAGGGATAAAGTTCACACCTTTTGCCTAGGGATATAGTTAACACATATTCTGTAGGAATATGGTACACACCTAATCCCCAGGAATATTGTTCGCATCAACTCCCTAGGGATAAAGTTCACAACTATTTCGTAGGGATAAAATTCACACCTATTTCGTATGTATATAGTTCATACCCCTTCAATCACCAGGAATACAGTTCACAACTATTCCCTAGAGATATTGTTCACATACCACCTTCC
Organism: Cladopsammia gracilis; assembly: GCA_022457155.1. Classification (NCBI taxonomy): domain Eukaryota; kingdom Metazoa; phylum Cnidaria; class Anthozoa; order Scleractinia; family Dendrophylliidae; genus Cladopsammia; species Cladopsammia gracilis. The sequence continues at coordinate 536,870 of JAJGOT010000329.1, forward strand.
TTAGGGATATAGTTTACACCTTTTCCCTAAGGATATAGTTGACACTCACCTGCTGCAGTGGGGAGTTTATTTTTATTCCTGTTTAAACGAATTTGCATCTCATCACATTTTGTCTTCATCTCATTCATCTTTTCCATGTTGCCAAGTTTTCTTAAGTCTGTAATGACAGCATTGTAGGCTGTGACAGTGTCGGCATGGTCTCTAAGAAGGTTTAGTCTGATATCCAAGGCTCGCTGATGAGATTGCAAGGCACCGTTATGATCACCCACTGCTGCCTGAGTGTTACCCAGGTAGAACGAGCAATTTGCTGTGTCACTATGGTTACCTAAAATGAGAGATATTCAGTATTATCAGGTGATTAACCATTAGAAGAGAAGCCACTATTTAGTCCACAGCTCGTGGCTGGAGAGGTGGGTATGCAATGTAATGCAATTGCAATTACAACGCAATTGCAATTACAATACAATGCAATACAATGCAATGCAATGCAATGCAATGCAATACAATACTTTTATTTTCACATTTCCATGTGGCATTTTTTTTTTCAGGGATCTCAATATAGAACAAGGGACTAGTGTAAAGAGAATATGTCACAAATTGTTAGAGAACAAACAGGCAACCTGGCAAAAGAATAAAAAGTTCTTTATTAGCTATTAGATATGTGCAACCCTTGTACCTTGGGGGATATGGTACCTGAGTGTGGAATGGTCTACCGAAAAAAGGTGTCTCAGACCGGGGGGGGGGGGGGGGGTGGGGGGGACTCCCATATGATGGGGGTGCTTGTTGGAAATTATCAAACAACACCTTAAAAGGTACCAGAATTGCATTTGATGAGCATGGTTCAAATGGACTTTTACCCCTAAGAGGTACCAATTCTAAAAGTTCTTGTCATATTTTTTAGTTTGTTCGATGCCCTAAAAAGTACTGGGATAAACCTACCGGTAACTGTGGTCATTTTAGATTTTAGCACCCTAAGCAGTACCATTCTACAAATTTTGACCCCTAAACGGTATTCCAAGCACCCCCGTTATTTTTATATGGGAGTGTCCCCCCCCCCCCCCCGGGGTCTCAGGGCCATCTTGAAGTCTTGAAGCCTTGCCATTAGTTTAGCCAAGGGCGTAGCTACCTGTATGCACGCATGCACGTGCATACCTGAAAAAGTCAAAAAAAAAATTGGGACTTGAGGGGGTGGGGTGTGTGGAGGTAGGGGGTGTTTGAAAATTGATTGCGAGTACCTCTGAAAAAGTCCTGGCTATGCCCCTGTTAGCCAGAGTTTGGATTTTTAAACCAGGGTCTTGGTATCTTGGTTTTGGATTTGACCATTTGCTAGGAACATGGGGTAAAAGGATATGGGAGAAAAGATTTGGTGCCATTTTATAGAGATCATCAAGCTCACCCTGCAGCTTCAGTCTTATATCCAAGGCTTTATAGAGATACTCCAGTGCTGCATTCATGTCGTTACCCATTGTCTTGTGTAACAGCCCAAGGGAATAATAGCTTGATGCTGTATCCACGTGTTCACCCAACAATTTCAGCCTCAAATCTAGACCAAGAAGATGCGATTGTAGAGAGCCTGTCATATCTCCTAGAGCTTTTAGAACAAGTCCAAGTGAATAGTAACTCCATGCAGTGTCTAGATGTGAACCTAACACCTTCTGTCTGATATCCAATGCCCTTTGATGCGATGCCAGAGCACCCTTGTAGTTTCCTTTGGTGTTTTGTGCCAGGGCGACATAGAAGTAACTTGACGCAGTGTCCTTGTGATCTCCTAGTATTTTAACCCTCAAATCTAAAGCTTGTTGGTGTGACTTTAATGAAGCTTCTTTGTCGCCTGATTTCTTCTGTGTAACTCCCAGCAAGAAATAGCTCCATGCGGTATCAGTGTGTTCCCCTAATACCCTAACTCTAATGTTCAAAGCTCTCTGATGCGATTGAATAGCAGACTTCAAGTCTCCCATGGCATCCTGAGTCAAGGCAAGTGACAAATAACTGCAAGCCGTATCTTTATGTTCACCTAACAAGTCCAGCCTTATCTCTAAAGAGCGCTGGAAAGATTGAAGGGCAGATCTGTAGTTACCAACTTTCTTTTGAGATAAACCAAGTGAATAATGTTGGCCTGCTTCCTCAAGAGTTGCCATTGATGTATATATGTACACCACTTGAGGCACGATTTACGGACAGGTTTTCAGCGTAAGCTTTCGTGTAAGCCGCTTACAACCTTACGAGCGAGCGGAGAGGGGAACTGGGAGCGACAAAGCCGGCTGAACCGTCTACCGGTTCAAGGTACTGTAGAACTCTTCGTTTGTCAAAATTCTGACAGCATCTTAGACCTGCAGAATAGAAGGCCATATTGTAAGGCGTTTCACAAAAGTGATTCGGTGGCTTGCAGTGTTATTTTAGGAACTTGAACTTCGGAACGGATACATTACAAAAATTATAAAGATCGGAGACTATGCTTGTTTACGAGTCAAAATTCTAGGCATTGATTTATTTTAGCTTTTCCCGAGCTTTTATAAAGGTTAATTTGGACTTACATTTTCTACAATTTATTGTACCGTTTACACTGTTCATTTGACGTGTATTTTTTCATGAATGCTGTCAGTTTCCAGTTATTTGCACTTCATTCCTTGAGCCAGTAAATTGTCCTGTTTTCGATTTCGTCTAATCAAAATCAAAATATTCCAAGACAGAATAGCTAGTCTAATAGCTCATCTTTGTTATAAATAAATATCGTTCATTCCACTTTCTTTCAGGGTGTATACTGAATTAACAAGATGTTATTACAATAATAGTAATACTATTTAATAATACTTAATTAATAAAAATACTTAATTAATATACTTAAATACTTAAATACTGAAATACTTAAATAATACTTAATTAATACACCTTATTCCAAAATGGTGGCCAATTTATTATTCTTTTATATGTATGTTAATTAGCCCTTGTTGCCTCGTCAGCATGTGCAAAATACAACAGAATTTTCACGCGAAAATGAGGCAAAGAGGGTTAATTGAAATGCATACAAAAGAACAATAAATTGCCCGCCATTTTGGAATAAGGTGTATTAGTAATACTTAATTAATAAAAATTCAACATTGCTAATTGTAAAGCTAAGAATATGTAAAATCCTCAGTTCTCTTATAACTTCCACCAATCAAGCATAACCAGCTTTAAATAACATGTGCAGGACTATGGCAAATAGATATTAAGTCAGAATGCTCTTGTGAAAATATAATTCCCAGGATAGAAAAGCATGCACCAGGCCATTGTTTCCAATATGGAGGTCAAAAGGTAAAATGGTTGCAGTGCACTCATGTAGACCATTGTATTATTTTCAGGTTTTCATTGGTGGAAGTGTATTGACTCTTTAGTTTTCAGTTGCTGGAAAATAATCAAATGCAGACTTAAATTCACTGTTCTTAGACATAATTTACAACTGGTTACAATACAATACAATTGTTTATTTACCCATTTGACACCTAGTAACAATGCTTTGTAAAATGTAAAAATGAAACAAAAAACTTGGCCATGCTGCCTACACACTGTTTTTCATTAGTCTGTGAGCAAGCTCTCCATTTGGGGATACCATGAGAAGTCACAGCCGAGCAGCACGCGAAAGGAATTGACAAGGTTTAATACTCCACGGAAATGATTTCACTGGACTGATTTGTCAATCTGGGCCAAAAATAATGTTAAGGGAGTATTAGTTATTTACAAGGTTTTTAAAACGTTTTGTGCCCCTCTCCCCCCCCCCCCCCCCTGATGATGAAATAGAACCTTTTTGCACCCTCCTCTGAGAAACAGTCAGAATTCCCCCGTCCCTCTCCCCACACATACACACACTGCATAATATTATGTGAAAATACAAATGACCCTTGAATTATCATGTTTGATCAATGTGTTCTCTCCAAGCCAAGCTTTTATAACTAACAATAATTGTTAGAAATAAAAGCATCTTTAGCAACACATCCCATGTTCATTTTCTTTGGCAGGCGTGTTGAATGAGAGGGTAATAGAATGAATGACTGCTGAAAGCAGAAGAATCTAGGGGATTTTGATAGTTTAGTCATCAGAAATGAGGTTTCAAGCATTCTGAAGGGGTGAAAAAAAGTGTTTCAGTTCCTGTAATTCAGGCAATTTGTGCCATTTTGGAAATTTCACTAGGTTAAATGGGTTATAACTGTAGGTCTTGGAAATTATTAGCAGTTTCAGCTTTGGGGGTTTGACCAAACTACCACCAGTAGAACTGCCCCAGACAAACCAAGTGTAGAATGGAATCCCCTTTCCATGTATTGATAACTGTGAAAGAATTAAAGTTTATGTTTACTTTAATGTACAGACCTTTACTTTTATACTGTTTACTACAGGTGCCAGCAATTTATGTCCAATTGGTCAATTTCTTGTACTTGTACACACTGGTACTGTCAAATAGACTTTTAGAAACCATACTGGATTATGATACTTATCAGTTGTCAGTGGATTGTCGACCAAAACTTTTTTGACCCACCCTTTACCAACCAAAAAACTTTTCTGTTCCCCCTCATGGGGATGCCAAACATTTTAAGCCTGCCCCAGCCATTCACCAGCTCCCCCTGCTGATAAATAATGAATACTCCCTAAAATGCAAGCAATGGAATTTTTAACTGATATTTACTTATATTTGATTTATGTGTAAAATTAAAGGGATATTCTGACTTGGTATTGTATGATAGGTTAGTTAAGGGATATTTTATTGAGATGTAATTTTTAATTTTATGTTAGTTTAACATTGTAACTTTGAACATATACCTTCTACTGCCATGACTTTGGTGAAAAATAGAATGGCCCCATGGCAGCTTTTCCTATTGTAGAAATATATTTAATTAGTGGGGGGGGGGGAGTCGCTTATCCAGACCCTGAGATGGGGGGGGGGGGGGGCTATTGAAAACATTTTCTCTGCCTTTAAATGGCCCTCAGTTTGGTCAATAAATAAGGGCGGGGCCTTGGCCCCTCCCCTGGATCTGCTACTATTAATTTAGGTTTTTCTAGGTAACAATGCACTGTTTACATAAAGACTTTTTTATATGTTGATATTTTAACCCTGACTTAACCTTTCATCACTATTTACCAGGAAATGACCACTATTTTCATTTTTAATTATTTTTAGCTTATTTCCTCACGTTTTAACTGAATTCCTGGCAGTCGGTATTCCTTACTTAAATTGAAAGTATTGAAATAACAACAACAGTTTTAAATATATTTTTGAACGTCTATTTTGAAAATATATTTTTAAACATGGCCTCCATGCATGAAAAGCAGTTTTTTTTTTATATTGTACCTCTTATTTGTAGTTAGGGAAGTTAGGTAGCTAGCTGATTATGATAAATTAAGCTGATGGAAATACCATGTATAAATAAAGTTATCTATCTATCTACAAACAAAATATCTTTTAATCTGAGATGTATTTCAAGATATCCATCTATTGTTGTAATTTCTGCTCTTAGTCCACATAGAGGGTCTAAAATAGGGTTTCCCAATCCCGCTTCCCGCCACTGTTTTTTCTTTCATCCCGCCATCCCGCTTGCTTCGAACATGTCATCCCGATCCCGCTTCCAAAATAAATTTTTTACAAGACAAGTCGCAGTTTTTTCCGGACGAGATGCGATTTCCGCGGGCTAATGCATTACAACCTCGGTGTTTGTTTGCGGTAAACACAGGGACCGCGGAGGGGGAGGGGCTGGTAGGGCCGCAGCCCCACCACTTTTGTGCGCCTCCGCTCCCACTTTTTGCGCTAAAAAGAAAAATAATTAAAATTTTCAATATGAAAACATTATTTTCAATTGTCAGCCCTCCCACTTTTCACCTTGCTCCGCGGTCCCTGAAACAGCAGCAGTCAGTTTAGTTTGGTAAATTTGTCCGCTTTTGAATAAGTGTTGAGGAGCCAAATAAAAGTTCTTTATCGGAGAACAGCTGGTGGACCATGAAGAAGGCCCTCCATCAGACAAAAGTTCAAAATTTCAAATGCCAACTACATAGGGGTTACCCACGAAATCTGATAGAGAAGGTTGTATGGAATATGCAGGGTGAGGAGTGAGGAGTGCGGAGTGTGAAAAACGCGGAGTGTAGAAAACGCGGAGTATGCCGAAAAATGAGGAGTGTGGCAAATGAGGAGTGGGGAAAATGTGGAATACGTATTTTTGTGGAAAAACAAAATATACGGTAAAACTAAACTCATTTTTTTCTGCAAGGCAACTTTTGCAAGTTTTGAAATTCAAAATCTCTATATAAATAAATAGGAATTTCAGTGGAATCCAGAGGTGGAATTTCAGTGTTGCGTGTTATCTCAAAAGAGTTGGTATTCAGGCGCGTACCTGCCTTTAAGCAAATAAGCACGAGCTTACAGGCTGTTCAGACGGTATAATAACTTTTTTAAAAATGTTGTATTAGAACAAGTCACAAAGCTCGGCTGCTCGACTAAGCTGTGATCCAACTGTAGACTTAGTGTTGACTTGTTGAAAGGCGTATTTACAAGAGCATTCAGTACTCGCGATCACAACTCGCTCTACGGCCGGAGGCCGGACGTAACGTCCCGTCGTTTGACTTGTAAGGTCTGGTACTTTCACACGAAATAATTGCTTTCTTAAGTGTAAATAAATCGGATGGTTTTGTATTCGTTTATCAAAGATAGAGTTGAGCCTTATTTTGCTTACTTAACGCTATGATTCCATTGGAATCTACCCGGGAATCTACTGAAAACTGACACCTGCAGACTGATGATTGTCATAATTGCCAATTCAAATATTTAGTTTTTTGTTAGCTCTAATGCGTTAAAAGACCTTCCCGGTTTAACCACTTCCAGTCCAGGGAATGCATGAAATGGCCATTCAGACTGTCCAATTTCTCTTCTAAAAGTTCGTGCCTTCGGCTCTCACAACCATCAAGGCTTACAATCAGAAAAAGCATAGGAACGCCCCTGGAAAAAAAAAATTAAAAAAAATTAAAAAAATAAATGTTGAGCCACGTAGCATGACATTTACCGTTCTGTAGCGTTTTCCTATTAAAGTCTTGAAATATCAAAAAAAAAAAAAAGAAAAAGAAAAAAAAGGAACGCCCCTGGACGTAAATCTGTGGGGAATGATTGATGTCACTAAAACTTTTCTTCCGCCTGTGAAAAGGGTCGGGACGAGTAGTTAACTTCTCAAGTGGTGTTGGTAAGCTAAGAAAAATGGAATGAAACTCACTTACCCGCCGCGTTTGTGTGGATGACTTGTGGTGTGTCATTTTTTCTGCACGGTTTGCCTTTCTTAGTGACGTTTTGTTTGTTGCGGCCATTCCTCGGCCCTTGAATGCCAAAAAGCAGATACTATCATCCATATATGGCGGCAAGAATCATTTAGAGTTGACGCGAATTCAAGTTCGATTATAGCGGCAGACGATGATGAGAATGCAAACAAATTAGCCGTCGAACGAGAGCAGTCGCAAATGTTTGAACTTTAGTGCTTATCGCTTAAGGCTGGCCTCTCATCCCTCTAGCATGTAAACTGAAATATAGCTGAACATTGTTCAGAGTTGTAAGTGTACTTGTGTCTGCTTATTGGCATGGCAGGGGGGTACCTGCCTGTAGGCCAAGTAAGCACTGGCTTACAAGTTTTTTAAAATTTATCAGCCACAAAATGACAACGCGATGTCTTTCCGTATATTATGCTACATTAACCTTTTCTTTTTTCAACTTGTGCCCCCTGGCTTACTGGTAAAAACTGGCCAGGAACGCCCCTGATCGGGACTACTGAAATGTTTTCAAAGGAAAGACAGGATAGAAAAACGCCGGTTTAAAAACTCACCTATGTAAACATCCAGACTTGTCTTTCTTCACGGAATCGTGAATTATCCGGCGAGTGCATTGTCGTCATCCATCCCGTTTCCCACCCGGAAAAATCAAGAATTCCCGCGTCCCGCCATGAAAATGACTAACTTCCCGCTTCCCGCCTACCTCTAACCATCCCGCATCCCGCCTTCAAATTTTCTTTCATCCCGCATCCCGGCATCGAAAAAAGGCTTATCCCGCATCCTGCCAACCCTATGTTAGGCCCTCGCTAAAGGCCTATTTGTGCGTGAATGAGTGTTTTTCTGATTGTTTTTGTAAACGTTCTATATACAAGTCTGAACTTTGTACTTTTTATATTGCTCTCGTTGTTTTATTCACTGGGCAACCCAAGCTTTATAGCGGCGAAATTTTAGAAAGAAAATCGTTTCTACAGAGTAAAGATCTCAAAGGTATAATGCAAATGAGTCTGCTTTAACCAATGGCAGAAGACTTGCGTAATCTTTCATTTGCACTACGCTGATAGGTTTTCTTGTCACTATAAAAATGAGAGAATTGTTAAGTAAGAGTATAGCTGACTTCACACAGAAAGCAGAAAGGATTGAACGAGTTAAGGTGGCTCCGTTGCCATCAAAATTTTGGCCCTAAAATTCTCTTAAAATTTTAAATACTTCATGCTCTTTAACTAAACAATCTACGAACGCAAATTTCTGGGAGAAGCCTTCCCAATGCTTGCTAAATCTGAATTATAAGCCGATTGCAAATCGTGCGAACCGTTAAAAAGTATTCACTAGTTCTGTAAATATTATAAAATGCTCCAAAACCTGCTCAAATCTCCAATGCTGCGTTTTCCATCATTTTTCGAAAACTCCTTCCACATGAATTTCAAGGTACTGCAATACTTTTGCATCGATCGTTTTTTGCTTAGAAGGGCTTGCAATTGGAGAAATAGTTGTTTTTATAAGCTGCTCCGCATCTGTGCTCAGGCGAAGCCAACAAGAAGTCTTAGGAGTGTTGTTTATGAGTACGAAATGAGCACGTGTGGAATTTATTCTAAGAATTCGCACCTTTATAAAGTGGGCGAACGAAATATGCGCGCTAGTTACCACAGGAGGGGAGGGAGCGTGAACGCTCCATTTGAAGTTTCCATGGGGTGCGATGTTTTTAAATGCGGGGACTACGCTGACTACGCGCGCATATCACGTACTCCCCCCTAACTAAGGTGCGAATGAATGATATTTCTTACACCAAGAGAGAGCACCATCTTTCAATATGGCCTCCCCCACGTACAAGGTGGAGGAGACCGACCGCGCGACCACTTCCTTAGAGTCTCATAGTCTGACTTTCACCGGTGTCTTTATTGCAAACGACTACATCAGCGGCTTCTTCGGACACGCAATCCTGTATTATAAGATGGAGATGTGCTCATTGATGAAATTCTCCGTTCCTACGAGTTATGTGAAAATAAGAGTCTCTTTTTATTTAAGAACTTAAGGCCCTGTCCACACTTCCGCGTTATCTAAAACCTCTGCTTTCAAAAACCTCCGTTAGTTTTGATTGTTTTAGTGGGGACGCGAGGCCAAAACGCATAAACGTACGCATAAATTAGTGTGGACGGGGTCTAAGTCCGCGTTAAAAAAATGTCGACCATTGTCGCATACTCAGTACGTGGTTTGAATTAACCGAGAGCACCGAAAATCACTAGCATGTATAGAGCAGTTTTTCATTAAAATATACATTCGTGGAAAGGCAGCGACAAGTATACTAATTAGGAACATTGTCCGATCCCCGCCCTCCACAATAACAGGCAGTACAAATGCAATTTTGAGCGATACCTTGAGATTCAGCTGCAGATGAGCCCCTCCTCTTACTGTCAGGCTGTAGGTTTGCAACAACATCGTTTATTTTTTCAACATTTTTGAGGTTGACTTTTGAAGGATCTGAGCCTATCATAAGTATCAAAACGCAAATGCTATTGATCAGCAACACCAACGTGCCTTGTACAAAAAGTCTAGAAAGCGAACAACGTGTAAAACTTCTATAAGTGCGGTAAATACTTCCAAAAAACGCAAAATTAAATGCATTGTCTACTGGTGATTAACGCATATAACCGAGACCAGTTGCAGTTTAGTAGATGCCACCACGATAACACTAACGTGCACAACGCATCAGTACTGAATAAAATAATGAATGCATACATACCATCTGGATTATTCGAGAGATGAGCGCACTCCCTGTTTTACTAGGGCGAGAGGAATTATATTTGCATGTACGTCCGAGAGGATTACGCGGACATAAGCGTGAGTAAGTACATAACGCTTCTTCCTATATTTTCTGTAAAAGGTACCTGCATGAGGTGCACTAGCAACAGTTCCGTTGGTGTCCGCTCAATACAAGTTTCACAGTAAATTCGGTCTCGGCCAATTTTTCGGACGCGCTATTTTTTTAGGAGACTTCGCTATTGTTACGGTTTATTCTTCGCACGATTCGCACAATGAAAATGAAAATATGAATATATATGAATATGAATCCGATTAATGCATTGCCATTAACCACTGATCACTCTTTCATCTCCCGCTCCATTTTCAGCTGGGATTAATTATCCAGTTGGCGATAAAAGAACAGTATTTCTCTACTGACCTGAATTTCTTAGTAAGAAAACAACCTTGTCGATGTTTTGCGAGGTCTACCAATTTTCCAGGTACCATGAAGGCCGACACCTTTAGATTATAAAGGTGTCGGCCTTCATTTTGCGTTGAGATGAGTATTACACTTGTTACACCTTAAGATAAGTTTCCCAGGTTGTAAGCCTCAAGCCTGTAAGCTTGTAAGTTTGTAAGCTTGCAAGCTTCTAAGCCTGTAAGCCTGTAAGCCTGTAAGCCCGTAAGCCTGTAAGCCTGTAAGCTTGTAAGCCTGTAAGCCTGTCAGCCTGTTGTAAGCCCGTAAGCCTGTAAGCCTGTAAGCCTGTAAGCTTGAAAGCCTGTAAGCCTGTAAGCTTGTAAGCTTGTAAGCCTGTAAGCCTGTAAGCCCGTAAGCCCGTAAGCCTGTAAGCCTGTAAGCTTGTAAGCCTGTAAGCCCGTAAGCCTGTAAGCCTGTAAGCCCGTAAGCCTGTAAGCCTGTAAGCCTGTAAGCTTGTAAGCTTGTAAGCCTGTAAGCCCGTAAGCCCGTAAGCCGGTAAGCCTGTAAGCCTGTAAGCTTGTAAGCCTGTAAGCCCGTAAGCCCGTAAGCCTGTAAGCTTGTAAGCCTGTAAGCCTGTAAGCCCGTAAGCCTGTAAGCCCGTAAGCCCGTAAGCCCGTAAGCCTGTAAGCCTGTAAGCCTGTAAGCCCGTAAGCCTGTAAGCCTGTAAGCTTGTAAGCCTGTAAGCCTGTAAGCCTGTAAGCTTGTAAGCCTGTAAGCTTGTAAGCTTGTAAGCCTGTAAGCCTGTAGGCCCGTAAGCCCGTAAGCCTGTAAGCCTGTAAGCTTGTAAGCCCGTAAGCCTGTAAGCCTGTAAGCCCGTAAGCCTGTAAGCCTGTAAGCTTGTAGGCCTGTAAGCCCGTAAGCCCGTAAGCCCGTAAGCCTGTAAGCCTGTAAGCCTGTAAGCTTGTAAGCCTGTAAGCCTGTAAGCCTGTAAGCTTGTAAGCTTGTAAGCCTGTAAGCTTGTAAGCCTGTAAGCCCGTAAGCCCGTAAGCCTGTAAGCTTGTAAGCCTGTAAGCCTGTAAGCCTGTAAGCCCGTAAGCCTGTAAGCCCGTAAGCCCGTAAGCCTGTAAGCCTGTAAGCCCGTAAGCCTGTAAGCCTGTAAGCCTGTAAGCCTGTAAGCCCGTAAGCCTGTAAGCCTGTAAGCTTCTAAGCCTGTAAGCCTGTAAGCCTGTAAGCCCGTAAGCCTGTAAGCCTGTAAGCTTGTAAGCTTCTAAGCCTGTAAGCCTGTAAGCCTGTAAGCCTGTAAGCCTGTAAGCCTGTAAGCTTGTAAGCTTGTAAGCCTGTAAGCCTGTAAGCCCGTAAGCCCGTAAGCCTGTAAGCCTGTAAGCTTGTAAGCCCGTAAGCCTGTAAGCCTGTAAGCCCGTAAGCCTGTAAGCCTGTAAGCTTGTAGGCCTGTAAGCCCGTAAGCCCGTAAGCCCGTAAGCCTGTAAGCCTGTAAGCCTGTAAGCCTGTAAGCCCGTAAGCCTGTAAGCCTGTAAGCTTCTAAGCCTGTAAGCCTGTAAGCCTGTAAGCCTGTAAGCCTGTAAGCTTGTAAGCCTGTAAGCCTGTCAGCCTGTCAGCCTGTCAGCCTGTCAGCCTGTAAGCCCGTAAGCCCGTAAGCCTGTAAGCCTGTAAGCTTGTAAGCTTGTAAGCCTGTAAGCCTGTAAGCCCGTAAGCCCGTAAGCCTGTAAGATTGTAAGCCTGTAAGCCCGTAAGCCCGTAAGCCTGTAAGTCTGTAAGCCTGTAAGCCTGTAAGCCTGTAAGCCTGTAAGCCCGTAAGCCTGTAAGCCTGTAAGCTTGTAAGCCTGTAAGCCTGTAAGCCTGTAAGCTTGTAAGCCTGTAAGCCCGTAAGCCTGTAAGCTTGTAAGCTTGTAAGCCTGTAAGCCTGTAAGCCCGTAAGCCTGTAAGCCCGTAAGCCTGTAAGCCTGTAAGCCTGTAAGCCCGTAAGCCCGTAAGCCTGTAAGCCTGTAAGCTTCTAAGCCTGTAAGCCTGTAAGCCTGTAAGCCTGTAAGCTTGTAAGCCTGTAAGCCTGTAAGCCCGTAAGCCCGTAAGCCTGTAAGATTGTAAGCCTGTAAGCCCGTAAGCCCGTAAGCCCGTAAGCCGGTAAGTCTGTAAGCCTGTAAGCCTGTAAGCCTGTAAGCCCGTAAGCCTGTAAGCCTGTAAGCTTGTAAGCCTGTAAGCCCGTAAGCCCCTAAGCCTGTAAGCCTGTAAGTCCGTAAGCCCGTAAGCCCGTAAGCCTGTAAGCTTGTAAGACGGTAAGCCTGTAAGCCCGTAAGCCGGTAAGCTTGTAAGCCTGTAAGCTTGTAAGCCTGTAAGCCCGTAAGCCCGTAAGCCCGTAAGCCTGTAAGCCTGTAAGCTTGTAAGCCTGTAAGCCCGTAAGCTTGTAAGCCCGTAAGCTAGTAAGCCTGTAAGCCCGTAAGCCTGTAAGCCCGTAAGCCTGTAAGCCCGTAAGCTAGTAAGCCTGTAAGCCCGTAAGCCCGTAAGCCTGTAAGCCTGTAAGTCCGTAAGCCCGTAAGCCCGTAAGCCTGTAAGCTTGTAAGACGGTAAGCCTGTAAGCCCGTAAGCCTGTAAGCTTGTAAGCCGGTAAGCTCGTAAGCCTGTAAGCCTGTAAGCTTGTAAGCCTGTAAGCCCGTAAGCTTGTAAGTCTGTAAGCCCGTAAGCCGGTAAGCCTGTAAGCCTGTAAGCCTGTAAGCTTGCAAGCCTGTAATTACAAGCTTGTGAGCTTGTAAGCCTGTAAGTGTGGAAGCCTGTAACTCTGTTAGGTGTTATCAATCAAAGCAATTGTCAACCCATTACTGCTGTTCGTTTTCTACCCACGTTTCACCGAAAACCTCTCCTAGCACCCCAACCAAGGAGAATAATAAGGAGAAGAGGAGAGGTGGGAGGGGTGGGGGGAAGGTAGGGTCGGGGGTGGGGGAGGAGGGACAGTTAACATTAAAAGAAACAAAGAGTGGTTGCCATGGCAACGACTTTCCTTACGTTTAAATGGAAGGTGAAAGTGCCATATATTAAATTATAACCTGAAAGGAGGTAAGCTTGTAAGCGGCTTACACGAAAGCTTACACTGAAAACCTGTCCGTAAATCGTGCCTGGTATAATGTACACTTGCCTGATGTGACGATAAATTGGCACTTGAGCCAATGTTAATGAACTGAAATTAAAAATGAATCATCGCTGCTTGAATTTAATCTTCAGTTTTTCTTAATTAAATCATACCTTAAAAAAAACATTTTATAGTTCTAAAACTTTGCGATTTCGGCTTCGAATGGAGCACCTAAAAAGTCATCGTTTCATTTCCAGTCCTTCCAGAATAGAATGCTATTTATTCAGCTGTACTGCAGAATGCGATTAATTCATACACATGATCTTTTATCAAGGAGGTCCATGGATAAGTGCACACAGAATTTCCGTTTCTTTGAAAGCGAAAGCGTTAGCAAAACTTGCGAAGGCAGTGCCAGTGAGTGAGTATCGAAATGTTTATGCAGAGGGCGATTTACAATAACTTGGAGGAACACAATATCTTCAAGATTGCGGAATAATATAAAATACACGTTATTACCTTTCTTTTCCATAGCAGCAGAATCGAACACCTCTACAACAGTACAGTTGTATGCGCCTTGTCCTCTGTATTATAACAAACAACAGATTGCTTCGCAAGCAATATCTGCAACGATGACACGAATGTCATCGCATCGTCATCGCGTGACAAAATGTCCAATGTCATCACGTGACAAAATGGTTGATGTCACGCACACTACTTTTCGCCCTCAACAAAATATAAAAACTTTACCCATGCAGGCTATATTTATACGACGCTTGATGAAGACAATAATAACTGAAAATCATTTTTTTTTAATTGTGAACAATCGATATTCCATCCATCGCGTAGGGCCGCCACATTAAAATTGCCAGAATGTAAAAAAACGGTGTTTGCAAGGACCGCACCGGATCCTGTAGTAAAGGATCTATAAAGCAGCTGTAAAAATGAAACAGTATGATATATTGGATTCAAATACAATTTCCGTACCGTTTAATCAGCCTTGCTTTTGTATCGTGCTGTTTCAGAATGAAAATCAGGGAAGTGGACAAAAACTACTTGGGGAAGGTTGGAAGGTAAAATTTAGTTAACGTGGCTCGCAATACTTCCCAGCATTTTCCATCGCTTATACTTTGATGACTTTGATACAATAATAGTATCAAACAATTAAATCTCCAGTCTGAGTCACTGGTAAACAGTTACGTTCTCTTTTATTATGAAATAGGTTACCATAGCAACAGTATAACCACACCTTTAACCTTAAGGCGAGACTCAACCTAAATTTGAATGAAATTTTACTGCGCTTTTCAATAACATGCGTAATTTAAAATTCAAATCTCCAACGACGGTTGCGTTATTCCCTGCCGTCAATCATAATTAATACAAAAGCCAACGGACCATGTAAAAAAGAAACAAACAAAATGGATCGAAATCTACCAATCATAATGCACGGACGTGACCTTTTGAACTCATTGAAGTGAAGATCTGTTTCCCGAGAGGTAAGCTAAGATGATTGACGGCAGTGTAAAACGCAACCGTTGGTGGAAATTTGCATTTCAAATTCCGCATGTTATTGAAAGGCGCAGTAAGAGGTTTAAAGACGGGATAGAAGAAAGAAAATGGTTTTTGGAACACCAACAGACAGTTGATACCCAGACCCCAGGTTGCTAGTCTATTAATTATTAACTACAAATTCTAATTTTAAAATTTCACTAAATCTTCAATGTTTCTTATTTCTCTAACTTTTACAAATCCTTTGAGAAAAAATATTCCCTCCCAAAAATCACCCATACATTTATAAAACATCCCATAACATAGATTCATGAGATGAGCATAAAGTTTTTGGATTGCTTGAAACGTGAACGAGATATTTGTATTAAAGCCATGTAAAGTGGCGGGAAAATGGCGTTCAGGTTAAGTGCCACTTAACTTAAAGTACAAAGTTTAAAAAATTGTGGGAGGGGCTCGGAAGATTGGTCAACAATGGTCACGCGTTCCACATCCGGCTGTCTGATTGGTTCAAATACCGACCGACTTAACTACTCACAAAATACCTACCACGGTTTGTCAGTAACGAATTCTGAGGTCACGTTTGATTGGTTAGATTGTTTGACACCAAGGATGTCAGCGCTTTGTCCTGAAGAAAGAGACTCCCTTTGGGTAACATGTGTCTCCTGCAATTTGCTCCATTTTCCCACCTTCACCCAAAAGACGTTGCGGTCGTTTGTTTTTGTTTTGAATGCTCCATTGTTCAGATACGCGTGATCTGATTGGTTGCACGCATTCAAGCGTGAATTTTGTGTTACACGAAATTCAGCACAGAAAGTGATCACGGCGCGCACAGCATTTTGGGTGAAGCTGGGCCTCTAATACAACCTTTCTTCTTTTGAAATTGGGGTCTAACCGAGTCTACCTTATAGTTTTCTAAGTTGAAGTGAACTCTATCTAGGTCTACTATGTCGCCAACTCTACTAGATCCCCTGGCCCCAGTTGTTCAAAACGTGGATAGCGCTATCCACCAGATAAATCCCTGTTCGTTGGATAGCGCAATGGGTTTTGTTAACGTTTATCCCCTGGATAGTGATTTATCTGATGGATAGCGTTATCCACTCTGAACAGCTAGGCTCTGGTGGATACCAATGATATTTGTCACACACGCGGCTGTAACGAGCGGACTTTACTTTACTGATCTCGTCTGTTCTTCTTCGACCAATTTTTCATCAATTTCATGCATTATTAAATGAACAAAACATTAAAACTCTTATTCTTAGGTCATCGTAACTTGATAAGAAATAAAACACAAACAGCGGTGATAAACTTGGCCCCCACGAAAAGTGACCATACATCAGGCGAACAGCGGCTGGTAATCGAGCCTACCATTGCTGATCATGTCAAAATCACTAGTCACGACATTAATTGGCAAGTTTTAATTGCCATTTTTTTGTGAAATTTGGACTTTTCTAGCCGTTATTTTGTCTGTTTAGTTGATATTTCATTGCTTCCATCACTTTTGGCGATGGTTTCTTCCAATTTCAAGATAATAAAGCAAGCTTAAAGCAAGCTCCTGGTCATAATCATGAAAACACGATATTTCAGCCGAAGCACTGTTCCTAATCTTAGAAGTGAACCTTTTCTGAGACAACAAAGCAAATACTTTCATTTTCTTTAAAAACAGTTCAGGTTTAGTTTTAATTTCTCTGAAACGGTTTAAGTTTCAGGCAAAAACGTCTGGATAATTCTAAATGCTTTTGTCTTGCATCCCGATGAAACTGGGGGAGGAAGCTGACTGATAAATAGATAATCGCGTTCGAAGAACGCAATCCTAATTTTCGTGTTGGTTGTCCTGTGGTTTATGTGCAGTAAAATTTGAGGTTTTTTGGTGGCCGGTCTTCCAAATGGCCGCCCCTATTGGGTTTTTTTTTTCAGGGGCTCATTTCCACCGGAAATTCCGTCGAACGCGTCTCCATAATCTGTGATTACTACTAGTAATTATTATAAACCACATTTCGCCAAATAGCACCTTTAAATTGTTTTATTAATAATCCATAAAGAAAATACGAAAGAAACTAAAGTATAAATGTGTAAATTTTGAACAATTCACGTGGATTTTGTTATTGATGCAGAAATACATATTAAGTGTTCTGTATCACGAGGACTAATTACAAGAGCGGGTTCCAATTGAGTGTTTTTAAATTAAAACTTAAGTAATTACTCTAGCCAATCAAAATGACTGAGACAGACAATCCAATGAACCAATCAGAGCTCGAAGCAAATACATGAAGCCGGCGCCAAGCGCGGGAAAACGTGTACAGGCAAGTCATGATTGGTTTTGGTTTTACTTCTGATTGGTTGAGAAAGTGGCGTGTAACAATGTTAAACCAAAGCAATAGCCCATTTGATTTCGAAAAATACCATAATAATCTTTTATGTGCAGGCTCAGCCTCACCGGGGTGTAATTATTCAAGTCTCCTTTTTTAGAATGGCACAATGGAATTCAGAGTACATGTAGGAACGCTAGGACAGAGCTTAACCGCGGTCAAACGAGAGAAATTTGCAAAAGTTAAGCAAAGTACTTAAAAGTTAAGGTTGTCATTTTCGGCATTATTTAAAGTTTGACATATTATCAATATACTGTTAATTTACCAAACGTTTTGCCGGGGAAAGTTTACCAAAAACGTTCTAAGCGTTTAAAAACTGTGAACTGCAGAATTGTCGGCGCCATAAGCCAACATAATTTTGATCAGGCGCAAAGACTTTTGGTCAGTTTTCAAAGGAAAAAGCTCATCATTTTGAGAAAAATTAAAAGATAGTAACGTCATTTATTTTTTAATACATCCTTGCCCATATTTCTATTTAATATTAAATAAAATCCCATTAAATAAAACGTGAAACGCCTCGGACGTTTGAGCGCGGTGGAGGACGGAGCACTGTGTGTTCAGTCGTATACAAATGTGCACCGTATGCGAATTGCCAAGAAGTTGAAGCATAGCATGTGCAGTTCGTGCTGAAACAAAAGAAATTGGAAATATCAGGCTTACATCAAGCACCACCCAAACCTGCACGTTTAAGAGTATTATGGTATTTTTCGAAGTGGCCTATTGCGAAATTACTTTCAACACTAGATTGAAAACCACGCTATAAGCGTCATCGCTATTTTTCTTTTAGAAGTATGTAGGGAAGTGGTCATAACAAGTGTACTCGACGAGGACCCACCTTGTGTAAGGTACGGGGGCTACGCAAGATACCACCTATCGCATGAGCCTAATGGTAAAAATGTATTGGCCTAACAATTTGAGATGAGACTTTAATATTATGTGGAATGAAGCTTGTATTGCTAGTAAAACAGCACAGGAAGGTTTGAATCTTGTTCTCAGTTGCTAATTCTGATAGAATGGGGGCAATACCAATGAGACACCATCGTTTATGGTAGGAGACGTGGAGGCATAGAGAGACCATCATTCGTTTTGTAAAACGGAGGGTCCTATCTGAGTACAAAAGTTTTGACCATTTCCCTTAAAGATAAAATGTATTCCCACCAGAAAATTGGCTTGCCTATTGCTAGCAATTGTAAACACCTACGTACACATCTGTCCCTAATATTCTATTAGTTACTAACAGTGTTTGTCTGTGCTATTGATCTGTTTTCCTTCATGCTCTCAACACAGACTTGATACAACTCCTCCACCTCATAGTACTGGGCAGCAGAGAGCAGCCCTGGCAGGAGACTGGGTACTAAGTCACATGATCCTATGTGCAGGAATTCCAACAGTGTCTCAAACACATTGCTTTCAAATTGTTTCACAATAATGACCTGACAAGAAAAAATAATATGCGAGGCCTGTCACTAAAGTGATGTTGCCAATCTCGTCCTAATGGGAGAAGGGGCAGGGAACAGTTATCAATAACTTGAAGAATTATCTGATTTTCCAAAGAAATCATGAAGAAATGTTTTTTTTTTCTCTATACAAACAGTAACTTCTTTGGCACCAATGTTGCAAACTTCGAAGTTCGCAGTTTGGTAAAAACTAACTATAATTTCCCAACGAATTTGGCAGCTATGGAAACGAATTAGTGAGCTGAAATTCACCGTCAAGTGTCCTGGCTGAGGGGGTCTCCCATATATAAATTTGTAGGTTGGTACCGCTTAGGGTGCTAAAATATAAAATGACCACCGTTAGAATTATCGCGGTACCTTTTAAATGACAGAATACGACATGCATTGCTTTAGAATGGGTACCTCTTATTGGTAAAATGGAACCACGCCCATCAAACAAGATTCTGGTACCTTTAAAGGGGCATTGTCACGCAGATTTTGCTGTGTTTTGGTCAAAATACACTAAATATATGACAGAGTACCTTTGCTCAAACATAAAATTGCTTTTAGAACACCAAGAAGATAATATCAAGTGATTTCTTCAAGGAAGAACAAACCATAATAAGTTTTTCTGCGATTTTTCCACGACTCTTTGGAGGAACTTTAAAAAATTGGCCAATTTTTTCAAGTTGCAATCCATTTCCATCCTGGCCATCCGCAGCCAAAGACAACGAATACTAGTTTCTGTGCACTGATAGAGTATTTGTTAACAAAACTGGACCATTGTTTGTAGGTTTCCATAGAAACAAATATGTTTTTTGGCTTTTCAAAGTGATACTAAAAATAGGTGACAGTGTCCTTTAAAGGGTGTTTTTCAAAAATCACCGACGAGCACCCTGATCATTTTCATATGGGAGTCCTGGAGCACTTGTCGCATAAAAGGTGATGAAATATTTTCGTTTCGTTTGCCAGAAAACAAACACGGCTTCTAATCGTTGGAAATAACCTTAAAGGAACGCTGTCCTGCCGAATGGCAAACTTTTGCTGAGCTTATTTCCACGTTATATCGCCAAATGCCACAAAATAAACAACTTAGTTGGATAAAAATATTCTATGGAGCAAAACAAAAGCAGTAGTTTGGAGATAAAGTGCAGGATTGCAAGGATTGAAGTGGATTACAGTTCATGAAATTTGATTTATTGACAGGCGGTCAAGAAATCAAACTTGCCGCTCGTGTGAAATTTTGACTTTTCTAGCCGTTATTTTGTCTGTTTAGTTCATTTTTCTTTGGTTCCATCACTTTTGGCGACGTTTTCTTCCAATTTCAAGATAATAAAGTACGCTGAAAGCAAGTTCCTGACCATAATCACGAAAACACGATATTTCAGCCGGGATAGTATCCTTTTAAACAACGATATTTCACTGTGTCACACAACAAAATACTGCATGATTCTTGGAATATTACGGCAGCCCCGTTCAAGAGTTTCTACTCCAATCCTACCATTTGTTAAACATTTAAAAGGGACGGACAAGAAGATCATGTCTTCAAGTTATACGACACAACACTAGTTTGAGTACCTCTTGGGGTAATAGCTGTGACGGTAAGGTTGAGTTTTCGTTGTCCTTCTTGTTTTCAAGATCTGTGATGGATTCCAGAGTCACATTTGTTACATAAGGATCATCCCCCTCGTTCAAAGATTTGCAACGCCGCATTTTCTCCAAGTTCACTTTGCCACTGCGAAGTCCTGTCTGCACCACATGGCTGGAGCGCCAAGAGACTGTGCGTTTTAACATAGTGGGTGCTAATGCTGGGCTAGCCTTGGTCGATGGTAAAACTGTGTTGGCATGACCAAGATCTTGAGAAAGCATCTCGTGAAATACGCTGTTGTAAATAATAAGAAGAATAAGAAGAAGTTATGTCTAAGTGGTAGTGGTGACAATGTCAATGAATATGGTGTTAATGTTAAAGATGATGAGGACGATGAAGATGACGATATTGACAATGATTATGGTAATATTGATGGTGGTACTGCTACGGTGACGACAATGATTGTTTGATATAATGAAAATGGATAAGAGATAAGTAAGAGCAGTTTCCAATTGATATTTGAAAGTAATTTTGCTATTGCTTTGATGCTCCCTTATATAAGCTGGTCTGAAATAGGGTATGGTTTGCGCTTCTCAAATGTTTACGCAAATGTAAGCACTTCCTGGTCTGAAATAGGGTATCAAATTTTGGGTCAGGTCTGAAATAGGGTAGGGAAAATCGCATATTTTGGTCTGAAATAGTGTAAGGGTTTTAAGAAGCGTGCCACACACCCCCACCCAAATTTTGGGGGAGTAGCCCCCCCCCCCCCCCCCAGATTTTCATGAGTTGCTGCACTTTGTGATTGGCTAAAAATTATTGTGCTACTTATTGTGCACACGTTTTCCCGTGCTTGGCATTTTTGCTACATGCATTTTAGCCTGCGAATACAGCCTCCTCTCATCGCTCCCGGCAGCTCGCAGGCTACATGCATTTGCTTTGAGTTCTAATTACCGGTAGTTCATTGCATTGTCTTTGTCTTTTGTGATTAGCCAGAGCGATTACTCTCGTTTTGGTTTTACGACACTCAACTAAAAACCACTTTTAAAATGTCATACTCACTTGCTTTTAACTGACATCACTGACTTCACTCCAATGAAACACTTCTTGTCTGTGTCACATAAACGTAAATCCAAAAATAACAGTTTAGCTCACAACACAACTAGCGTTTTACGAAAATAGCAAATGAAGAATGTTTCCATTATCTTACCGACTAGGAATGCCACTGTGTCCTGTCTGTCATGACCACCGCTACTGACTGAGCTAAAATCTCTGGAAATTTGGCCTACTGTCATGTGATGTTCATGAGCTGTGCTTGGTGAAGAGGTTGGTGAAGAATGTGAATTCATCTCGATGGACTTGAGAAGTCCCTCCATTATGAGCGTCCTAGTACGAGCCTGTAGTAAATTCATATGACAATGGTCACACCATAGGATTTCGTCTACAGACTCAAAAGTTAGAACAAATGGTACCATGCAAAAGTACTGTCAAAGAGGTTTCATTTGAATGGTCACACCATAGGATTTCGTCTACAGACTTAAAAGTTAGAACCACCCTGTTTATTGTTTATTGTTTATTGTTTATTGTTGTTTATTTACTGGTCAGTAGCAAAATTTTATTTTGGAAGATATTGAAAACTAAATGGTACCATGCAAAAGCACTGCCAAGAGGTTTCATTTGAATGGTCACAACATAGGATTTCATCCAGACTCAAAAGATAGAACTACATTACATGTCTCCATAACTGACTCTGGGAGTGAAAGGATAAGACTACTCATTTTCTCAGTTCTTGTACTCACATGTAGTTTGGCAAAGTTGGGTCCCCTGTGGCAGGCCTGTTCTCCTTGAATCAGCTTCTTGAGAATCCATTCTCTAAACTCATCATTCTAAAGCCAAGCAGAAGTATATAAGGTAAGTACACCTGTATTGAAGCCTTTCATTCACAGATTGAACCTTGAGTCGCATAACGTGGTGCTTCATACTTTTGAGACCCTGCAACTTTTGAGCAGCACTTTCCTGTGGCGCTGTTTATAATATGCTGTACAAGGTGGTTCTAACATTCGAGTTTGTGGGTGAAATCCTAAAGTGTCACCAATCAATTAATGAAAGCTATAATGAGCAGTACTTTCCTGTGGTGCTGTTTATTATGCTGTACAAGGTGGTTCTAACTTTTGAGTCTGCGTGGATGAAATCCTGAAGTGACCATTCAATTGAAAGCTATTGAGCAGTACTTTCCTGTGGTGCTGTTTATTATGCTGTACGTGTAAGTTCTAACATTTGCATTTGTAGGTGAAATCCTAAAGTGTGATCACACAAATGAAAGCTATTGAGCAGTACTTTCCTGTGGTATTGTTTATCATGCTGTACAAGGTGATTCTATCTTTTGAGTCGGTGGATGAAATCCTAAAGTGTGACCATTCAAATGAAAGCTACTGAGCAGTACTTTCCTGTGGTGCTGTTTATTATACTGTACAAGGTGGTTCTAACTTTTGAGTCTGTGGATGAAATCCTAAAGTGTCATAATAAGAGCCTCAGGGCTGTCGTTAAGCTTTGAGGTCGCTGGCTATGCAATGAAGAAACCCGCTTGCGGTTGTAATCCTTCAGTCATGTTAAAACTTTGAGTTGCAGGTCATGCAGTTATACCAGCCGTTAAATAGTCAGAGCTATTGAGCACTTAACTTTACTAATGATGAAACTATTTCTTCTTTTAATTAGTGTTTTACAAAATTAAATTGGGGATTGTATCCGGGGGGGGGGGGGGGTACTCCCTATAATGGGCTATACGGGGATGCTCCGCCCAAAAGGGGTTCCTTTTTGAGGCTGGAGGTATATGAAAGGGTCATGATTTCACGAGTTGAAGTATATGAAAGGGTCGGGATTTCACGAAGAATAAGAAAGGGTACCAAAAACACGCCGTTGAGGCGTAAAAAAGGTAGGGAAAACTGCCATTTAAGTCTTATAAAGAGGGCCTTTCAAAATATATCAAACAGACACACGTAAAGGCTATATGAAAGGGGTACCATTTTCATTGAAAGGTATATGAAAGGGGTACCATTTTCAATGAAAGGTATATGAAAGGGGTACCTTTTCTGTCAAAAACGGTATATGAAAGGGTAAGGGTTTGAACCTCGGGGCGGAGCATCTCCGTACAAAACTTTGTTGAGTACACCCCCCCCCCCTGCCCCCGGGATTGTATCTTGAATTGTCATTTGGGTTGCTCTGATGGCATGAATTGGGCTAATATCAAAACTGCAGTTAGTGATACATTTAGTTGTCAAGTACTCAAACATTTACCTTCTCAAACACATGTCTTTCATACAATGCTGGATCGTAAAACAATACACTATTTCTTGACACTACTGAAACCTGTCAAAATATCATGGCATACATAATTCGTCATTGTTATATAGCTGGAATTTTTCTCAATACAATGCATGTGTTCATTGGTTGATTCATGACATCTAACAAACAAACTGTTTCCCGCCAAATGTCCATGAGCGGGCAACATTTGAAAAAGCAGGCAATAGTTTTTGTCAGAGGCTGGTAACAGTGCATTGTTGCCCGCTAGTACGCATGCATGTTCAGACCGTGACAAAAGGTGGCATGATTATGATGCCTAATGTGTTGCTATACAACAAATCACTTAATGACTGATCTCTCCGGAAACATTGAATTTTGTTTCCCTTGAATCTCGATGTTTCCCGAGACGAACATTGAGATTCTCAGTAGCATTAGTACTGTTTCCATCAAAACCAGACATTAAGTGTTTAGTATTCACTGAGTTGTAGTGAGTTGTGTTTTAGATTATTACAGCAGCTGAATATACTCTCTACACAACATCGCAATTTCAACCTCCCTAGGTTTCATACACACATTTGTTAAGATACTTAGGTCCCTATAGCTGGTCTAAATCAACCAGTGAGCAGATGGAGGTCAATGCCTAGCAACCAAGCAATCAAAAGAAAACAGGACTTACAAAAACTTATGGAATAGTACGTAGTACAATGTAATGTTGTGGTTCAAATTTTTCCTTGGTTTGAAAATTTTCAAACCAGTTCAATTTTATTTTGCCTTTAACTCAGATTCATTACCATATTCTGAGACAAAGGAAAACAAAAATCAAACTGGTTTAAAAATTTTCAAACCAAAGAAAAAATTGAACCACAACATATGTATATCCACGACTTCTTGGTTATGAAATCCTTATTAGTTATGAAATCCTTATTTGAATACTTATTTTGATTTTGGCTGCTGTTCTTGCATGGGCATTAAATAAAAATAAATATGTGGGTTTAACCTTTGTATTACTATATCAACTGTGAAGAATCACAAACTTACTGTGTACAGATTAGGATTGCTTTCCACATCAACTTGGACAATGATAAAACTATGAAGAAAATTGGATTTAATGCAGTCAGGCACAAACTTTGTGTTTGTAGCTTCCATGAAGATGATGCACATAATGTCATTACCAATGTGCCTCTTTCTTTGAAGCTGAAATAAGAATGGTTGCCATGAGTAGGCTAACTTTAATTTTTGTTTGGTCTGTCTAGTATGATTGTCTGGGTGTGAGTATCTATTAATTGACTGAGTGACTGGTTACATATGTAATTGATTGATTGATCTAATTAATGAATACATTGGTGGCAGAGAAAAACATAAAGTGGGGAGTTGAAATCCACCTCAACCAGCTTCGTTTCATCCGTCCATGCTACACTGTTTTGGGCATTCATGTCTTTGGGGGGACTTAAATCACAAGTGGATAGTCACTATTTTCCCTGTTTTAAACCAACACATTTAGTTGAACTAGCCAAACTGCCACTGCCTTTGCTTGTTTATCCTTGCTATCATCTTGACTGAAGCCCCCCATGTGGATGAAATCCTAACATGTCTGTACAAAATAGTTGAATGAACAAACGAATGTATGAACAAACAAACGAATGAACCAACGAGCAGGTATGTTTGTTGCAATCATAAAAATTCTGGTTCCTTTCATTGAATTTCTGCAAGCATAAACTTTCAAGCTTTTCCATGAGTGACACCCACTCCTCCCCTGTACCCCCCCTCCCCACTCCCCCCACTCCCCCCTGCCCCCACTCCCCCCTTGCCCCCGGCCCACTCCTCCTCCTTGCCCCCCCCACTCCCCCCTTGCCCCCTTCCACCCCTGTCGTCCACTTCGCTCCCTTGCCTCCACTCCCCTGCCTCTTGCCCCCCACCTTCCAACTCTCTCCCCAACCAGATTTAAAAAAGCAACAACAGTTACCTTCTGAGAATCACATTCCTCAAATGGAAGAAGCGTTGACACATGAAACATAATCTCCGTGTCAGCAAACTTAGTGTAAACAGAGTGCGTTCCCGTCAGGTCGTTATTGCCATCCAGTCCAGCGCGATATTTATCAAAACCTCGCAGTCTGATCCTGTCTCCCAGCAGATCAAGAAATTCATCAAAAGCTTTGCTATGAGTTTCATTTCCAAACAGTTCTTCCTCAGTTTGTTGGTTTTCCTTCATGTAAATCACACCAAATTTATAAGCTTGCTTGATAAATGCCTGCAAAATATAGATAACACAGAGTTCATGTAGCATATAAATTTCAGATCAAAATTGTCCTTGACTCTGCCCCCAGGAGGGTACTCAGCTATATATTAATAATACTTTTGGGGGAGGTACGATTGAGGCCAAATAATGTTAGACCAGGGGCGGATCTAGCGGGAGGGTGCAGGGGGTGCGCCCCCCCCCCCCCCCTGAGATGACCTAGTCTGCGTTGTTCGCTTTTAAAATTTGTTTACGTGACCCTTCAGTTACGTCATTCCTTAGAGGTGCACCCCCTCCTAAGAAAAATCCTGCATCGGCCCCTGTAGACCCCCAAAAAAGTCCAACAGCCCAGAAATAACACCCAAAAAATCCCTTTCTCTCTGCATAAAAAGGTAATATGCTTTTTGTCAACCCCTAAAAAGTCCTCACCAAAATCTTTCACCCCCCAAAAAGTCACCACAAAATTTCTAACTCCAAAAATTCCTCAGATTGCAAATTTCAAATCGAAGGAAGATCTAAATACTTTCAGAATTACAATCAGAATGCCACTTTTTGTCATCACATGGGTAAGTAAGGGGTATAGAATGGTAAAATCGAGACTTTGCGACACTGCGAGACCCTTGTTTAAAAATTCGAGACCAAGACTTTAGCGTTTTTATCAAATCAGAGCTTGAGACCTCTAAAAAGTCCGAGCCCGAGACTCCAACTGCTGGAAAATATCGGGCCGATAGTACTAAAATAGCTTAAAACGAAGCTAGCTGACATTTACAAGACTCCGATATCCAAATTATCAAAATTGAAGACTTCGAAAATTATAGCGAGCCCGACATTCCGAGAGTCCAATTTCAAATGCTGAGAATTCGAGACTCAGTGAATATTTTCCGAGACGCATCATTTCCGACAGACCATTCTATACCCCTTAAGTACGTTCAGTCACAATAATAAATTAGTCAATATATTCCTGACTCACATTGTCCATCTTAAGAATCTCCGCTGGTGCTGACAGAGCAGTAATCAATTTCATGGGATATTTAATACCGACTTGTTGGCTTAGGAACTGAACTACCTCCTCACGGCTTGAGAGGCCACCATGCTGGTTCGATAGTGAGAGAAGTCCAAAGATAAGGTAGTATGAGGAGCGTACCATAATCCTGACAACAAAATGACAATGGAATTATCAACCTATTCTGATACCTTATTCTGATACTGCATATTGAAGGTGGAAAAGGCCATTTTTGACTCAAAGGTAGTGCTCCTTTGCACTTATCAAAGGTATAGTAAAGGTACTGTCAAATATTACTTTGACTTGTACAAACGTACCTTTGATTTGCCTGTACTGGCATCAAGTGTCTATATTAGTACTTGTGTCAAAAGCAATGTCAAAAGTACTGCAAAACCTTTGATCACATTTGATGCCTGTGTCGCACACCTTTGTCACATTATTCTGCTATATTTAAATACGAAAAAGTGCACAGGATTTTTTTGCATCACTTTTGGGTTTAGTTTTGGTGCATCTGGATTTCATGGGGTCTACATCCTACAAGTATGAAATGTGTTGTTCCAGAAAAAATCCATACCCACCCCATGGAAGGTCATTGGAAATTCCTAGGGGGATGGGGGGTTTTAAAAGCCAACATTTTAGAAGCAAAGTATGAAGCTAAACTGGAATTTCCTGGAGGGACGGGGGGTGCTAAACAAAAAACCTTCCGTGGGGGGAGTATGGATATTTTCTGGAACTGCACAATGGCTTTAAAATCAGCCCGTTTCATGCAGCAATGAATTCACTCCATGGTTTGAAAAAAGTTTACAACATGATCAAAATTATGTTCACTGCAAATCAACCACATGATCAGTTATCGTGACGTTGAACTTCAACTCCCAGTCACCTCATGATCAAATGTGCTCAGATAATACCTTTCCTAGAAAAACAGTTCTTCCTGTTCCTCCCCCAAAATACCTATATGGGTATGTGCCACCCAACTGGGTATTAAACATTGACCTATTTCTACAATGGGGTATCATTTTAAGAGCAAATTCTTTCTAAAACGGGGTCAGGCGGCACATACCCACCCAAAACATACCCAAGTACCCACTCCGGGGCTCAACCACACGCTGGTGTAAATGCCTGAATATATACCCTACATAGGGAGGCATAATAGGCGGCTGCAAGTTCAAATTCATTCTTTGAAGTTCAACGTTACCAATCTTGCGGTCAACATCTGGTCAACAAAAATTTGATCATGTGATTAAATTTTCTCAAACTGCAACTAAATGTGCATGAAGTGGAGCGGGGTCGTAGCTGTCCAAACAATGTCTGTGATTGGTGAACGATACAATTGATATAATCACTTGAACAATGCCCCTATTCCTAATCCCTATCCCAGCGGGACAAATCTATTGTTTTCTTAGCGAATCACAGACATCGTTTGGACAAGTGCGGGACTACCCGTGAAGTGGGCTGATTGAATTTACGTCTGGATCAACAGTAGTTTTGGCTCAGGTGATTTTTTTGGGTATTAAAGTTTGGTTTCATGGCACCTCTATACTGCAAGTACTATCTTGAAGGTAAATGAAAAAAAAAACTAAATGACCTCAGCAATTTCCATTGTCACAACAGCACATTATTAACTGTGAGGGACACAGTGGCCGATCCAGGGGGAGGGTCAGGGGGGGGGGTCCGACCCCCCTATCAGACCTGTGTCTCCCATGTGGTTCATAAAGATAATAGAATAAAATTGTTTTATACGTGGTTGTTTCACTTCCACCAATTGATTGATTGTCAAGTTTTTTACTTAACAAACGCTTTTCGACTCTCAGGAAAGCCGTAAATGGCGTTTTCTAGGGTAAAATCGGAATAGTTTTCCAGGGAACATGCACCTGGACCCCCCCCCCTTTCAGAAATTCCTGGATCCGCCCCTGGGGACAGGTTTGGATTAAATGCGAAAATTCAATTTATATGCAAGTTAATAACTTCCTTTTTTCCTGCCGGTGACTTTAATGAAGGAAACTGTGTAACAAGATAATGTGATAACTGAAGAGAGAACAGCAGTTAATTAATCCAAGAGGCTCTACCATGCATGGGGAAATAATAACATATTATTATAAAACATGGTGGGGAGTATATAATTTAGCCTGAAAAAATATTGATCACCGTAACTTACAAAATCAAGTTCTTAATCAATATAAATGCACAACACTAAATAGATGTACTCACAAAATATATTAAGCTTAAAGATTTTTTTAAAGAAAAAACATTTTTAACTTTCTGAAAAAGGCCAGATGTGAACATATGTAAATATGTTAATTTTAACTGCTGACACTGAAAGAGCAGAAAAAAACATGTCTTTCTAATGTTTACAAAGAAAAGATAAGTTGACTTGTTCGTACTTACAAAAATTGGCATAGCAAGTTTTATTCTTCTCGATCTTATCTATTACAACCAAATTAAATTTGTTAATTAAAAACATTTTCAATGAGAATACAATTTAAATGTAAATGCCCCACACAAATGACTGTATTTTTAAAGGCGAAGCTTTGTTTTAACCCTTATCCAGCACCTCATCGAAGAAACAAAACTCACCTAAAATAGCCTTTTGATTGAGGGATTGATTCGGGTTTCATAGTTACGAGAATCGCGCCAACATCATCTTCCTCTACACAATAATTCCAATGTTTTACCCCGTAAAAAAATTGTCGATAAAATTCTTCAGGAGCAACTGAAGTCACATGGCCGCTAACTCTCGAAGAACCGAAATCGCAATAGTTTTTGAAGCGATGCTCGTAATTTTTTGTAAAAGAATCTCTCATGGGACAATCCTTTTCAATGCATTCGACCCGATAAACATATCCGGCCGTTACGATTTTTACGAATTTCGGCTCCCTGCAGACACAATTGTTGCTAGAAATCCCCTCTTTGTTCTCAAATCTGTTTCCTGAAGCCTCGGCTTTTTCCAATGTTGCTTTCAAAGTAAGACTTCTCGCTTTGAAATCGTTCAACGCTTGTATGAGTGCGCGATCTTCCGAATTCTGGCAGCAGTAGTGTTTAGAGCAAACCAATTTCTTATCATTGGAAACGTTGTACGTTTGCGTTTTTTCGTCCAGTCTTGAACTGCATACTGAGCAAATAAAACAGTTTTGATGACACAGCCACGGCTCAGAAACAAATCCATTTGCATTTGAAGAAGGATTAACCCTTTGAGCGGACCACAAGCTCACCACATTTTCATAAGATTCCAAACTCGATTTACACACAAAACAAGTTGTGTTCCCCGACATTTTACGTATAATTACAGCGACATTATTCAAATCGGTCGTAGGCGAGAGTTCTTTGATGGTTTTCTTTCATAATGAGAAGCAAATAACAGGAAGCACTTGCTCGGCACAAACATGAGCTAAGATCCTTTAGAATCGCTCAATCAATTAACTTTTCCTTTAGACCCTATTAGCGACATGGATCCCGTTTACAAGGTCACGCACCAAATTTTAAACCGCTCGATGAAAACTCGGTCTTCCATATTCATGATAAGTTAATTTGTGTCTCCTTAGGCTAGCGGCTCTGCTCATAAAATAATTATGACAGGTATTGTTTGGGTTTCAGCTGGACTTCGCTGCGCCCAAACAGTAATTACCATTGACTTTTTGGGAGAGCGATGACAGGCCATCACATGCATCAACGTCAATTTTTGATTGATTTTGGACATCACCGGTCAAATTTGGTCTCGTGCCACGCATCATGCAAGCCAATTTGTTGCTACGGGGGCTTCCAACCAACGCAGCTCCGTTTCAATTGTGTGCAAGTGGCGTTTTGCGTCGCGAAAAATGCAAACATCTCAAGCAGGTGTTATTTAAAAACCGACAGCCCGTGGTCACCTATCTCTCACCATCAGAAAAGCCGCCATATTGTTTAAAACACCCTGAAAATTAGTCTGCGAACGATTGACCAGCGGTTACAGCCACATGGGACTCAATGGGGACATAAAACTTAAGCTTACATGAAGAAAATAGCGTTAAATTGTTTTCCAAGATGGCGGAATCAGACACATACGAAGTGAAAGGACAATTTCTGTTTTGTTCTCTCTGTCGCTTAAATCACGATAAAGGGAGGAAACACATCTATTCAAGAAAGCATAAGACCCTGCTTGGAAAGATTCTTATGAAATTTGGAAAAAAGGTTTGGGAACTAGAAAGTTGTTAAAATGTTGTTTGTTGAGGCATTTAGGGACATAACTTACTAAAAATTGGCTAAACTACAGAGTACAGGGCCACTTTTTACCGTATACCAAACGAGCCAGGTCGTTTGCTCTCCACTGCCAAGCCAAACGAGCCACCAAATACATAGACGCAGTACTTTAACAAGTATATCAAAGTTGTAGATGTACATGTAGGTAATTTATTTCTCGTTCTTTAATCCACTTGATATTAAACAATTTTTTCATGCGTCAGCGTGCGTATGTTGAAATATTGAGCACGCAGGAAGTTTGGAGAGCACGAAAGGGGCGTAAGAGTTGCATGAGATGCAGCCGAGTGCAACTCTAGCCTCTTGAGTGCTCGCCAAACTTCCCAAGTGCTCAATGTCTCGATATACGCACAGCTGTAGCATGAACTAATTGTTTTATAACATTATCAATGTGGTGTTTCTCGAGGTGTTAGTTTGCTGATGTCATTAGCATGCTCAATAAGAATATGAAGCACGCTCACGCTATTAAATTTGATTACGTGGAAATTCTAGCTATGTTATAATCTGTGATTGTTCTGTGTTAGATTGATGAGGCAAGAAAGTTTTTAAAGAAGCCTTCAGTCGAGGACGGTGAACTTGAACCTGGATCAAGATTCTGGTGTCATTTCTGTAGTGAGAACGTCAATAAACATGTGACCGATAGAGAAGTAACCATCAAATTTGGAGGAGTATTTGAACATTTTGCAAGGTGAAATTTAATATTCAGTAAAAAATACTCTCTCTAAAGTGGACATCCTTGGGACTAGATCTACCTTATTACACGTTAATTTCGCGAATTTAAATCGCGAAATTTAAGTGACGCGAAAATTAAATGTCGGGAAAATAACATGACATGAAAATTAAGTGATGCACATTATGTCAATAATTAAAAACAACAACTTTATTACCATTACACACATTTATAACAATCATTTTGAACTATTCTGTGGTAATGTTCTGGTCCTTCAAACATGAACTATAAACTGTGCCTTGTATACACTGTGAGAACATCTTTCTTGTTACTGTTTACATAATCAGTTGCGTTTCTGTTTATTTGGACATTATGGATTAAGTTGTTTGATCAAATTCAGGGACATGTTAAATCACATTGACAAAGAAATAAAGTGTCTCACTCAAAACGCAAAATTAAAGTGAGTCAAAATGCAAAATTTTCGCAAAATCGTGAAATTAAGTTGTCGCGAAATATGCGAACCTCAAAATCGCGAAATTAACGTGTGGCGAAAATTTCATGTAATAAGGTAGCTGTCTGTCTTGGAGAGGTGTCTGCTTTATAGAGAGTTGATGTAACGTGACACAGGGCTGTCATTATGTTTTAGGATGCCGGCTACACAAGGACAATAGGTAGTCATAAACTCAAAATAGCCTCGTATGAATGTATGTCTTTTAGTCATTTTTAACCCTTTAATTCCCAAGAGTGCCAAAGATGAAAATTCATATAAAATCCCAAATTTCATTTTGTAAAAATATTGAAAAACAAATGGTACCATGCGAAAGTACTGATGAAGAGCTTTCATTTGAATGGTCACACTGTAGGATTTCGTCCACAGACTCAAAAGTTAGAACTACACTACATGTCTCCATAATTAACTCTGGGAGTGAAAGGGTTAAACCTCTACAGATCTACTACAGACTAATTCCTTAAGTTTCCAGAAACTATTTATAACCTGTAACATGCAAAACCCACCACAACAGTTTCATTCTGCTAGGTACATCAACTGTCTCTCACCTTCCCTAACAATAACCTACATGTAGTGGAACAGTTTACCTCACTCTCTCTTCACTTATAATTTAACTCTAGCTTCCTTTAAACAATCTGTATCTCTAATTTATCATAACCCAGTCTAGTCTGTATATTACTGTAATGCTGCTGTCCATCCCAACCAATAATCCTCATTAACGAGGGAGGGTTTTTTGGGAATTGCTTAAGGGAGCTTGTACCTCCCATAGCTGCCTTGATTATGGCAAAGGTTGAACAAAATTAATTATATGAAATCGTTTTCTTTAGATATTAGCCAATTATGTCGATTATTTTTCACTGTATTTATAACTCCCAAAACGTCATCCCCAAAAATTTCAAAAATGCTCTCATGCAATTTGTTCAATCTTTTCCATAATGGAGGCAGTTATGGAAGGTACAAGCTCCCTTAAGCGATTGCTGAAAAAACCTCCTGGTGCCGAGAAATACAATGGCAAGTAAAAAACATTATGGCGTCATTTCGTTGCTATGGCAACTCTGATGTTAATATAACAATGGTCTAAACAAATTTTTTGTCTTTATCTACATGTATTACAGCTGTGGTGACCATTTGTCCATAGCATTGTTAATGGCATCATAGTTAATGCTTAAACTTGGAGGTATTGCCCCTCAAAAATCCAGTTGAGCCACCTTAATTGTACAATGGCTATTTAGTTATACAAATGACATTCACTGACTTCTCAACTGGTTGACTCACCAATTCACCACCACCAATACTATCAATAATAATATTCTTCAGTGAAAGGTTGT
This sequence comes from Cladopsammia gracilis, assembly GCA_022457155.1. Classification (NCBI taxonomy): domain Eukaryota; kingdom Metazoa; phylum Cnidaria; class Anthozoa; order Scleractinia; family Dendrophylliidae; genus Cladopsammia; species Cladopsammia gracilis. The sequence continues at coordinate 570,540 of JAJGOT010000329.1, forward strand.
TAAATAAATCTTAAATTTCCAGCGAAGGTCACCGGAAAAATGTTCACAAGTACTGGTGGGAAAATGGAGCGGATAAAAACCTAAAAAACAAGTTCCTAGTTGACAAGGAAACATTTAACAGGTTTGTTGTTTGTTTGTGTTCTTATTTTTATTGAGAACTGTATTCCTTCAATTCATTCCTAAGTTTTTTCCATTTGGCAAAAGACAAAGCTGTGTAGAAGAATGACAGGGTGCCCAAAGGCCCTAAACTATAATATCTGATCATATGTACTTGCACCATTATTATACTAAATGGCATTGTCATGTACTTATTTGGATAATATGTATTTAACTTGTTGCAACTAAATAAAATTCAGTTTTGAACATGCTATGGAACAAGCAACAGCCTGATGCCCCCGGACACTGCAAGAGGACAGACTTAAGATATCATGGTATAACATGAAAAAAATTATAAATAAATGTGGAAGATATCTTGTAAAGGCTGGTTCTCATATGCCACAAACATTCCAGCCCTGCAATAACATCCACAGTAATTTGGATGTAATATATATTGCAGGCAAGCCTTATGTGAAAATAATATTAGAAATGTAAAAAGTTATGAGATAGGTGAAGCAGCCATATGACAAATTAAGTCTATGTTTGTGTCACTGGCAATGCTCACAAGAAAGAATTTTATTCCAAGCTACACTAGCTGGAAGAACAGGTGGCATGCCTGCAAAGTTGAACTTGAGTCAAAAGACCCACACTTGTCCAATACTCTGACAAATTTATGCATATTAAGCATTGTACTGCAGTAATACATTGTGATGTATTGTGCCATTCTAGAATGTATTGTTAAACTATTGTTATGGTCATATAATACAATACAATGCCATGCATAAATTTGTCAGAGTATTAGACAACCCTCAAAAGACCTGGTGTGCATTTCTTAAAAGTCTGAAAACTTTTCAGGCCCAAAAACCCATGTTATGTGCAGAATGTTTACCAACAAAGATTTGGTACTTCTTTGTTTTGAAAGCTAAGCAATAAAATCTTATTTTTACCACAATTGCCGCTAAACTCGCAATCTGATTGGTCGACGTGATTGGTAAATGAGAGTCCAGACAATGGTGCTGACGCTAACATCACACGCGCTTGAAAAACACCAATCAGATTGCGAGAAAGTTATAGACAACGCTTGCTCTTTCTTTGCTGTCACGTTTTTGTAACAAGACTTCGATTTTTCCTTGTGTTTTTTTCTAAATATTGTTGTAAAAAACAAATTTACACCGGTTTTCCGTGGTGTGGACTCTTATTTACCACGATTTACGTCATCGCATGGTCAAAATGTTGTGGACTCACAAAGCACAGCCAAGTGAGTCAGCAACAAATTTTGACCATGTGGTAAATAAGAGTCCACACCATGGAAAACTGGTGTAAATTTGTTACCGGTAAGTTTACTGGCAGCTCAAGTTGGGCTGGTTTATGGACTAAAAACTGTCAACACTATTTGTTATAAACGGTCAAACTGACTTCAAAACATACGTTGGTCCGGAAATGTCTTCAGAAGTTTTGTGAAATGTACACCTGAACGTGAGTCTTCATTTCTTGATTGTTGGTGTTTTGGTGATCAATATAACTGGGAACTGCTCTCAGTAAAAGTAACTAATGTCTTTGGTCTTACTGGATTTCAATTGGTTATTATTTTTAGCTACAAAGTAGAAGTTGACAAGAAGCTGAAGGAATTTGAAACTGCAAGGGAACAGAAAAGACAAAAGGTATTTGTATTTTATGGAATTCTTTTACAATAAAAATTATCAAACACCAGTAATAATGGTTGTCCTTTCAGTTTGGATCCAAAGAAGATTTAGGGAGCATTTTTTGGCTTATATTTTGTTCATTCTGAAATCAGAACACCCTAACAAAACTGTGTTGTTTACATTCTCAAATCTTACCAAAAATTTTCAAGATACACAAAGTCAAAGTAGCAACTTTTTTTCCATATTATACAAGAAGAATAGGTGCAATAATTATTTAGAGGTCTTCTGTTTTTGGAATGGTTAGAATAGGTAGCCGAAAAGTGCACCCTGAGTGTTGTGTGACTCAGTGAACATGAAAGTGACTCTCAAACTCTGTTATTGTGACAGAGGTAGATTGCGTGCATGGTGACCTAGATCCTTTATTACTTTTAACTTGTAAATAGGTGAAGTAATCGCTGTTCAATTTGGGATTAATTTGCACAAATTAGTTTTTAAAAAAGCTCAAATTGCACAAGCGGCTTCGGCAAGTGCAATTTGAGCTTTTTGAAAAACTCACAAGTGCATATTAATCCCATATTGACCGACAAAACTGTATGATAACTTATTAATAATTATACATGAAAAAATTTGCATCAATTTTTTTTTTGGCAAAATTTTTTTGGGCAAAAATAAATTTTTGCAAACCCTTTTTGCATCAATTTTTTTTATTTGTAATTTGCACTGGTGTTACACCTTTTGCACTGGTGTTACACTTGAACTGCACTGCTCTTAGCCAATCAGAACTGAGTAATTTTTTCATGTATATTATTAGTGTAGAAATTTCACTTGATCGCTCGATCAGCTGTAAACATTGAGCCCACAATATGTAATAGTCACCTGCTTAACCCATGGGGATGGCATTGGAGGGAGGGGAGGGTGAGGAGTTGAACACAAGGGGTGGAGGTCAGGGGAGTAAAACGCCTAGGAGAGGGAATGCAGGTCAGAAGGTGTGCAGAATGTTTTATTCAGAGCATTTTGTATTCACATGTTGGCTCATGGAAGCCTTTGATTCTAAAAAAAACCATGATTGGTAGGAAATGATTAGGAATGTTTAAAAAAAATTCATTTGTCAATTTTTATTAAAAATATTATCCTTATTATTAACAGGCAGTTTCCCAGATTAAACAAAAGGACGTTGTTCAAGCCCACGTCAGCCAGCAGGTCTGTTTCGTTCAAGCTCTTGAAGCAGGGTAACAGTATCCTCAAATATATTGTGATTGTAATGCAACTGAGCTAGACTCTTGTCAGTGACAAAGTTTTATACTTACAAGACAGTATGCAAGGCCTTCACAGTCTTCGCACACCAACCATTTAAATTCACATTATCATCAAAACACTTCAGGATGATCATGTTCCTGTTGCAATTACTTTTCTCATGATCATTGTCCTCACCTTCATTGCATGTGTGATGTTTGCTACACAAAATGCCATTTTTGAAATATCTGTTGTAGGTTAAAATTATTTTAGGTTAAAATTATTATTCTTTTATATATATGTTAATTAGCCCTTGTTGCTTCGTCAGCATGTGCAAAATACAACAGAATATTCACGCGAAAATGAGGCAAAGAGGGCTAATTGAAGTGCATACAAAAGAATAATAAATTGCCCGCCATTTTGGAATAAGGTGTATATCCATGGAAATGCAAAAAGCAGCTGAAAAACAAACCAACATAGTTCTATTAGTAGCATTGCCTTGTTTGTCTGGTAGCTGGGGCTCAGAAGTGTTGTTGCTGGGGGAAATCCCCACCCCCAGCCCTTAATGACAGCCCTGTGTTTTCAAAAATCTGTTCTCACACACCACTGGTATACAGCCATGCCAAGTTGACCACCACAGCCTGACCTTTATTGTAAACTCAGAAAACTGTACCTATATCATATTGCTAAAAAACAGGGACGCTCAACAAAATTGCAAAGTTGCACATTATGTTTACACAGCATGCAAAAGTGAAATCTTAGGGTGGGTGGGTGGATGGGAAAGTGAGTAATGGAAGATGCAACAAAAGCAACTGCTCATCTTTCAGGTCCATGACCTTTACCCACTTATTTTGTTTCATTCAGTCATAGTTAATCAAGAGACTGGTTGTGAAACCTGAGAATTGTCTTTGTTTGATCTTTTTGTTATCATTTTACGGCCTTGACCGTGCACAAAAAAAAAAAAACGAAACGAAATTTATTTACCCACGTAACACCTAAGAGCTCAGGGGCTTGTTACAACGTGTACGTGTGTTCCAGATCGAATTGGAATTTAGAATGTCGGTTTTTGAGGAGAGGGGAAAACCGGAGTACCCAGAGAGAAACCTCTCGGAGCAAGGAGAGAACCAACAACAAACTCAACCCACATATGACGGCGGGTCCGAGGATCAAACCCGGGCCACATTGGTGGGAGGCGAGTGCTCTCACCACTACACCACTCCTGCTCCCCCAACACAATAGATGTTGATCTTTTGTTCAAGCAATTGACCAATTCAATAGAAATGGTGCTATTAAGTTATTCAGTCATATTGGTTATCAAAGAACAAAAGATGTGCACGGTCACGGTCGGTTCAACATAAATTGTAGCTCCTTTGTTATTGCCATTGAAGTCTGCAAGGTTTCATAACCAGTTTCTCAATTAACCATGATTCAGTTAGTGGAAAATTACCCTTTTCAAAGAAAAAGATAAAAAACACATAAGCACATTAAGAGCAGTCTGTTTCGTAACAAAGCAGCCACAAGTCAACAACAAAGTCATAAGATTAACGTTTAACCCTTTTAGCCCCAATATTAATAATAATGATAAACATCAAATTTCTCCTTGTAATATCAATGCTTAGTGAATCAGAGAGGTTACAAGAATTAAGGACATGATCACCCAAGATAAATTCTCTTGATATTTTAACAACTTCTCCCCACTTCTATAAGAAAGATATGGAACAAGAAAGGAGAATTTATATTTTGATATTAACTTGTGAATACACAAAGCACTGAACGAGTTATAGCCAAGGGGTAGAAATATGCAAATTTCCACTCCTTCCTTCCATGTATGTATTCTCTTGGTAATTCCGTTGATCAGTGCATAAAGGTGCTGTTACACAAGGCAATTTTTTCCTGCAACTTGCAATGCAATGCTGACGAGAGCCGTTGCGACATGTTGTGAGACAAGTTACTGATTACATGTTACACGTTTGCAACTTGTCTCGCAACGTTGCAAAAAGTAGATAAGTGGTCAACTTTTTCTGCAACTCACAACACAATTTTTCGTTGCAAAACAAGTTGTGCAGAGGTGTTACATGCGCAATTTCATCTGCAACTTGTCTCGCAACGGCTCTCGTCAGCATTGCGTTGCAAGTTGCAGGAAAAAATTGCCTCGTGTAACGGCACCTTAAGGCTTGTGCATATATTTTGTCCATTCCAAATGCTATATGTAATTATAGTCACCTGCCTTACCTGTGGAGACGACATTGGAGGGAGGGGAGGGTGGGGAGTTGGACGTAGAGGGTGGGGGGAGGGGGAAGGGATGTCAGTAGAACAAAACACCTAGGAAACGGGAGAGCCTTTGATTGGTTTTGTTATTACATCCTGAATTTTTAACACAACAGCCACCAGAAATACAAGTCACGCCAGAAATTGTTTACAAGACAGTGCAGAATGAGCAAGGAGTTCTTCAGAATCCTACAGGATGGTTTGTATTTCAGAGCAATGAAACTTCAAATGGACAGCTATCTTTAACCAAAATAATTACTGCAACAGTGAACATAATTTAAATAAATTAATTTATTTAGGTGTCAATGTAATTGGCATGAAATTGCTAATTGAAGACACTGTATTTATGTTCCCTACTGGAGACGGCACCACCAGTTCTACCAGCTGGTCATCCGAGCCATGTGAAGGTCTAACCATTTGCACACATCATAGCAAAGGCAGCACGATCGTCCCCAGTTATTGTAAGACCCTGTGTGTTGGTCTGCCCCCTCTCCCCCTAGGGGGTAGCGGGTAGGGGGTTATACATGTATTTAAATTAGTTAGGTTTCGGAGATATTAGCATATCTATGCTACTCTGTAAATCCGAATTAAAATAAAGTCTATGTATGTATGTATGTTGTATGGGGTATTTCTGGAACGGGGTATCATTACCTGGCACCTCCCACTCAGCAGACCAAACTGTACCAACTAAGCTTCTTTGGCACAATAGCTGATTTCATTGTTTGGAAAAAGGTCTTTTTGTCAGAGAAGCCGCAAGGGAGCACAGAAATTTATGCATACGTTATTTGTCAAAAATGGAGCGTATACCAGCGAAAAAACATATGGGCAATTTTTTTTAGAATAAATTGAAGACCATGCACAAAAAATTGCCAAATATGCGCGAAACATAAAAAATGACACCAAAAGTCAATGTGCAGTTCCAGAAAATATGCATACTCCCCCCCCCCCTCCCCCCCCCCCCCCCCCCCTCATGGAAGGTTTTTTGTTTAGCATCCCCCATCCCGCCAGGAAATTCCAGTTTAGCTTCATACTTTGCTTCTAAAATGTTGGCCTTTAAGAGCCCCTCCCCTAGAAATTTCCAATGACCTTCCATGGGGTGGGTATGGATTTTTTCTGGAACTACACAATATAGGTCCGTTATAAACAGCCTATGTTGAATTTTGAAAATTTTTCATGCAGAAATTGTGTTTTGCTGATTGGTGAAAGGACTGTTTTGCTAAAGTAATGACAGGTTCTTGAAAGTTACAGTAAAAGAGAGCCAATAGTAATTATTATTATTAGGCCAAAAGATCCTGTACTTTCACGCAAAAAAGATGATAGATTTTGGCTACAAAGCATGCTATATGACTCTTCGGATCAAAGCACTTTTTTTTCAAGAATGTGGCATATTTTGGTCAAAGTGAACCTCGTTTACTTCAGCTTATGTTAACCAGTCATTATTTTAGCAACATAATGCTTTTTTGGTTCAAAAACACAATTTAAGAGTGAAAAATGTCAAAATTCAACTTGACTGTTTATCAGCCCCTGGCCCTTCAATATTATATTGTGATCTTGTGAGAAATCTTTTTTCCCTGATAACAGGCATGAAGGACAAAGGGTATGGGGTGGCGGAATTGTGAAATACAGGTGATTATAATTACTATTAGTATATTGTTTGAAAGCTATTTGAAATAATCTTTTTCCTTTTCTTAGATCTGTGTAAGATTTATAAACAAGATGACATTTCTATTTTTTAGACCAGGGTCAACTCAGTGGTTCCCTTGGATGATGGATTCAGTTGATAATCCCTCAACAACTACATGTAGTAAGCATTCTGTCTTTATTTAATGTCTTTGTTAATTCATGATCAAGCGTAGCTTAGCTTGCATAACAGGTGCTTTTAAAGTGCGCAAGGAACAAGACCTCATGCATGGCTCATGTTCTGTGCTTGCGTGGTGCCCTCAAATTGCAAATGTCCTTGTTACACAGGCTACATTGAAAGTGTAGCATATTATTTTAATTGATAAAGTATTGGTGAATAAAACACTCATTAATACAGTGGAATCTTGATAAATCGAGCCGCTCACAAACTTGAACCAAACTTTTTTCCCCCTTGGCTAAAGATTGCTTGCAAATTTTCCCTCGATGACTCAAACCTTTGATATCTTGAACCAATTCCTGTTTCCCCTGGAGGTTCGAGTTATCGGAATTCTACTGTTGTAATTCATAATGAAAATACAAAATAAATGAATATTTAATGAGTGTTTATAAATCTGATACAGAATGATTTCCTCTCAATTTATATGGATAAACGTTTCCTTCAATTTACTTGCCTAAAATGATCTGTATAGCCAAGATAGCTGATAAAAATGAACACTTAGATGCATTTGTATCATAAGTAGTCTACAACATTCGCATCCATGTTGTACCAGATATACAATTACTTGCCTTCGGCTTGTGGTTGTAAATCTGATACAACACGGCCGCTCATGTTGTAAGCACAGTCATATTAGCAAAAGTACTTATATAAATCCTTGCTTGCAGCTCAGCTTCACATAAAATTTTAATTGTCTCAAACTGTTTGTCTTGTTTGCATCAATTGAAGGGGTGAGAGGAATAAAGCTTTAAGTGACTTCTGATCAACTGCTAGATTCTCCTTCCAGTTTGTCTTGTATATGCTCATGTAATAAAGGGAGAATTTGGTTTCAGATCAGGAGACGGCCTTATTCCAGTTTGGGATAAGGCCCTAAGTGACTCCTGATCTATAGCCAAATTCTCCCTTTGTTACATGAGCATATACAAGACAAACTGGAAGGAGAATCTAGCAGTTGATCAGATTCACTTAGGGCTTTATTCCACTCACCCCTTCAATTAATTTTGTAATCATGCACACCATTTTCATTATAACGGCTTCTCTTATCTTTCCATATAGGCACCATGTCCAACTCAAGTAATGTCATCTCTCCAAAATATCAGACTGCAGAGGCGTATGGGGAAAATCTTACTTGCATTGGAATCCCGGTAATCTTTTGGTTATAATATTACTAATTGTCGCAAGTTGCATTTTAGTATTCATAAAATGGTATTTATAATAAGTAATAGGTAAAATATGTGCGGCAGAACAGTATGGAAATTTACAATGATGAGCTGCAGGTGAGTCATTGTAAATATTCATGCAGTCCTGCTGCGAATATTTTATCAAACTTATAAAAGAACAATAGCAATGAAGCTTATTAGCATTCCTATTAGTATTCTGTATCAGTGATGCAGTAAAGCTGTACTATATCAGAATTATAAACCTTTATCAAACATCCATTTCATTTGTATTTTATTTAGCAATTATTTGCAGAAGGCGAAGTGAATATCTGGTGAATATTTGTCTCAGGGAATTATCACCAGATATTTACTGAGGCTGAGGCAAATAATTGTTTTAGTATTAATAATTACTCAGGTGATTAGCAGAGAGAAAAAATAACTGAGCGAGAAATGTTAAAATTGTATTTGTTGTTGTCATTTGCTCAATCGTGCATATCAACATTCAAAACATTCCACCTGGAATTATCTTTCACTAATAAGCACAATTTTCATAATGATATTGTCTTACCTTTGAAAAATGTTACCCCAAACTTCTTTGCATCTCTAGTGCTTTCGAAATTGCATTTGCTTTCGTTGCATTTCTTTCTTTCTTGGAACATCCACAAATTGCAAGGTGGCCATTTCAATAATTTGTCCTCCTGACTATAATCACTTTGCAGGAGGTGATTATAGCGACATAATACTTAAACCTCCACCAATGAGAGCAGCAGAATCTCTATAATTACCTGAGTAATTTTATTGTCAACGAAGGAGACGCTTCCAAATCTGGTGTTGGGTGTCCTGTGACATTTGTACCAAGCGGAAAGAATTGAGAAAATTTGTATGTACCTTTTCTGCGCCATGTTGAAACGTCACAATAGACAAATAGATTATTTACATGACATTTCGGAGCTCCCCAGGATTGAATGGATTGTGCCTGATTTCCACGCACTGGGAATGCTGGATACTATTGTGACATTTCAACATGGCGCAGAAAAGGTACATACATTTTTTCTTGATTCTTTCCGCTTGGAACAAATGTCACAGGAAACCCAACACCAGATTAGGAAGCGTCTCCTTCATCGACGCAATTATTGATTAATTTTATAATATATGATATAAATTTACTTCTTTCAGGAGCTAAAGGAAGGTGAAGGAAATATCCACACAGGTCAGTTACTATTAAAAAATTATCATTGTTTTGTTAATTCTAAGTGGTACAATATGTTACTAAACTAGTGTGAGGTCCATACTAGGGCGAGACCAATGGTTTCCCAAATCAGACCGAACAAGCTTGAACTTCAATTAAGTTTTAATTAGTATGGCTCATTCACAAATTTGCCGACAGCAAAACATATCTCTATTGGCAAGCGTGTGCGCTTCAAAGGCAAAAGTTTTAAAAGTACAAACATTTTGCAGGAAATTGCTACAAAAACGCAATTCAGTAAAATCAATTCAGCCCATCTTGTCATTTCGCATTACTCAGGGAACCAATGGGAATGAAACTTTTAATCATGGACCAGTTTGGCCATAGAAATATGACATATGCATTCACTAAAAGGGGAGGTTTAATGGGAAATTTGTCCATTTTTGGTCAAAGCCATGCTGCAATACCTTTACTTGTTTACGGAATGATACGCAAACACCAAAAGAGCAAAATCAACCAATTCTTGAAAGAGGAACAAATTATGGTTTGTTCTAGCCTATTTTGGAGACGAAAATGTGGAAACTTTCAAAAAATTACGCCTTTTTTTTTTCAAGTTGCAATCCACACACCCAGTCTGTCTATGACAAGACACAGTTTTGGTACATTTTTTTTTTTTTTTTCAAATTTTTTTGTTTTTCAAATCCCTGTGATACTTCCCATTTAACTAATTACTCTAAATCATGATGTTGTTTACCCTTTAATTCGCAAGAGTGTCAAAGAACAAAATACAAGAAAAATTCCAAATTTCATTTTTGTAAAATATTAAAAAACTAATGGTACCATACAAAAGTACTGCTGAAGAGGTTTCATTTGACTGGTCACACCATAGGATTCAGTCGACAGACTCAAAAGTTAGTACTACACTACATGTCTCCATAATGAATTATTGACTCTGGGAGTGAAAGGGTTAAACACACTCAGAAGTTGGAACTACACTACATGTCTCCATAATTGACTCTGGGAGTGAAAGGGTTAAACAGACTCAAAAGTTAGAACTACACTACATGTCTCCATAATTGACTCTGGGAGCGAAACGGTTAACGTTTTCAGATGGTGTTTCCTATGTTAGAAAAATAATAAAAATCTTATTGATCAAGCTTGTTCAGTCTTGATGACATGTAGAATTATTATGTCGTTGTTTTCTTCATTCACATGTGGACTCGAAAGAACTCACTCTACCAAGACATAAACGTTTGATTACAAACAACTGTTTTAAATTGTCTTTTGTAGGTGCTACACCACCCTGGATGCGAGATGACGATGATGATGAAGATGATGGCAGTGTTGCAAATGGAAAAGACGTTATTGGTCCATCTTATGACGCCTTCAAAAAACACGGTATTATAAGAGCTGTTTTCGACTCAGTGGCTGTGTTTTCACGAGGCGGTTTTTCTCGCTTAACATTCCTGTAGGTGATTTGTTTACTGACCGCGTTAAGCAGCTTAAAAATTTATGCGTTTTCATGGACAGAACTTTATTCATTTTTCTTATACCATGCGCGATATATTTTCTTTTGTTAAAACAATAGAAAATTAGAACACAAAAGAACGACAATACAATGCCCTTCTTTGTTGTTTGAACGCTGGCGTAATGTGATTGGCCGAAATTAATTGCCGACAAGCTTAAGCGACCTGGTTTGGTGGCTTAAATTTAATGAGAATTCTATTGTAGTTCGCTGACTCGCTTAACTTTAAGCGAGTTGGACAAGCAAATGTTTTCACGAGATTTCCGACTGTCACTCGCTCAGCGACTTGAAAAATCGCTCGTGAAAACACGGCCAGTGTGGAAAGTAATTCGCATTTACTTTAGTTGTGCATTTTAACGCTTTGCTATTGGTTAAAAAATGCACGCCACTTTTTCAACCAATCAGAAGGAAAACTGAAACCAATTAAACGCACGTGCCCCGCGCTTGACGCAGGGCACGTGCGTTTAGCGGTAATTCGAGATCGGATTGGCCAGGGTAATTACTTTGGTTTTAGAGCAGTTTTCATTTGAGTGCCGTAAAACCAAAACCAAAGTAATTACTCTGACCAATCACAGCAGTGGTAAACAATCCAATGAACCAATCAGAGCTCGAAGCAATTACGTGTCGGCGGCGCCAAGCGCGGGAAAACGCATACGAGCAAGTCACGATTGGTTTTGGTTTTACTTCTGATTGGTCAAGAAAGTGGCGCGAGATTTTTTAGCCAATCACAAAGCGTAGCAATGCAAAACCAAAGCAATTGTGTAATTCCTTTCGACACTCAATTGAAAACTGCTCTAAGCCCCGGCTAAACGTCCCAACATCGTTGTCCAACATTTGTTGGACGCGCGGCGAAAACACGATTGGCTGTTGCTAGCGTTGTCGTGTTGAAAAGCCGGGTAAACGTTGAAACATTGTTGCGCTTAACAAAATTTTGGGGAAAATATTTGATGTAAAAAATCATCTATCCAATAAAAAATGTTGGTCAAAAACATGGGGTGCTAAACGTTCTAATGTTGTTGTACTACAATGTTACAATGTTTAGCTAGGACATTCAGTCGAGAACTACTCTTTATTTAGGTTCTAACGGCAAGAATTAAGCCATGTCTTTATTGTTAAATTAAAGGGAAACTGTACCGGCGAAATAGCAAACTTTCGCTTAGCTTATTTCCACGTTATATCGCCAAATGCCACCAAATATACAACTTAGTTGGATAAAGATTCTATAGAGCAAAACAGAAGCAGTAGTTTGAAGATAAAGTGCAGGATTGCAAGGATTGAAGTGGATTACAGTTTATGAAATTTGATTTATTGACCGCCTGTCAACTAAATCAAACTTGCCGCTCGTGTGAAATTTTGACTTTTCTAGCCGTTATTTTGTCTGTTTAGTTCATATTTCTTTGCTTCTATCACTTTTAGTGAAGGTTTCTTTTAATTTCAAGATAATAAAGTGAGCTTAAAGCAAACTCCTGGCCATAATCATGAAAACACGATAGTTTAGCCGCGACAGTTTCCCTTTAATAACTTTCTTGTGTTCTCTTTACAGTTGAACGCATGAAGAAAATAAACAACAAACATCCCCAAAGAGTCGGTGCAAACTTTGACAGGAAAAAAGAGACAAGTGAAGATTGGTAAGTTGTTATTCGATTACCGGTATGAGGTCGAACACCCTATTGGCCTGTCCCCGGTTGTTCAAAAGGTGGATAGCGCTTTCCACCGGATAAATCACTATCCGGGAGATAACACAATGGATTTTGTTAAGACTTTTCTACTGGATAGTGATTTATTCGAGGGGTAGCGCTACCGACCTTTTAAACAACGGGGGCCTATCGCCTAGTTTCCGCACGCCTTTTTTTTTTTTTTTTTTTTGCTTTTCTCATCAATATCCCTAGAGAAATAATAGCTGAACTCTTCCTGATGCTTGGCTTAATTTTTAATGGGCGATAAGAGGAAGAGGTCTTATATATGTGCCACTGGGCACGCAAGAGATAGGTGATGGCGAATAAGAAAAAATTAATATAAGGGTGGTCTAAAAGCTTATTGTTTTCTGCTATGTGTTTGCAGGCTTCCTTCATTTGGCAGAGTTTGGAATCAGGGTCCTCGCTGGCAATCAAGGTACATTATCAATTAACAAAAACATAACCCAAGCAGCCCAGCTAATCAATCACAGTAAACGCAATTACACAGTGGACCAATCAGAACTCGAATAAAAAAACATGCAAGTGGAGCCAAGCGCGGGAAAACATCCAACTGTGCCAAGCACGAGAAAACATGAAACCGATGCCAAGCGCGGGAAAATATAAGAGCGGTGTCAAGCGCGGGAAAAGATGAAGCCAGTGCAAGCACGGAATGAAACCGGTGCCAAGCGCGGGAAACCGCGCGTAGCTGAATCACCATTGGTTTTGCTTCTGATTGGTTTAAAGAATAGAGCAGTTTTCAATTGAGTGTCGTAAAACCAAAACCAAAGTAATTACTCTGACCAATCACAGCAGTCGTAAACAATGCAATGAACCAATCAGAGCTCGAAGCAATTACATGTCGGGGGCACCAAGCGCGCGAAAACGCTTGCGAGCAAGTCACAATTGGTTTTGGTTTTACTTCTGATTGGTCGAGAAAGTGGCGCGAGATTTTTTAGCCAATCACAAAGCGTAGCAATGAAAAACCAAAGCAGTTGTGTACTCAATTGAAAACTGCTCTAGTGATTTGTTAGAGCATGTGACACGTTTTTTTTTAACCACTCGCACAACGTATAGCATACCCAAAGCCAACTCGGTTTGCCTTTTTTTTTTCTTTTGCTGTCCAAACGATCTACAATGATGAAATCGTTTTTGAAAGACTCCATTTAAAGGTCAAATCGCATGATAATCTCTGTTTTCATATAAAAAAAGATCGAAGACGTGTATGTGTTGACGGGGTGTCAGACAGTCAATCAACAACTGCTCACTTCTCATGGAAAAGAAATCTGCAATAACCCCCCCCCCCCCCCCCCCCCCCTCGTCTCGTTAATGGATAAGAAAAGAAGCCCAGTTCTAGTAGTGAAACAAACTAAACGACAAACTGATACTTACAGTAAAAAGCAACAGAGACGGACAACAGCACTATTAAATTTTACTTTATATTTTATTTTGCTCCTTTCTCCGTTTTTGTTTGGTTTGGTTTTTTTGTTTGTTTTGCCGAAATGATCAATTTCCCTTGCCGTTCAGTTCGTTTCACTTCACGTGTTAGTACTGATCTAGGCCTGGAAGGCCAGGTCCGGCCATTCAACGATTTATTGCTGTGATCATGAATTCTGTGTTGTGTTTTACAGTACAAGAACGCAAGCATCGTTCCCAGGGTCTCTCTTCTTTCCTTCCCCTGGAGGACCCCTGGAGCGCGAGAACTGAGAGAAGTCCTGGGGACGAGTTTGAATGGTGATCGCTAAAACCTGTTTTTTCTTTCGTTTCATCAGACACGATTTTAGAGGAGAGACCAGGATGAAGAAATCAAAGAAAAAGTAACATTGAATACAATGACTGTTTCATAATAAACTTACTATATTTGAAATACACGTTGTTATGATTCTTCCTCTCGCGAAACGGCTAAAGGAAAATATTTCGAGCATGTTTAAGAAAACCATCACCACCCCACCCCCTCCCCCGTCAAAAGTTTCATGGTTCGTCCCTGAACAAGAAGTTCCACTTCATTTCAAACCTTTTGGGTGCGAAGTACAAATTTAGGAATCATTCAGTCATGAAATGTGGTTGACTAGAGCGTCCTAAAATTTGCTTCAAAAATCCTCAAACTAAGTTATTGCCTCAGCAAAAATATGAAAGGCTTCTCCGAGCCAACTCGTGAATATGAGCAGCCATCGGAGCCCCCCCCCCCTCCCCCCTCCCCTCCCCCCGTCACCTAGCCGTTTTGCACCACCGATCCCACACCCTCCCCTCCCTCCAACGTCGTGTCCATGAGTTTGGCAGGTGGCCATTTATACTTATCGCGGACACCAGTTAAGCTGCCTACTTGATTAGTAACTATTGAACTATTTCACGGTTTAAAGAAAATCACTATTTCAGTTGTGGTTGATTGACAACTGAAGGCGAGTATGGCCAGGCCACGCCCTTTTAAAAAGAAACGGAGAATAAATAAATAATAAGAAGCAAAGGACCGCGAACGAAAAATAATGCTGCTGGTGTACGTAGGATCTGGAGCAGATCTAGTCAGCCAAAAGTAGACATACAATCAAAGTATAGAGCAAGGCTGATACTACGTAGAACATTTTAATGATCTTTTCCCATCACCACGTGCGATTTGGGATAGAATTGGTGTTCGCGCTAGTTTTTCTATCTTTTTGCTGCTACACCGTGCTAAAGTTTATTGATTGATTGACGCGCAACGAGATCCAACCAGGTTTAAACAGCTGT
This sequence comes from Cladopsammia gracilis, assembly GCA_022457155.1. Taxonomy (NCBI): domain Eukaryota; kingdom Metazoa; phylum Cnidaria; class Anthozoa; order Scleractinia; family Dendrophylliidae; genus Cladopsammia; species Cladopsammia gracilis. Next base: position 585,903 of record JAJGOT010000329.1, read on the forward strand.
CCACGGTTGCATTTTGGCAGTTTGGGCTCTATCATGTCGTCGCGTTACATGTTCTACGTGGTATCAGCCTTGCTCTTTACTTTATTAAATATAGAATGCACGATAACTGCAATAAACCGTTGAGACTGGGCACCATTATTTATTCCACTTTTATTTTATTTTATTTGCTTCTGCTTCTGTTTTTCTGCCGTAAGAATCAGTTTGCTGTTTCTTTTGTTTCACGCCCTTTTATACCAGAACTTCCTGCTTAGAACTTCCTGTTAAGAACCTGAAAAGGAAGCATTATCTATGTTGACATTGATGCCAAGTTTTGAAAATTACGTAAATGTTGTTTTGCCCACCCTTGTCGCTTGCGGGTCGGTCATGCATAAAACTTCAGCGCCGATTACTTATATTTTGGTCTTCGGAATTAAAATTTATCAGCCCACCCTTTTTGCGGGTTTAATAAATGATGCAAAAACAAAAGAGCTAATCCCCTTTGAATCAGACACGGCAGATCACGTGTGTTGTCACATGTTGGCCCACGTGATTGACCTGACCTTGCGGGTTTGATGGACAGTTTCTAACGGCAACAAAGAAGGGCGATGGAAAGGAAGCCAAGTGACGTACTTATCATGTGATGTTCGCTGTCCTCGTGGTCAGTTTCGTCGTTTCTCTCTTCTTGTTCACATGACCAGTTTGTTTGACCCCATGACCACGACTCCGCACTCCAGTTCTCCAACTCTGGACATGCTCGACGGGTCTTTGGACCCGGAGAAAAATTCACCATTACAAGATCCGAAAGGCTCCGATCCCACACAGGTACCGGAGCCAGAAACCGTCACTGTGACGGTTTCGACTGTTTCTGACGAACAAACGGCAGCTGCTCTTGTCGGACAACAAGCGAGCGCGGCGTTCGGAGACCCTGGTACCCTTCAGTTCCAGTATCGGCCGGACGCAAATGGCGTACAGGCGACGGGATTTAACGGCGGCACTCAACAAATTCGAGTTGTGCAAGTCCAGGCAGCTGATCCGAATGGCGAACGGGTAGATGCTGCGAGCGCGGCATTCGCCCCTCAAGTACAAACTGTTATTCAAAGCCCCTTCAGCAATGGTTCTTCCCCGACGCACACAGTCGAAACAGACGCAACTGCGGACGGGGCTAGATTCACGTACTTTCAAGCAGCTGATGCGGGGGCCACTGCAACAGTGGTTCAAGCCGGCGGTACTGAAGGTTTAGACGCCACAAGCGCTTATGCAGTGAGGAATATCCCGGTTTCTCTTCAACAGCCATCTTCCCCCTCGCAAATGCCTATTACAATGGCCGAAGCGCAGACGATTACAACCGTGGGAACTGCTACAGGTTCGTTTTTGTCGGTGTACAACTATGTAACTTCGATTTCTGTTAAATTGTACTGTCGTTGAATACGAAGTAAGTCTTGTTTTTACCTTTTATAGGTGGGTTTTATGTAATGATGTCGCCTCAAGATGTTATGCCAGGCGGAAATCAACGAAACATAGCCCCGGCCATGACACACAAACTAACAACGTAAGTTTTGATCACGAAATTTCGATTAACGTTAAGCTTACTTTTTTCTGTACCTTTTCGATTTTATATATTTCGAAATGCTGGGATGTTTGAATTTGCCAGTTTTTTCATGGATAATATTTTATTAATAAGAAAATCGTCCGATTTTTTTCCTGTCATGATGCGAATGTTGAAATAATTTGCTAGTCAAATTATGGTGTTTTTTTGTCTCCGTCGATTTATAGTGTTGCATTCTCTTCTTCTTGATTTTATAGTACAGTACATGTTAAAGCTTTTTCTGTCTAAAAGCTGACACTATATTAAATCTATAAAAATTCAAACAAATTTACCAAAGCGTCCTCTCGGTGTAACTTGATTCGTTCGCTTTATTGCCAAAGTTATTCGTGTTATCGAGACGAATTAAATTCCTAAGCTTTCGAAATGGCCGTTTTGGCTAGAATGTCCCGATGTATCTACGCCGAGACAGGCATTAGAACTTTCGTGGTTAGAGAAAAATAGCGATGTGTTTTGGAATTTGATTTTGAATTCACCGGCTGGAAGTCATGTGTTCTGTGTTCTAAACACATGACGGTTCATCGTGTCACATGATTTTCTTCAATCATGTGATGGTCATGTTTAGAACACGACAAAGTCGTTCGAACGAAGGTTTGATTCATATATCAGTGATCTTGTGCTATTGGGAAAGAATGAACGCAACGGAACTTCTCCACATCTTAGCTAATTCTGTTGCTCTTAACAGCAAACTTGACGCACCAAGAACTGCTAGAGATGAGAAAAGGAGAGCAACTCACAACGAAGGTATAAATTGCAAGGATGAATGTGTCATAAAATTTATCTATTTCTCTTATCTATTTCTCTACTTGAGAAGAATTGAAGACCTAACTGGTTTGTAGGAAAGGTCTTACTATAAAGGCTTTCATTTAAATGGCCATACATCAACTGTATGGTAATTTAAGGTTGATTTTTTAACTGAATGTTAATTTAGTGGTTTGAAATCTTTTTAGTCTGTGCCACCAGTATGCCACTTTACTCTGTTTATTGTAAACAATGTAAAATATTTAGATTGAGCAGATTGAAATTAGTTTAGACCAAGGTTTTGTAAAACCCTGTCTTAACTTCTTTTGTCACATCAGCCCTTAACACAAAGTCAGAAACCCATAAGTGGGTTGAAACGTGTAATGCGCATTCACAGCTTCCGAATATTCATTTTTTGCTTAGTACCATATTTGGAAACCCCTTGGTCCCTCGAGGTTGAAAGCAAGTTGTTCTAGCGAATTGATTGGTTAATATTTTTATCTCGATTTTCCAAATATAGCTGTAACTTAGCAAGTTGAATAATCGGAAGCTTGTTGTGAAGTGCACAAGAGACAGTTGCACGTTTCAACCCACTTATGGGTTTCTGATAAAATGTGATTGTTATTTGACAAAGACATATTACTGTATAAGGGTAAGGGAACGTGTAAAATATGTGAATGTGTTACATTATAGTATACCAGTTTGACAGGTTACGAAGAGAGAGAAGTTAAAAAGGAGCTATGCCATGATGATTTTGAGGTTTTGGGGTCAAACTGCCCTAAATTAAAACTAAGTACCTTTGTCGTACATGAAATGCTTAGAGAACACTAAGAGGAAGATATCAAGTGAATTTTAGAAGAGAAAATAAACCGTAATCAGAGTTTTAGTGAGTTTTCCAAGACACAAGCGATAAACTTGAAAAAAATCGGCCAATTTTTTCAAGATGCAATCCATTTCCATCCTGGCCATCTGCAGCCCAAGACACTTATTTTTACTCTTAGAGCACAAGTAGAATAATTTGAAACAAAACTGGACCATTATTTTTGGGTTTTCACTGACACTAGCAGTAATCAGAGATTATGTAGATGCATTCGAAGGAGCCCCTGAAAAAAGCAATAGGGGCGGCCATTTTGGAAGACTAAAAAATCTCAAATTTTATTGCATGCAAGGCACAGGGAAACCAACACGAAATTAGAATTATGTTCTTCGAACGCGATAAACGCGTCTTTTGGCTTTGTAAAGTAACACTTAAAATGGTCAGAGCCCCCAAGGAAAAGGTTCTTAAAAGTTGAAAAATTAGTTCATAAATCCATTATTTGATGGTTTGACTTATAATATGCATGGATATTTTACAAGTTGCTTGCATTTTCCCTCACACCTGGAGGGCTTGGAAAAATCCTATGCAACTCTTAAAATATCTGTACATATTATCTGCCAGACTTTCAAATAAGGTGAATGTATTCATAGTTGCATGTTGCCCTCACTTGTTTGCACTTTGCTTCAATGTGATCTACAAAGAAGCAAATAACATTCTACAGTCTGCTAATTCTGAAAGTAACGTGAGACATTTCTTTTGGAATTCTGCAGTATTTTAGACAAACATCTACTGAGAATTCAGACAAGGAAGGCTACCAATCAATTTGTCAGGTGTCCGCTTAAAGTGTATATGACAGATATTTTTTTATTTGCTTGATGGAATCTTCATGGCGTTCTGATCAGAAAATCGAAAAGAGTTTTTTCGATATCGGTTTTCTTTTCCATGTTTTAGCCATCTAAAAACGTGAAATTTCACTTCCGGTGGGTTACAAAACCGCGCAAGAAGAAAGACTGGAAATAGTCCGCTGTGATGTCAATACAAGAATGCCGGTGTCACGGTTTCTCGGTTCCTCGCATTTTTTGGTGCGCCCTGAGGAAGAAACATGGTTTACATTGACGTGTGCTTTCTATGGTTGTAGCAACACGCACCAAAAAAAAACGGAGTAACTGAGAAACGGTGACACAAGCGTTCTTGTAATGACGTCACAGCAGACTATTTCCAGTCTTTTTTCTTGCGCGGTTTACTAACCCACCGGAAGTGAAATTTCACGTCTTTAGACGGCTAAATCACGGACAAGAAAAATCAATATCGAAAAACTTTTATTGACTTTCTTATCAGAACACCATGTAGATTCCAACAAGCAAATAAAAAAATATTTGTCATATACACTTTAACCCTTTCACTCCCAGAGTCTATTATGGAGACATGTATTGTAGTTGTAACTTCTGAGTCTGTTGATGAAATCCTATGGTGTGACCATTCATATGAAACCTCTTCAGTAGTACTTTTGCATGGTACCATTAGTTCTAACTTTTGAGTCTGTCGACTAAATCCCATGGTGTGACCATTCAAATGAAACCTCTTCAGCAGTACTTTTGCATGGTACCATTTGTTCTAACTTTTGAGTCTGTGGACGAAATCCTATGGTGTGACCATTCAAATGAATTCTCTTTGGCAGTACTTTGCACGGTAACATTTGTTCTAACTTTTGAGTCTATTGATGAAATCCTATGGTGTGACCATTCAAATGAAACTTTTGCATGGTACCATTTGTTTTTCAATATTTTATAAAACGAAGTTTTGGATTTTTCTTGAATTTTCATGTTTGGCACTCTTGGGAGTTAAAGGGTTAATATGGGGTTTGCTTAATAAAAGTTTTACTGTTTTTCTTTAGTTGAGCGTCGTCGCAGAGACAAGATCAACACATGGATCAACAAACTTGCAAAAGTGGTTCCTGATTGCTGCCAGGAGCAATCCAAAACAGGGCAGGTCGGTGGAAATCAGAATATAGTAAGCGTTTTGACATTGTTTTATTATTAATTTTTTTTTTTTATAATCTAAAGGCATTTATTTTTAGAGTTAAAGTGAAAAATGGCAATTTGAAGCCACTAATGCTGTTTGTTTTTTTGTTACTGCTGTCTGGACAAATTGCCACCAAACTGGCCAAATGTCCTTTCTTTTCAATGGGTAGTGTATTGCTTTCTCATTTTAAACATGCACATGGTAGGTTTTGAACGAGAAAAGATAAACCAGCTTGATTTCTCTCCTTTTTAACCGGGCCGTGAATATGTGCATGCGCAATGAACGGGTTATCGGTAATGGAGACAGATACACAAATGAACACTCACTCACTCACTTCTTTTCATCAGCTGTTAACTTTTGTCATGTAATGTTTCAAATTAATTTTGTTACAAATGCATGCGTAACAAGAACAACGTGAATCCAGCGATAACAATAACTAATTTTCTGTAAACGAATATGAACAACAATAAGCTTATAGATATTTCACATTTGGAGTCCTTTGATGAATAAACCAAATTTGTCTTTCATGTCTTAGCGTGACAGTACAAATACGCATTGTTTAATTGAAATAGGAGAGAACTGGACACGGTTGTATGCTAAAGGTCAACTTTCATATGTCGTCAGTGGATCTGATCTGTTCCTTAAGTGAAAATATATCCTTGCATTTTTCTACTGAACAGAATATGAAGATCTTTAACATCACACATCATATCACAGATTGATATTTTAAAAGATATCGAGCTGTGTTTATAATTTAAAAATACTGTACATTGCATTATGCATTAAAAAGATAAATTTGGCAATCTTATTGAATGCGTTGCATAACAAGAACAGCAGTAACAATGACTAATTTGTTGTAAACAAATATAAATAACAATAGACGACTTAAAGATGTTTCACATTTAGAGTCTTTTATTGCAAAATCAAAACCAAGCTGCAGACTTGAAACAGAATTTAATACGCATTTTACCGCTTATCTACGTTAAAATAATAGAATTTTACCCTTCTAGTTATTGTAGCTTTTCTTGGCCTAGTGGCATGGTTCCTGTTATGGCTATCAGACAGCAGTCAGACGGCTCGAGTTCAAATCACCGGCTCGCCGTGAACCTTTTTTTTTGTGTTCTTCGGAAGTCTTTGCATTTAATTTTATAAAAAGGTCTATCACTAGGGTTTGTTTTAGCAGGAAAAGGTTTTACGCAAATACTCGTGAAAGTGAAAATATTTAACAAGAGTGGTAATTGGTAGGAACACCAAATTTTTCTTAGAATTTTACAGTCAAATTAACTGGGTTTCTTGTGTGTATTATATTTCTGGCCAAATTCAGGGGATCGCTCTAATTTGAGCATGCTTAGGAAGATTTCTTCATCCTGCATAAATTGGTCATCAAAAACATCTTTTGTGTTAAAAAGTGATGTCACATCGTTCAAGAACCGTGGCCCATGATGGGCAATGTCGGGTGAGAGTCAATAGGTTAAACTTGTGCAAGGTCCATAATTATAAGGAAAATATTGCTGAAGTTTATTCTCCAAAAATGAAAATATGCAGTATAAAATGTTGTTTTGTGTTATGTCCACTTCTGTTTCATTTTTGGCCTTACCTGTTGTATTTGGAAAGAGATGGACCAGCATGAACCATTCAAGGTTCTTGTTATTTTTCGAGGGGCTTGTTCCTGCTTTGGTGCATTTTCCATGAGGAAAGGCAGTTGCCAACACCCTTTAGCCAAAAGCCTGACTTTGTTTTTCTAATGGCAATTTTTCGTTTAACAGAGTAAAGGAGGAATTCTATCAAAGACAGTGGATTACATAAATGAGCTGAAATTACACAATGCACGAATGGTGGAAACCATCAAGGATACGGAAAGGTTGACAATAGACACAGAGCTTTTACGACAGCAAGTTGAGGAACTCCGACAAGAAAATGCGTTACTACGAGCACAGCTTCAGCAACATGGAATTGAGCTGGCGACTGGAGGTCCCACTGCTTGAAGATAGAATTAAGACACAGATAAGATCAGGATGCATTGTGAAGTGTATTGCTTAGCTTTGTCAAAGCATTCTTAAGAACACTCCTGGATGTCACAAGGTTTCCATCTCATCAGTGCAGTTGTTAACACTATATATCATACCATGAGTGTCTGCAGTGTTTTCCTCTATGGAATCCGGTCGTTTCGCTACATATCGATGTAGTTTCGCTACAAAGTCGTTTCAACACAAGTCGTTTCGCTACATCTTAATGTTGATTCGCTACATACTTTAGTGAAATTCGAAAATGTTGTTTACTGGTAAAATAATTATACATTTACGCGCGGGGAATGGGGGAGCCGAGTGACTCTCGTCGGCCATTCAAGTGGTATTGAAAGTTGCAAGTTCTTTTTAAAAAGTAAAGTAACTGAAGCTACAGTTCATTACTTGACTAAAAGTATGGTTGTAGTGGAAGCAAATCGACTTCAGGTATGTAGCGAATCGACTTCAAGGTGTAGCGAAACGACTACAGGTGATGTAGCAAATCAACGTTCAGATTTGTAGCGAAACGACCGGTAATCTCCTCTATTACCATCTTAGATATTACAACCCTTGCATGCAACATTTGTTACATGTTCTGGTCACGTTCTGCCACAGGTGTTAAATGCAACAACCTTAAAGGAGCTATGGTAAGACTATTTGGCTTGTTTTGGTCAAAACTGGGTTAAAATTATTGGCCAGTAACTAAACTTGTGTCTTTGAACATCAAGAGAAAGATATTAAGTGAATTATTCAATTTTTTTTATCAATTTTGCAAAGGTGCAGGGAAGAGTTTGACAAAGTTAGCATAAATTAATTCCTTCCTAGCCATCTGCATCAAAAGACACTAATTAGTAGTTTCAGTGAACTAGTATAGTCATATTAACAACAGTTGCCCATAGTATTTTAGGATTGTATTGATAAAAAAATGTTTTTGTTGGTTTTCTATGAATGCTAACACTCAGTGGCATGCCCCTTTAAAGCCATGCTCCATCACACGTGACCAGTATTTTTGAAAATTTGAATGGAGTTTTCAAGTTTATGCATTGGTTTTGTAAATTCATTCCGAGATTTGGAATTCCTGTGAGAATTTTACCGCATTTTCAACAAAGAGCAAAAAAAAAAATATCATTTTATTTGAAATGTTACATATCCGAACAATATTAGTTTTTTATGCATGTAGCAAACCTATTTTTCTTTTAACTCTTGACTTTCAAAGTGTTTTCCAGAGAGATCTTCAAGGTTTCATTCAAATCTCGGATGTTACAAAGAAATATTCAAATGTTCATTTCAGTCTTGTGGATTACTGGTCACGCGTGACGGAGCATGGCTGTAAGCATGTTGTCGGTTTGATTGGCCTTATTAATCTTGGAAGATTCCATAATGCATCTTGGATGCATAAGGCAATTTGGATGCATAATGCATCTCGGACGCATAGTGTATCATGGAGGCATAATGCATCTCGGATGCATAATGTATCTTGGGTGCATACTGCATCAAAGGCATCATGCATCTCAGATGCATGATGCATCTTGCAGGCATACTGTATCAGATGCATGATGCATCTTGCAGGCATACTGCATCAGATGCATCATGCATCTCAGATGCATGATGCATCTTGCAGGCATACTGCATCAAAGGCATCATGCATCGCAGACACAATACATCATGATAAATACAGAAAATAAGGGTCGCGTCTTATTGGCCCAAGTCCAATAATGCATCTGTTTTATGCATCGATCGGCCACATAAAACAGGCACATAATTCGTCTTAGACTAATAATGCATCCGACCCTTATGTTCTATATTTATCTTGAAAAATTATGTCTCTGAGGTACATTATGCATCTTCCAAGATAAATGCAGGCCATTGACACAAACAGTGCATGTCATATGTGTGTCACATGCATAGCACATGCACCACGACATAATTTAGCTATTGCAGAGAAGGCTGTGCTATCTTGATGGTTCTCATCAGACTTGTTCCAATATAACTCGCATTAAGTTTAGAAACCTGTTTTAAACTTGTCCAATCTTTTACCATTCATGCATCTGTACAATTTTGTGGGTCATGGCTCATGTACAAATTTGTGGTATTGATCTGTTTTCAAACCATTTCTTTGTTATTTCATATTAAGGTCGTGCTATGTTGGATGTTTATCTGAAAATTTCAACATAGCATCACCTTGTGCCTTCATGTCCAGTGATCATCATCAAAACCTTACAGCTTTTCATGCATTCTTTATATTTTATCTTGGGAGAGTTTGTGTTTGAGTCGATCCCCTGTAACCTGAAGTGACCAGGGGCGCTTTCCATTTAACCAAAAATTCCGGGTTGGGAAGCGAATTGAACGGACATTTTCCGGAATAAATTCCAGAATTTTAGGACAACCTCGCGACTGAGGTTGTCCTAACGTTTCGGTGCAACGGTGCAACCAACCAGAAAATACTGTTCCATTCACCACACAGAATACCCGGAATTTCAAACCGGAATTTTGGTCAAATGGAAAGCGCCCCAGGTCATATTTTCATGACCATAATCGTTAAACTCCTTCAGAATGGCTGCCCCTTGCTGGCAGATAAATTCCAGTGCCAACGCCAAAAAAAAACAAAAACGTGATTGCTGTCATAAGTTTGTGGAAGTAGAGAGTTGACCATTTGTAGAGGTCAAACTGCAAAGAGTGTGTAAATCTGAGTGTATGTTGTAGAAAGTTACATTGTACAGAGAGAAATGTTATTTAGTTTCAAACAACAAAACCTTACAATCAAATTGGTGATTTCAAGGTTTTATACTTTTTGTTGTTTATTGTTATGTTATTAACTAGTGATGAACACTTTAAATTTTTTGATTTAACACTTTCACTCCCAACAGTAACCAGAATCAAATTCAAGAAAAATCCCAAATTCTATTTTTAAGATAATGAAAAACAAGTACCACCATTAAAAAGTACTGCAGAAAAGCTTTCATATGAATGGTAACAACATAGAATTTCGTCCACAGACTCGAAAGTTAATACCACCTTGTACAGCATAATAAACAGTACCACAGGAAAGTACTGCTCAGTAGCTTTCATTTGAATGGTCACACTTTAGGATTTCATCCACAGACTCAAAAGTTAGAACCATTTACACAACTCAAATATTGACTCTGGGAGTGAAAGATTAGTTATGTAGATAAATAATATCATATAGGTGAAAAATCGAATTTAATTTAAGGTATACCCGTACTGACAGACTGTATAAAAGTAAAACTTTATTTACTTTTTCTAATTCAATGAAAAAGTGCAAATTAAAAGCATTCATGTACATCAATAGTCTGTCTCCATGTCCATAAGCCTTACTGCACCTTTCAGTAACATGCGGAATTTGAAATTCAAATTTCCACCAACGGTTGCCTTTTACACTGCCGTCAATCATCTTAGCTTACCTCTCAGGAAACAGATCTTCACTTCAATGAGGTCAAAAGGTCATGTCCGTGCATTATGATTGGTAGATTTCGATCCATTTTGTTTGTTTCTTTTTTACATGGTCCGTTGGCTTTTGTATTAATTATGATTGACGGCAGGGATTAACGCAACCGTTGGTGGAGATTTGAATTTCAAATTCCGCATGTTATTAAAAGGCGCAGTATTAAAACTCCCAAGAGTGAAAACCAAAATTGTAGAAACATCCCAAATATTTTTTGTAAAAATATAAAAAAAAAAACAATTGGTACCATGCAAAAGTACTGCTGAAGAGGTTTCATTTGAATGGTCACACCATAGCATTTCGTCCACAGACTCAAAAGTTAGAACAAATGGTACCAAATGGTACAGACTCGGAAGTTAGAACTGCACTACATGTCTCCATAGAGCTCCATAACTGACTTTGGGAGGAAGTGTTACGACTAACCGCTTCTGTACCGCATCACATTCTTGTGGTTTTCTACGTATTACGATTTCGATTATCTAGTGATCATTCTATGCAACTAAAAAATACCACTAGCTCTTGCATATTTAAACAACAAAAATTTGTAAATGAGCAAAAATGAGCCATTTCTTCAAAAATCCAAGAGTACCCTTCTCATTACTATTGTTTTAATATTCATGCGTTTATTCCCAAGCGTCCCTTGGGATTTGACGGCCTAATTTTATGCGCGTTAGAAAGAGTGTGGGCAAGCGATCATTCTGTGCAAGTTTCAAGGCCAGAGCTCTTGTAGAAGCGGAGAAAATCCCCTATGAATATTGAAACAATAGAAATTTGTTAATGAGCAAAAATGAGCCATTTTTTCAAAAATCGAAGAGTACCCTTTTTAGCTCATTAACCATTTTCTATTGTTTTATTATTCATGCGTTTATTCCCAAGCGTCCCTTGGGAATTGACGGCTAATTTTATGCGCGTTAGAAAGAGTGTGGGCAAGCGATCATTCTGTGCAAGTTTCAAGGCCAGAGCTCTTGTAGAAGCGGAGAAAATCCCCTATGAATATTGAAACAATAGAAATTTGTTAATGAGCAAAAATGAGCCATTTTTTCAAAAATCGAAGAGTACCCTTTTTAGCTCATTAACCATTTTCTATTGTTTTATTATTCATGCGTTTATTCCCAAGCGTCCCTTGGGAATTGACGGTTTATTTTATGCGCGTTAGAAAGAGTGTTGGCAAGCGATCATTCTGTGCAAGTTTCAAGGCCAGAGCTCTTGTAGAAGCGGAGAAAATCCCCTATGAATATTGAAACAATAGAAATTTGTTAATGAGCAAAAATGAGCCATTTTTTCAAAAATCGAAGAGTACCCTTTTTAGCTCATTAACCATTTTCTATTGTTTTATTATTCATGCGTTTATTCCCAAGCGTCCCTTGGGAATTGACGGCTAATTTTATGCGCGTTAGAAAGAGTGTGGGCAAGCGATCATTCTGTGCAAGTTTCAAGGCCAGAGCTCTTGTAGAAGCGGAGAAAATCCCCTATGAATATTGAAACAATAGAAATTTGTTAATGAGCAAAAATGAGCCATTTTTTCAAAAATCGAAGAGTACCCTTTTTAGCTCATTAACCATTTTCTATTGTTTTATTATTCATGCGTTTATTCCCAAGCGTCCCTCGGGAATTGACGGCTAATTTTATGCGCGTTAGAAAGAGTGTGGGCAAGCGATCATTCTGTGCAAGTTTCAAGGCCAGAGCTCTTGTAGAAGCGGAGAAATCCCCTATGAATATTGAAACAATAGAAATTTGTTAATGAGCAAAAATGAGCCATTTTTTCAAAAATCGAAGAGTACCCTTTTTAGCTCATTAACCATTTTCTATTGTTTTATTATTCATGCGTTTATTCCCAAGCGTCCCTTGGGAATTGACGGCTAATTTTAAGCGCGTTAGAAAGAGTGTGGGCAAGCGATCATTCTGTGCAAGTTTCAAGGCCAGAGCTCTTGTAGAAGCAGAGAAAATCCCCTATGAATATTGAAACAATAGAAATTTGTTAATGAGCAAAAATGAGCCATTTTTTCAAAAATCGAAGAGTACCCTTTTTAGCTCATTAACCATTTTCTATTGTTTTATTATTCATGCGTTTATTCCCAAGCGTCCCTTGGGAATTGACGGCTAATTTTATGCGCGTTAGAAAGAGTGTGGGCAAGCGATCATTCTGTGCAAGTTTCAAGGCCAGAGCTCTTGTAGAAGCGGAGAAAATCCCCTATGAATATTGAAACAATAGAAATTTGTTAATGAGCAAAAATGAGCCATTTTTTCAAAAATCGAAGAGTACCCTTTTTAGCTCATTAACCATTTTCTATTGTTTTATTATTCATGCGTTTATTCCCAAGCGTCCCTTGGGAATTGACGGCTAATTTTATGCGCGTTAGAAAGAGTGTGGGCAAACGATCATTCTGTGCAAGTTTCAAGGCCAGAGCTCTTGTAGAAGCGGAGAAAATCCCCTATGAATATTGAAACAATAGAAATTTGTTAATGAGCAAAAATGAGCCATTTTTTCAAAAATCGAAGAGTACCCTTTTTAGCTCATTAACCATTTTCTATTGTTTTATTATTCATGCGTTTATTCCCAAGCGTCCCTTGGGAATTGACGGCTAATTTTATGCGCGTTAGAAAGAGTGTGGGCAAGCGATCATTCTGTGCAAGTTTCAAGGCCAGAGCTCTTGTAGAAGCGGAGAAAATCCGCTATCAATATTGAAACAATAGAAATTTGTTAATGAGCAAAAATGAGCCATTTTTTCAAAAATCGAAGAGTACCCTTTTTAGCTCATTAACCATTTTCTATTGTTTTATTATTCATGCGTTTATTCCCAAGCGTCCCTTGGGAATTGACGGCTAATTTTATGCGCGTTAGAAAGAGTGTGGGCAAGCGATCATTCTGTGCAAGTTTCAAGGCCAGAGCTCTTGTAGAAGCGGAGAAAATCCCCTATGAATATTGAAACAATAGAAATTTGTTAATGAGCAAAAATGAGCCATTTTTTCAAAAATCGAAGAGTACCCTTTTTAGCTCATTAACCATTTTCTATTGTTTTATTATTCATGCGTTTATTCCCAAGCGTCCCTTGGGAATTGACGGCTAATTTTATGCGCGTTAGAAAGAGTGTGGGCAAGCGATCATTCTGTGCAAGTTTCAAGGCCAGAGCTCTTGTAGAAGCGGAGAAAATCCCCTATGAATATTGAAACAATAGAAATTTGTTAATGAGCAAAAATGAGCCATTTTTTCAAAAATCGAAGAGTACCCTTTTTAGCTCATTAACCATTTTCTATTGTTTTATTATTCATGCGTTTATTCCCAAGCGTCCCTTGGGAATTGACGGCTAATTTTATGCGCGTTAGAAAGAGTGTGGGCAAGCGATCATTCTGTGCAAGTTTCAAGGCCAGAGCTCTTGTAGAAGCAGAGAAAATCCCCTATGAATATTGAAACAATAGAAATTTGTTAATGAGCAAAAATGAGCCATTTTTTCAAAAATCGAAGAGTACCCTTTTTAGCTCATTAACCATTTTCTATTGTTTTATTATTCATGCGTTTATTCCCAAGCGTCCCTTGGGAATTGACGGCTAATTTTATGCGCGTTAGAAAGAGTGTGGGCAAGCGATCATTCTGTGCAAGTTTCAAGGCCAGAGCTCTTGTAGAAGCAGAGAAAATCCCCTATGAATATTGAAACAATAGAAATTTGTTAATGAGCAAAAATGAGCCATTTTTTCAAAAATCGAAGAGTACCCTTTTTAGCTCATTAACCATTTTCTATTGTTTTATTATTCATGCGTTTATTCCCAAGCGTCCCTTGGGAATTGACGGCTAATTTTATGCGCGTTAGAAAGAGTGTGGGCAAGCGATCATTCTGTGCAAGTTTCAAGGCCAGAGCTCTTGTAGAAGCGGAGAAAATCCCCTATGAATATTGAAACAATAGAAATTTGTTAATGAGCAAAAATGAGCCATTTTTTCAAAAATCGAAGAGTACCCTTTTTAGCTCATTAACCATTTTCTATTGTTTTATTATTCATGCGTTTATTCCCAAGCGTCCCTTGGGAATTGACGGCTAATTTTAAGCGCGTTAGAAAGAGTGTGGGCAAGCGATCATTCTGTGCAAGTTTCAAGGCCAGAGCTCTTGTAGAAGCAGAGAAAATCCCCTATGAATATTGAAACAATAGAAATTTGTTAATGAGCAAAAATGAGCCATTTTTTCAAAAATCGAAGAGTACCCTTTTTAGCTCATTAACCATTTTCTATTGTTTTATTATTCATGCGTTTATTCCCAAGCGTCCCTTGGGAATTGACGGCTAATTTTATGCGCGTTAGAAAGAGTGTGGGCAAGCGATCATTCTGTGCAAGTTTCAAGGCCAGAGCTCTTGTAGAAGCAGAGAAAATCCCCTATGAATATTGAAACAATAGAAATTTGTTAATGAGCAAAAATGAGCCATTTTTTCAAAAATCGAAGAGTACCCTTTTTAGCTCATTAACCATTTTCTATTGTTTTATTATTCATGCGTTTATTCCCAAGCGTCCCTTGGGAATTGACGGCTAATTTTATGCGCGTTAGAAAGAGTGTGGGCAAGCGATCATTCTGTGCAAGTTTCAAGGCCAGAGCTCTTGTAGAAGCAGAGAAAATCCCCTATGAATATTGAAACAATAGAAATTTGTTAATGAGCAAAAATGAGCCATTTTTTCAAAAATCGAAGAGTACCCTTTTTAGCTCATTAACCATTTTCTATTGTTTTATTATTCATGCGTTTATTCCCAAGCGTCCCTTGGGAATTGACGGCTAATTTTATGCGCGTTAGAAAGAGTGTGGGCAAGCGATCATTCTGTGCAAGTTTCAAGGCCAGAGCTCTTGTAGAAGCAGAGAAAATCCCCTATGAATATTGAAACAATAGAAATTTGTTAATGAGCAAAAATGAGCCATTTTTTCAAAAATCGAAGAGTACCCTTTTTAGCTCATTAACCATTTTCTATTGTTTTATTATTCATGCGTTTATTCCCAAGCGTCCCTTGGGAATTGACGGCTAATTTTATGCGCGTTAGAAAGAGTGTGGGCAAGCGATCATTCTGTGCAAGTTTCAAGGCCAGAGCTCTTGTAGAAGCAGAGAAAATCCCCTATGAATATTGAAACAATAGAAATTTGTTAATGAGCAAAAATGAGCCATTTTTTCAAAAATCGAAGAGTACCCTTTTTAGCTCATTAACCATTTTCTATTGTTTTATTATTCATGCGTTTATTCCCAAGCGTCCCTTGGGAATTGACGGCTAATTTTATGCGCGTTAGAAAGAGTGTGGGCAAGCGATCATTCTGTGCAAGTTTCAAGGCCAGAGCTCTTGTAGAAGCGGAGAAAATCCCCTATGAATATTGAAACAATAGAAATTTGTTAATGAGCAAAAATGAGCCATTTTTTCAAAAATCGAAGAGTACCCTTTTTAGCTCATTAACCATTTTCTATTGTTTTATTATTCATGCGTTTATTCCCAAGCGTCCCTTGGGAATTGACGGCTAATTTTATGCGCGTTAGAAAGAGTGTGGGCAAGCGATCATTCTGTGCAAGTTTCAAGGCCAGAGCTCTTGTAGAAGCGGAGAAAATCCCCTATGAATATTGAAACAATAGAAATTTGTTAATGAGCAAAAATGAGCCATTTTTTCAAAAATCGAAGAGTACCCTTTTTAGCTCATTAACCATTTTCTATTGTTTTATTATTCATGCGTTTATTCCCAAGCGTCCCTTGGGAATTGACGGCTAATTTTATGCGCGTTAGAAAGAGTGTGGGCAAGCGATCATTCTGTGCAAGTTTCAAGGCCAGAGCTCTTGTAGAAGCGGAGAAAATCCCCTATGAATATTGAAACAATAGAAATTTGTTAATGAGCAAAAATGAGCCATTTTTTCAAAAATCGAAGAGTACCCTTTTTAGCTCATTAACCATTTTCTATTGTTTTATTATTCATGCGTTTATTCCCAAGCGTCCCTTGGGAATTGACGGCTAATTTTATGCGCGTTAGAAAGAGTGTGGGCAAGCGATCATTCTGTGCAAGTTTCAAGGCCAGAGCTCTTGTAGAAGCGGAGAAAATCCCCTATGAATATTGAAACAATAGAAATTTGTTAATGAGCAAAAATGAGCCATTTTTTCAAAAATCGAAGAGTACCCTTTTTAGCTCATTAACCATTTTCTATTGTTTTAATATTCATACGCTTATTCCCAAGCGTCCCTTGGGATTTGACGGCTAATTTTATGCGCGTTAGAAAGAGTGTGGGCAAGCGATCATTCTGTGCAAGTTTCAAGGCCAGAGCTCTTGTAGAAGCGGAGAAAATCCCCTATGAATATTGAAACAATAGAAATTTGTTAATGAGCAAAAATGAGCCATTTTTTCAAAAATCGAAGAGTACCCTTTTTAGCTCATTAACCATTTTCTATTGTTTTATTATTCATAGCGTTTATTCCCAAGCGTCCCTTGGGAATTGACGGCTAATTTTATGCGCGTTAGAAAGAGTGTGGGCAAGCGATCATTCTGTGCAAGTTTCAAGGCCAGAGCTCTTGTAGAAGCGGAGAAAATCCCCTATGAATATTGAAACAATAGAAATTTGTTAATGAGCAAAAATGAGCCATTTTTTCAAAAATCGAAGAGTACCCTTTTTAGCTCATTAACCATTTTCTATTGTTTTATTATTCATGCGTTTATTCCCAAGCGTCCCTTGGGAATTGACGGCTAATTTTATGCGCGTTAGAAAGAGTGTGGGCAAGCGATCATTCTGTGCAAGTTTCAAGGCCAGAGCTCTTGTAGAAGCGGAGAAAATCCCCTATGAATATTGAAACAATAGAAATTTGTTAATGAGCAAAAATGAGCCATTTTTTCAAAAATCGAAGAGTACCCTTTTTAGCTCATTAACCATTTTCTATTGTTTTATTATTCATGCGTTTATTCCCAAGCGTCCCTTGGGAATTGACGGCTAATTTTATGCGCGTTAGAAAGAGTGTGGGCAAGCGATCATTCTGTGCAAGTTTCAAGGCCAGAGCTCTTGTAGAAGCGGAGAAAATCCCCTATGAATATTGAAACAATAGAAATTTGTTAATGAGCAAAAATGAGCCATTTTTTCAAAAATCGAAGAGTACCCTTTTTAGCTCATTAACCATTTTCTATTGTTTTATTATTCATGCGTTTATTCCCAAGCGTCCCTTGGGAATTGACGGCTAATTTTATGCGCGTTAGAAAGAGTGTGGGCAAGCGATCATTCTGTGCAAGTTTCAAGGCCAGGGCTCTTGTAGAAGCGGAGAAAATCCCCTATGAATATTGAAACAATAGAAATTTGTTAATGAGCAAAAATGAGCCATTTTTTCAAAAATCGAAGAGTACCCTTTTTAGCTCATTAACCATTTTCTATTGTTTTATTATTCATGCGTTTATTCCCAAGCGTCCCTTGGGAATTGACGGCTAATTTTATGCGCGTTAGAAAGAGTGTGGGCAAGCGATCATTCTGTGCAAGTTTCAAGGCCAGAGCTCTTGTAGAAGCAGAGAAAATTCCCTATGAATATTGAAACAATAGAAATTTGTTAATGAGCAAAAATGAGCCATTTTTTTCAAAAATCGAAGAGTACCCTTTTTAGCTCATTAACCATTTTCTATTGTTTTATTATTCATGCGTTTATTCCCAAGCGTCCCTTGGGAATTGACGGCTTATTTTATGCGCGTTAGAAAGAGTGTGGGCAAGCGATCATTCTGTGCAAGTTTCAAGGCCAGAGCTCTTGTAGAAGCGGAGAAAATCCCCTATGAATATTGAAACAATAGAAATTTGTTAATGAGCAAAAATGAGCCATTTTTTAAAAAGTCGAAGAGTACCCTTTTTAACTCATTAACTATTTTCTATTGTTTTATTATTCATGCGTTTATTTCCAAGCGTCCCTTGGGAATTGACGGCTAATTTTATGCGCGTTAGAAAGAGTGTGGGCAAGCGATCATTCTGTGCAAGTTTCAAGGCCAGAGCTCTTGTAGAAGCGGAGAAAATCCCCTATGAATATTGAAACAATAGAAATTTGTTAATGAGCAAAAATGAGCCATTTTTTCAAAAATCGAAGAGTACCCTTTTTAGCTCATTAACCATTTTCTCTTGTTTAAATATTCACGCGTTTATTCCCAAGCGTCCCTTCTTATTTGCGTTTGAAATAAGGTGAGTGTGTAAATTATTTTGGCTTATGGTGTGTGAACAATGAAAAATTAGAACAAGACAAAGCAATAACAAGTACAAATTTTATTTTCCCTAAACCCAATAATATAGCTGTATTGTCATTGCTCTTTTGAACGAACTATTGGAATAAAGGATGTGTTGAGAAAAATAGAACCTTATAAACTAAAGCCTTATTCACACTTATGGTTAAACATGTTTAAATGTTTAGTTTAACTGCGTTTTTAGTCTCCATCTGGAACGTTTTTAAATGTATATGACTCAAACTACCTGGAATGGCAATAAAAGTCAATAAAGTTTCTTTTAGTAAAGATTTCACTCGAACAGTTACGCGAGGTTAGCAGGTATACTTCTATACCTGTTTTAAACTAAACAACATTAAAACATGTTTAAGTGTTGGTGTGAATGGAGTATAAAATAGTAATTCCTGTGATCCATGTGAAACAAAAATTAATAACTAGAGCGAATGCGATCATGGCAGTTATAAAGCAATTAGAGCCTGAAAAAATTTTCAGTCCTCGACAGGATTGCAACAGATGATCATTGCGATACCGGAGCAAACGCTCTAATTGCAACGCCTTCACTGTCGCATAACTGCAACTATCACATTCACTTTGGTTCATATGAATTTATTTTTATATACACGTTTATCAAAATTAATAATAAATTAATATATACAAGAACCTCTTAAATATTGGTAAAATACCATTTTACTATTTTGTGTGCTTAGTGCACTTGGGTGTGTAAATTCGTGTTTTTTAATGCACCATAGTTTCTTCACAAGCTTCTTCAGAAACTAACCACTTTATCCAATATCTGAGCAACGGAGGTCAGTGTTTTTACACAAGGGGCATTTTTTAACAGTCCTGTACAAGTCGGTTGGGAGGTGAATAAAGAAATACAATATAACAGAGCAGTTTTCAATTGAGTGTGCAAAACCCAAACCAAAGTAATTACTCTGACCAATCACAGCAGTCGTAAACAATACAATGAACCAATCAGAGCTCGAAGCAATTACATGTCGGCGGCGCCAAGCGCGGGAAAACGCGTGCGAGCAAGTCACGATTGGTTTTGGTTTTACTTCCGATTGGTCGAGAAAGTGGCGCGAGATTTTTTAGCCAATCACAAAGCGTAGCAAAGAAAAACCAAAGCAATTGTGTAATTACTTTTCATACTCAATTGAAAACTGCTCTACTACAAGTAGCAATTAAAACACCATTGATCATTTACTTGTTTCTTATCAAAGGCTCTAACAAGCCAACTCATTAACATGAAACAGCCTTCGGACCCTCCCCCCCCCCTCCTCTGCACCCAGCTACCCACCCTCCCCTCCCTACAACGCCATCTAGTCTATGGGTAAGGTATGGGACCATTACCTATCGCATTTGGAACGGGCAAAATATTACGCAAGCCTTGCACTGCTCAGCGGAATTACCAAGTAATGGAAGGAAGGTAGGTGAAATTTGCATATTTGTCCCGTCTGCTATAACTCGGTCAACGCTCCGCATATTCACAAGTTAAAAATGAGTTCTGCTCAGGATGTCAAAATGTCAGTCACAGCTTGTTATTATCAGGAAGCAGGGTTACTGTGGTGATAATGCAGAAATTTGTTTCACCAGGGTACTTTAATTGTTCGTTGTTCCACAAAAACCAAAATTTCCAAATTAGTTAGCAACTTCTCTAACTAGGAGAATCATTTACAAACCACTATGATGTGTAGGTTCAAATGCAAACCATTTAACTTATTGCCTTTTACTGTTGCGTGGTTTAGAATTTGCAAAATTTGTGGTAAATTGGCTAGTAAAATGTACACAGGCAAAATCTTCACGATTTGATCAGATACTTACAAAACAGTGCTTTAATTTTTGGTAACCTTCAATGACGTGCAAAAAGTAATGAATATAAAACCCACGCAAAAACAAAAGGCATAATTTAAAATAGTGTCATTGGCCGTTTTTATGCTAGAGACGTTAAAGTCGTTTAGACGTATTTAACGTCTCAGACGTTAAATGCGTCTGGAATAAAAACGGGACGCATTAAAGTGGACGGAACAACAGAAAAAACACAAGATTTTCTTAAAAAAAAGCTATTCTCGGAAGTGACTGGACACGACTAAACTCGTCGCCAAATAAATTTTAAGAACGCGAATATACAAATAGGGCTAAATTCGTCCCAGTTAAAGCCGTCTCGTTTTTATACTAGACGTATTTAACGTCTGAGACGTTTAAGTCGTCTGTTAAGTGCGTCTGAACGACGCACTTAAAATAAGACCTTAAAGTCGTCAGACGTAAAATCCGTCTGGCTTATTTTCCGTTTCTATACTGAGACGTTAAAGTCGTCTCGAGACAACTTTAACGTCTCAGACGATATTAATGTCTCTAGCATAAAAACGGCCATTGGGTGATTCAAACAAAACTCCCCATGGTGGAACTATGAGTAAAAAATGGTCTTGTTGGTGAAAATGGATTTGCCATTGAACTAAAAGAAAGCTGGCCACCCGATAATGTCTCTGTACCAAATGAACCTTGAGGTTGAAATGAACTGCTGCTGCTTGTTGAGATTGGTACTAATGAAAAACTAGAACCTGAGTTACCGACGGCATAAAATGATGAGGTGATGCTATCAACTGAATGTTTTAAAAAGCTGGCAGATGACACAGAAACACTGTTTGATGAGTTTACAGTTGGAAGTACTCCTTGATGTTCTGTGGTCCCTTCTCTTGTTCTTCTGTTAGCGTTGCTATTTACAAACGTAAACTGCGTTGTTGCAGATGCTGCAGGAGATGCACTGTACGTGTTGTTCGATGCATTACAATTATTAAAGAGTACCAGTGGTTGACTACTCGCCATCAAGGACTTTTGTTCTACGAGATCCGGCAGGGAGGCTAGAGCTCGTAACGGGTTTGGCCCTGCATCATGGCCGACGTTGGATTTAACAGAATGGAGCAAATTTGGATTAACAGAAACCATTGCAGTGCTGTTGTAATTTGCATCAGATCGCGATGAGATCAGGTTGTCAATAGCATATGACAAACTTGAATTTAAATCACTAGTGCCAATGAGAGACTCTGCAGAAAAGTCTGAGTAAGTTGTCCTGGATGGCCTTGATTGAATTTGGGAGTCCTGTGCAATGACCTCGTCCTCTATGAGTTCATTTCCTGCAATTAGTGCCTCGGCAGAGTAATTTGAGAAGCTCTGTGTGTGGCTTTGATGGTTGGGTGTGTTGTGCACTGATTGCTCATTGGACATACTGTGCAATGAAGAAGCAACATCGGGTGTACTGTGCACTGAGGGGACAACAGCTAATGTTAAACTATTCTGTTGGTTTGCATTATTTTCGGAAACTGAGGTAGTTATATGTGGAATGTTTGGCAAGACAGCTTCACTTGATGCAAGCAGTGACTCAGCAGAGAAACTAAGATTTCCAGGAGGAAGCTGTGAAACTGGTTGATGCTGATGAAGGTGCGTTGATGTTTGTCTGATACTCTGGGGCAGTCCAGCTAAGGATGCAATACTATGCGACAGGCGTGGTCCCTGCGCAGCTTGACTAATTCCTATAGTAGAGACTTGTACAGTTGATTTCCCGCAATCATCTCTGGTGGGCACCATAGCAGGCACGTTATTAGTCGCAGAAGAAGACCCCTGCGTTGTTATCCCTGAGATCAAAGCATTGACATTAAAAGTCTGTAAGTTCATTATTTCCACCATATTGCCTTGTGACTCCTGAGAGTTGCAAGTGTTCGTTCTCTTTGCCAAGCTGGCATCGTTTTCTGCTAATAAATGTTCTGCACCACGCTTATTTGACGCTGAGCTTGTTTTATTTTCATGAAACGTTTTGCTTTGTGAGCTCCTATTTGTGTTTTGAGTTCTAGAACTAGATTTTGTCCGAGCTTTGTTAGCAGCTTTCTTGGTTTTCCCACCTCCTTGGTTTTTTGACGCTTCATTTGATTCCTTTTGTTGTTGGGTACTTCCATTATTCTGAGAGACGCTTGTAACAGGTAAACTCTGGTTTGGAGTACGGGTGGCATAAAATGCGGACAAGTTGCCACTTCGTGAAGCTGTTGAGGTCAACACTGCAGTTGTGCTGAGTAAACTTTGGTTTGGAGCAGATGTGACATAAAATGCAGACACATTGCCACTTTGTGAAGCCACTGCAGGAGCAATATCTGTTTCCTGATTCAAAAGGCTGCTTGATGCCGGCAAAACTGAAGCTGTCGAGGTCAACATTGCAGTTGTGCTGGGTAAACTTTGGTTTGGGGCAGAAGTGACATAAAATGCAGACACATTGCCACTTTGTGAAACCAATGAAGAAGCATTATGTGCTTGCTGATTCAAAAGGTTGTTTGATGCAGGCAAAATGGAAGGTGTTGAAGTCAACATTGTAGTTGTGCTGGGCAAACGCTGATTTGGAGCAGAAGTGACATAAAATGCAGACAAGTTGCCACTTTGTGCAATGCCTGCTTGTCGATTCAGAAGGCTGTTTGACGCGGGCAAAACTGAAGGTGTTGAAGTCAACATTGTAGTTGTGCTGGGCAAACTCTGGTTTGGAGCAGAAGTGACATAAAATGCAGACAAGTTGCCACTTTGTGCAATGCCTGCTTGCCGATTCAGAAGGCTGTTTGACGCGGGCAAAACTGAAGGTGTTGAAGTCAACATTGTAGTTGTGCTGGGCAAACTCTGGTTTGGAGCAGAAGTGACATAAAATGCAGACAAGTTGCCACTTTGTGCAATGCCTGCTTGTCGATTCAGAAGGCTGTTTGATGCGGGCAAAACTGAAGGTGTTGAAGTCAACATTGTAGTTGTGCTGGGCAAACTCTGGTTTGGAGCAGAAGTGACATAAAATGCAGACAAGTTGCCACTTTGTGCAATGCCTGCTTGCCGATTCAGAAGGCTGTTTGACGCGGGCAAAACTGAAGGTGTTGAAGTCAACATTGTAGTTGTGCTGGGCAAACTCTGGTTTGGAGCAGAAGTGACATAAAATGCAGACAAGTTGCCACTTTGTGCAATGCCTGCTTGTCGATTCAGAAGGCTGTTTGATGCGGGCAAAACTGAAGGTGTTGAAGTCAACATTGTAGTTGTGCTGGGCAAACTCTGGTTTGGAGCAGAAGTGACATAAAACGTGGACAAGTTGCCACTTTGTGAAACTGCAGTTGGAGCAATGTCTACTTGTCGATTCAAAAGGCTGTTTGATGTCGGCAAAATGGAAGGCATTGAAGTTGGCATTGCAGTTGTGCTGCCAACAATAGATGAGTTAATTACTGCAGGCTGTACATTTAAAATAGCTGTAGTGTTATTTTCCACAGCATGGGTAGCTAGTGGAACAGCACTAACCACATTTATTGGAGAACTTGACATGCCTGGTTGCAATGCAACTTTCATTATTGCAGCAACACTGTGTTGCGAGAATCCTGCATGCGAATTTTGCAAAACTTGTGATGAGCTAACTGGTATATTAACAGTTTGTACAGGTTGTGATGCTGAGGAGTAAATCAAATTATTTGAAAGCTGTGGATTAACACTCTGATGAGGATTAGATAAATAACTTGCAGTGCCGATGGTATTTCTTTGTAGCTGGTTTAACTCCAGTTGGCCAGGATTGGCAGCAACATTCTGCACAACAAGTGGCGCAGCTACTTGCACGACTGGCGTAGGTGTAACTGCCGTGCTTGTTGTCATAGAAACTGGGTTAGTCGTAATAATAAATGGAGCAACATAAGCAATTGATTCTTTCTTGGATTGCTCCTTTTTAGAGGAACCTGCAACAGATGTCGAGGTGACTGGGACCTGTGTAACCATGGTAACAACAGGAGGAGGTGCATTGAATGTCACCTGACTTGGTGTCTGTAAAGATTTGGATGTTGTCATGGTTACTGGAGCTGGTGTTGCCCTATTTTTTGTGCCAGCTGTTGTCATAGTGACAGAATCATTTGATGTCGCAGACGTATCTGACCCAGGTAATAAAAAGTCATGCATTGTGAGAATCTTTCTTGGAATGGCTATGCTGTGCTTTTTAAGTAAGTCCTTCAAGAGTTTGTTCTCTTTTGTGGCATTTCCAAGTCGATTTCTCAGCTGCTGAACCTCTTGAGCTGTAAAATAGCCACCACAAGTCTTTTAAGTGTGAAGAATAAATAGTTGCCTTAAGATGATTATGCAGTCTACTTAAGTAATTCAGACATTGATACACATGATTTTCTGTTGAATAATTATGGTGTAGATAAATTTTCATATGTGATAGATACAGCCAAACAGCCTCTTTAAAGAGTGCCACCCCGTCCCCTCCGCCCTCCCAAAATAACATAGCCTGTTCATCAGGTGTTTAATTCCGTGGATGAAATCCTAAAGTGTGACCATTCAAATGAAAGCTATTGAGCAGTACTTTCCTGTGGTACTGTTTATTATGCTGTACAAGGTGGTTCTAACTTTTGAGTCTGTGGATGAAATCCTGAAGTGTGATCATTAAAATGAAAGCTATTGAGCAGTACTTTCCTGTGATACTGTTTATTATGCTGTACAAGGTGGTTCTTACTTTTGAGTTTGTGGATGAAATCCTAAAGTGTGACCATTCAAATGAAAGCTATTGAGCAGTACTTTCCTGTGGTACTGTTTATTATGCTGTACAAATGGTTCTAACTTTTGAGTCTGTGGGTGAAGTGTTAATGTGGGACTTTTCTTACCAAGTTTTTGTTCTCTCTGCTGCAAATCACTGAATTCCTTCAGCTGGTTATTCACCTGAGTTATGTACTCTACAGTCTTTTCGAGAACAATGTTTTTACTCTGAAGGGAAAAAAAATCAAAACTCAAAAATCATCAAACATAACTTTGGCCTTCAAATCCGTTTCCAATTCAGGTTGTCAAACTTGCCAGTGAAAGGGTCAGAGGAGAGCGAGACATATTTCCACAATGGAAAAATTGGATGTGGACCTGTTAAACCTTGTACTCCCTGAGTCAATTATGGACACATGTATTATGTTCAGTTCTAACTTTTGATTCTGTGGACGAAATCCTATGGTGTGACCATTCAAATGAAACCTCTTCAGCAGTACTTTTGCATGGTACTATTTGTTCTAACATTTGATTCTGTGGACGAAATCCTATGGTGTGACCATTCAAAAGAAACCTCTTCAGCAGTACTTTTGCATGGTACCATTTGTTCTAACTTTTGAGTCTGTGGATGAAATCCTATGGTGTGACCATTCAAATGAAACCTCTTCAGCAGTACTTTTGCATGATACCATTTTGTTCTAACTTTTAAGTCTGTTGATGAAATCCTATGGTGTGACCATTCAAAAGAAACCTCTTTTGCAGTACTTTTGCATGGTACCATTTGTTTTTCAATATTTTACAAAATTAAATTTGGAATTTTTCTTGAATTTTGATGTTTATAGCATTCTTGGAAGTTAAAGGGTTAATATAATGTAAAGGATCAAAATAGTTTACATCCATACACGGAGCGAGCCTAGAAGTTGAGTCTGAGGTGCTCAGCATGTCAATTAAAAACCCCAAAAGAAGGTGAATGGGTGCATTTGACTGGTTCATTGGCGAGGGTCTTATGTTAGCGTGTTGAGAGATTCCCACAAGTTTGATTCGGAGAGTTTAATAGCAAGAAATTTTATTTGGAGAGCTGGCAAGAAAGGAATTTTAATTGAAAAAGATGGATACAGGAGAGGAATTCAGACAGTTAATTTTATTGTCGATTTTTACTTCAGAATTTGTTTCTTCACTTGTAAAACTGATTTGCATCGGGAAGAAATTTGATCATTATTCTGTTATGGTCTTTTAACCACACCGAATACAGGTATTTTACAGTTTACAAGTGTCTTGCATTTAGCTCGTTTAATTGGTCAGAAATCAATCTCCTGTTTGAATAAATAAATGGAAGTTCTCTTTCCCCTTCTACTGGCTGACCGTTATGATCAGATCTGATCAGTTAGGAAGCCAACAAAGTGCTTCAGAGGCCCTGTGTCCTTCCCTTTTATCGGCTCACTCTGTGTTTAATGAGTGCGAAAAAAATTCTGTAATGTAAAATTTGCTGTCATCTGTGCTGCAGTCAAATCATACTGATGGTGTGTAAATTATCTTATAGAGTATCTTAAAGCGCCACCACACTATAAATAATATAACTAGCAGCACCTGTTTTCCCCATTGACACTGTGGTACAACATCAGCCAGCTTCAATATCCAGTTATTAATTTTGTCCTTTCGCCTCCTTTCCACTGAAAAAGATAACAGCACAGCATTGGCAATGACATCTAGACTTGATCTTTTCATTACAAAGCATAATATAACAGGAGGCTGCAAGCAGCCTATACTCATGCGCATGCGTAAGAAAGTTTTATGATATATTTTAAACATGACAAGAAGATGTCTGACATGGAGAAGAGTTACTCCTTTCATTCAGTCATCGTTCCTGTAAACCACGTTGTTTACTATTGAATGTTTTGTAAATGAAGGCTGTACCACAATGAAGCCAGTGATTCTTCTAAGTCTTATATATACCTAACGTGAACACTAGTAATGTAAGTAGGGTTGTAGGAGATGCTGTCGTGACACTTCAGTAACTCTGTTTTACCGGAAGTGGGAGTAGCTGGAAGTCATTAAACAGGAAGTCTATGAACCGGAAGTGCACAATTTAAAATATGCGTGTATAAATGTGCATGCAAAATCATGACACCAAAAAAAAAAAAAAAAATAAGAATAAAAATAAGAAAAACGGAGCCCATTTTATAACTCATGCCGCTATGCGCATGAGTAAAAAATTAAATTTGTAAAAATGCCACAGCCCTACCCCCTACCCCCTACCCCCGCAACAATTAGACAGACCATTTTATCAGTTCTTACCAAAAATAGTTGGCAACCATTTAGAGTGGTTTTCAATTGAGTGTGGTTTCAAGTAATATCACAATTGCTTTGGTTTTGCATTGATAATTGCTTTGTGATTGGCTAACAAATCTTGCTCCACTTTATCAAGCAATGAGAAGTGATTCACCAAAAACCAATCATGACTTACTCACATGCATCTCCCCACGGTTAGCACCAGCTACATGTATTTGTTTCGAGTTCTTATTGGTTTATAGCATTCTCTGCCTCTGTTGTGATTTGCCAGAGTGACTTCTTTGTTTTTTATTTTAGTTGTATATACAGCTATCTCAATTAACGTTGTCAGATGAAAAAGGGCTCAAAGCCAAGACCACAAGGTAGTATGGGATTTTTATGCAATGGCTATTTACAACTACCCATACTACCTTGCGATCTTGGCTTTGAGCTTTCATCCGACAACATTAATTGAAATAGCTGTATATGTCAAAGTGTATATAACATCTTGAAGGATTTTAGACTTGCCCACAAGTTGAGCTAAGCAGTGCGGAGTGCAATCAAACCAGCGCAGAGTGCATGCTTGTGAGATCTAGTGCATAGTGCGAGCGAGGAAGAGCTAGACTTGTTTCCCCTGCTGGAAATCAAATCGAGTGACGTCAATTTGGTGTGAACTTCTCAGGGGAAGGACTAACTGTCAAACTGTCAAAATTACTTTTCACCGCTCGACATGTAAAATGGGGGTGGCAGGCCTGTACGACTCTTACCTCATGTTTTTAATGCCATTTACTCCTTCTGTATGTTTTTCTATGAGATCTGGTAAATGTTTTCTAGGTAAAAGCTATAACTTTAATACCTTCATTATGTACAATCCTTCTCCTTGTCTGCTGAGCAATTCCCCCACTATCCAAAAAAATTCAAAGCACATAGATTCATAAAACTAATGCTAAAGGCGACATTATAGATGAATGTCTTTAAAAACCTCTTGCAATTTTAACAATGAACGTTGAAAACAAAGAGCTCCAATTTTGTGATCTTCATGCTGATCCATTTTTACCTTACCATTTTTACATTTTCTCCTGAGGGATAAATTACCAGCTGTACTGACAGTTTAAAAAAGGTAAAGTAGCACGCCTACTTGACCAGAGCTAAACCTGGTTCCCATAGCATGAAGCTACTAGGAGTGTTACTACTTTACCCTGGATGGGATGCTAGTTCATGCATCACAGGGTTACGCCCAGCATTTAGTAGCCGCTACCCATTTATACACCTTGCTGGAGAGAAACAATGTAGAGTAAAATTTCTTGTCTAAGGAAAAAACATGACACTTGAGACTAGGCTTCGAACCAACAACCTTCAGAAGTCCAATACACTAACAATTTATTTATCTTTGTGAGTCCCCCCCCCCCCCACACTGCCCTCACTCACCTAACCCCTAATGCTAACATACCTTAGCACTATATCTGATGAGACATAGTAGGGAGTCTGATTGCTTGTCGGCGATGCAAACCTGTAGGAGAATACACTAGGAGGGATTGGCTTGGTTGCATTGTGAAGTGCTGGGAATTCCTTCTCCACCACACCATTCGTAGTTGATACTAAATAAAAAAGATACGACTTTTAGTTTAGGGCCCGTTATCCACAAAGCCAATTTTTATTGCTGTAGGAGTTCTTTTTAGTAACTATGTTGTTTCAAAATTCAAATCCCCACCCCACCAGGGTCTAGATAAGGGGGGTTTGGGTAATTGACCGCTGAAGGCAGGAGTATCTAAAGGGGAGATTTATGTCCTTGGAAATGTGATTTCCAGCGTTTTGAGGGGTAATTTAAGTTGTTTAATTGCTTTCAAATTAGCTGATTTTTGTGCTAACTAGTTCACGAATAAAAGAACTTTAAGTGTTTACAATAATCGAGAACATTTTTGTACTGAAATTAAAACTGGAGATTGTAATCATCTATTTGTATTTGCTCAAAGTATTTGCTCTGAAAATTATACCCCCTGAAATAATAGGTGTCCGTATTAGAGAGGTGTCCGTATAATGGAGGTGCCCGTATTATAGAGGTGTCCGTATTAGGTGTCTGTATTATAGAGGTGTCTGTATTATAGAGGTGTCTGTATTATAGGTGTTGTATTATAGGTGTCCATATAATTGGTGTCCATGTTATAGAGGTGTCCATATTAGGTGTCTGTATTATAGAGGTGTCTATATTAGGTGTCTGTATTAGAGGTGTCCATAATAAGAGGTTCAACTGCAGTTGTAAAATTCATTAATAATTCATAAGGGTACTAACAAAGAGAAATGAGCCATTCCAATCACATGATTACCCTGTATAGGCCGATACAATCTTGATACAACTCACGAGTGGTTGTATCTAATTTACATGTGAATGTGAATTTCACAAGTTGTTTACTACATTCGCATCCGTGTTGTATCGGCACTATACATTCACTCGCCTTCGGTTCGTGATTGTATAGGCCGATACAACACTCCCGCTCGCGTAGTAAACATTACTTACAAATTTGGAATATAATGAGACGGTTTTATTTCTTTTCAATAATGTTGACCCATATATTAGCAGACTAACTGCTGTTTTAATCTTTCAAGTCATGGAAGTAATATATCAAACATGAGACACAGTGTTTCATCAGATTTCCAAACTCTGCGAAGTGGGTTGAAAAACAAGGCACAGCCGAGTTTTTTTAACCCACTTCAAGGTGTTTGGAAATCTGATGAAATACTATGTGGAATGTTTGATATTACTTCTCAAACAAAATGATTTAAGAAGGAGAAATTAAGGATGCAAAAATGAGGAGTGTTTCAACTGATTTCCAAACACTCATTAAACATTAATTTCCTTTGTATTTTCGTCATGAATTATTAATGAGTTTGAGAAAAATAATGAAACATAGTCATTATTTTTGTTGTTACAATTGTTTTACAAATATTTTATTACTTGCAGTTTCCTCACTGTTTACTGTACTTTCCTCGGTAATACCATGTATTTAGAAATGGGAATACTGAAATAAAGTTGTTGTTGTTGTTGTTGTTTTGAGTTTTCACATGTACACAATGCGTGGTTCTAGAAAATATGGGGCAGTGCGCAGCTCTTACAAGGTCTTCTCTGATTTGCTGAGTAAACAATAGAACAAACAACACAACAATGGACCCAAGCCCTGAAAACAATAGAGCAAACAACAGAACAATGGACCCTAGCCCTGAAAACAACAGAACAAACAACACAACAATGGACCCTAGCCCTGAAAACAATAGAGCTGCGTGATACCCTGGTCCAATGAAATTAGAGGTTGTTAAGAGCCTTGGGGGGGGGGGGGGGTACTCCCATATATTAGCTATATAGGTATGTGCCGCTGTGAAGGGTATGGTTTTCAGGCAGTTTATGCTGGGATAGGGTATAGTTATCAGAGATTTTTGGTCTAGAATAGGGTATCATTTTCCATGAAACTGATCAGTTGCGTGAAGAAATCAAGTCTAGACAAGGTTTACTGGCAAATGGCATTTAAAAGTCAGTATGCGGGCAGTACGGCGTTTTTACTGACCCCTGTTAACTGATAACTGTGATAGTGAACGAGTGTTTGGAAAACAGCAAGTCTGGAATAAGTCTAGGATAGGGTAGAGTTTTTTGGTGTTTAGTCTAGAATAGGGTTGCAAAATGCAGCTAAAATGGTCTAGTATAGGCTAAGGGTCTCAGAATCCCAGGGGCACACCCCCACCCAAAAATTTGCAGAGTACCCCCCCCCCCCCCCCCCCCAGGGCTAAGAGCTGCGTGGTATCTGGAAAATATCCATACCTTCCCCTTGGAGGGTTACTGGAAATTCAGAGGTAAAGGGGGGTCTCAAAAACTTTTTTTTTTTTAATGGAAATATGAAGCTAAATTGGAATTTCCAGAAGGGTGGGGGGGGTGGGGGGGGGGGGGGGGTGAGGGGTCCAAAACAAAGCAACCCTCTGTGGTTGGGGGTAGGGATAGTTTCTGGAACAACAAAATACGACCCCATTGTTGTTCATTTACAGTCATTATTTTGGCCACCATGCAACACTTCTGTTCAGTGGCCCAAACAGCTGTAATGGAGACAAATGTTGGCGAGACACATTTCCAATATAATAGACAAACTCCTACTGAGACTTAATAATTGATTGCAATCAATCTCGGTCGAGATGTAAATAAGAACGAAATTATGCAAACAGAAGTAAAAAGATTTCACGCCCCGAGAGAAAAATTACATATTTTTCACGCCATAATTTGCTAGATTGGGTTCTTTTTTAAGTTAGTTAGAGGGTCGAGGAATTGAATGGTTAAAATCGCTCACCTTGTATGGAAGCTAAGCTTCATTCGAAAGTGTTTGTTTTGCTTTTGTACTTATCAAGTTACATAAAAAGATCTACAACAACAGATTGTCCAGCTTATAAAATTATATAAAGTTATTTTATTATCAAATATTCTAATGAACTCAGCTATTTTGGCATTGAGAGTGCATTAACAATATAACGTAAGATTATAGTGACAACAAACTGCTATTCCCGGAGGACATATTTTTAACTCGGAAACACAGTCCTTAAAGAAACACTCAAGCCATTTCTTTACCTTATTAAGCAACGTTGATCAAGGAAAAGTGCGTTAACTTACCAACTTGAGGGCCCGATGCTGCTGGAACAAATATTCCTAAAGAATTTTGCTGAAGCAAAGAAGAACTTGTTGAAGAAACGACGTGCCCGCCATCTTGAATGTTATCGAACTCCGCTGAAGTTTCGCGACCTTCGTTGTTCAATTCTTTTGGAACATCAGTTGGTTTTTCTATTGACGAGCTATCGACAGTGGCCATAATAAAAGCATCAAATAATTTGTCTCGAAATCCATCCTTTCCAATTCTCACCAGCCATGAAAATCGACGAGGAAAGAAAATAAAAATATGCTAGTTTGGAGAATTGATGTTGTGATCAAACGATGAGCTGTGGTTTCGAAGAGATTTATGCTGGAGAAGGTCCATCTGAATTCAACAAAAACTGCCTAGAACAATATTGCGAATATAAAAACGTGACGAAACATGAAATTTAAGCTAAAATCTGCAAAATCTTAAGGAAAATGGGTAGCGATGATGACCTTAATTTAAATTCTTCCTTAGTTCCTGAAGCCCAGAAGAAAGTCTTCGGTTGTGTATTCTGATTGGTCCAGCGAGAGACTTGGAAACGAATGGGAGGGGTACGTGCGGAGTTTGCTCTTCCTTGCCCCTTCACACCGAAAATTCTGTGCTTATAATGACAACTTCGTCTTGAGAATATCGCCATGTTTCTTGACCAGCAAAGGGACTTGAACTTGACAAAGCAAAAGCAGTTAACTTGACAGCTAAGTTGGAAAACATGACTATAATTGAATATGGCTTGTATATGCATCAAAATGCGCCTCTCCCCCTACCCTTCCTCTCCGAAAAACAACAACAAGGTCACAAGAGGGCTGTTTGGTTCCTGCTTCGTAAACGATGAATTAAAAGAAAAAAAAACATGCGTGGTGTGGAATGAGAGAGAATTGAGAATTGGACTGGAAGACATAAATGCGTTAAATTTGTGTGGCCGACCGATTCAGGGGAAAGTATCATACATTGCGCGTCATGAATTGCATCTTCATTCAACAGCATATGAGTCACAGCTATCACACTACATACGTTGTTTTGTCAAACTCAGAACACTCAAACGCATTTCGTTCGCCAAAAATTCAAATCGTTTCGATAGGAAAATTTTCTTTGCATTGTACAATTTAAAAATAAGGCAAGTTGTTGCTTCAAAGCGATGAAATTACTAAAAGTAAAGAAATGAATCCATTCACAAAATGCTTGTTTGTGTGGCGCCTGTTATGTAGCAAAGAGCGTTCCAGTTTACAACATCGTTTCTCTCTGTTTGTTTTGCTTTTCTTACTGAAACAATCTTAAAACCACCCACTGCAACCAACCTTGACTCCTTAAAATTAAACTCAAAATTTAGAGAGGATGAACCTCTCTTGACGTCGGTCAGTCTTCTCAACCGTTACCTTTTTTCGTTAAAGTTTTTATTTTTAATAGAGCCGTAAGCTTGGGATGTCTGTGGTCGAACAGTAAAGCGAGTGACCGACAAAAAAAAACTCACATTTTTATGAAGCGGGGGCATCTCCATAAAAGGGCAAAGCCCCACGCCGAATCTAATGCAAATGAGCAAGGACAATAGATTTTGCTCATTTGCATGAGTTGGACAGTCCAGCCGCCTTTTTCATCGCGGGTTTGGCTTTAAGGTGGCTCGACTGGGTTTTTGAGCGACGATACCGTTTAGCTTTGAGAAACCTGTGTACCACCACAAACGATCCAACGGAAAATCGATTGCCACAGCTGTACTAGAGAAAGATTAAAGTTTCAGATGAGTTTAGTTTTATGGAAATCGGAGTTGCCAAAGCAACGTTGTGACGTCACTTCCTGTTTTACATAATACCGAATTACTTGTCATCAAGAGATAATTTTGGAAAACGCTCTCTGGATCTTCGACCTGACATACTTGTCCTTAGGTATACAAAATGTTACAAATTTCTATGAAAGCGTTTTCGAAAAAATTTCGAGTGAAGTTTTAAGGTGTTAAAATACAACAAAAACAAAACAATTTTGAAATGTTATTAAAACTTATGTCTACAGGGCTTGATGAAATAATGTTTTGGTCTTACGTGAATTTCATACCATCCAAATACCTTAGGTAAAAATCTCAAGGAAATCGCTGTTTCGATTTCAGAAATATTACCTTGAATATGAACTGGCCTGGAGTGTTATTTCGCTTTTACACCAAAAGTTGACCCTACACTTATTAAAATTGTCATGAATTAAAAAGCGAATGATGAATTTTTTTAAAACTTAGTCCTCATGAAGATTAATTAATGTTTAATACTATCTCCAAGGGGTTACTATTCAATTATTTTGGCTGTTCTTGAAATCCGAAGCCATTTTCAGACATGACCATGAGAACTTCCCCGTTTGACCAAAAAAAAAAAGTTTTTGAATTTCCTTCCTTGAATTTCCGAATTTGAAACCACTGAGCAACATATTTTAACACAACTGAAACTTTCTCCTCGGAGATAGCCGCCATCTTTGTTGGAGACAAGACTGAATTTCCGAGTTGCCTTAGCCTCTCTATCAAAGCGAGGCTAGGTGCGAAACCTTTCATATGAAAATGAGTTTTCATTCACATGCAAATACGTTTTAGTTGCATGTGAATGAAAACTCATTTTCATATGAAAGGTTTCGCACCTAGCCTCGCTTTGATAGAGAGGCTGAAGGCAACTCGGAAATGGCCTATTGATCAATGAGAGAGACCTGCCTTCACGATTCGTACAGGCAGGTCTCTGATTCGTCGAAAATACAATAGGGCACCAGTCGTGATCCAGTCGTTGTGTGCGCGAAAGAAACACGGGCGCACAAAATGGCTGAAAACCTATTTCAGACCAAAACGGCTCTCATATCAATTTGGGTCGTACATACCTAGTATATAGCTTATATGGGGAGTATCCCGCTCCCCAACCCCGATAGATAGCCTTCACAACAGGCAATTTAGCTGAACGAGGCAGGTTTGAAATTTTTAAAGGGGCTTTCCTCTACCCAGTCACTTTATATTCGATTGTGGGTTGAGAAGAGACTGGATACGAGTGAAGTGCGTGGGGTGTCCTGGGAAGAGAGGAGATCAACCTCGAACCCGGGTCTCCGCGTTTTTCAAATTCACCGCCATTTTGAATTTGGCGGAAAAGGCACTGGGGATGAGGTTGGGAGGAGATCTGTCGTTTCTTCCCCTAACCCACCGCACGCCTCGCGTTACTTGTACCCAATCTCCTCTCTTCTCACAATCAAAAGTCTACACTTCTTTGACGAACCAAATTTACTCCAATATAACGAATATTGAAATAAGTATTTTATTTTAGGCTGTTAAAATTCATTATAGAATTCCTTAGAACGTTCTCTTAAATTGTGCAATTTAGTAACTGTCTTTAAACGGTGTCGAGGACAAAGCTACTAAAACTATGAGACTCTAAAAAGGACTTTATTGCCTTTTTTTTACTGTAATTAGTAGTCAATTGTGTTAATATACTTTATATAAGATAAGGTCAATATTGTCTTGAAAACTTCCCTTTGAAAAATTCAACAAAGTAGGAGCATTCTATATTTTGAATTCTATGAAGAAAATTCTCAATTGTGGAATTCAGTTTCTAACGAACACGGTATTGCGTGTATTTGGTAAAGTTTGTTGGTAATTTGCATTAGTGCAAGTACGATAAGAATCGGCCCTTATTCACGTAAAGTATGCATCACTTGCACCCAAAGATTTCCACCATTAGTTAAATATCGTCAACTGCTGTCCACAAGAAACAAAGTTCCCAAGAACGAGAATAAACTATTTACAGAAACTGCATTTCTCGGAAAGCTGGTCGAAAAAGAATGGAGACTTTGGCAAGCTGATTAGGATTAACGCCTGGTGTGAAACATGCGAAATACGCGTCCTCTCCGTAGAAACCTCTTGAATCGCAAAACCATCTATTTACCCACCCTGATCTCGACTCCGTACACTGTTATGGACAACATGACTGCTTCATATAATCCCTCACGACAACAGACACATGACAGTGTAAAACAGCGAGTAAACAATATATCACTACCAACGTTTCGAGTATCAGTTCTTGGGCAATATACAATGATAAGCTTGCTTATCTTTGCTGAGCTGACCGAGGTTTTAAAATCAACGAATAGGAAACGGATATCGCAATACGTTTTCAATAAGTTATTCTCTCAAATTAAAACTTGCAAAATTTTTTACAAACTAGCTGAAATTCAAAAACCTATCATAATTCATCGTTGGGTTGCTTTTGAGATTCACTATCATCTAAGGATTGTTCCTGTGTTTTTGAACTATCGGCTGACGCTGTAGAACTGTCCGCGGGCTCACTCGTTGAAGCCTCCTCTGCGCTTGGTAAAGGCAGCGGCTCTTCTTTTTCAGAATCTTTGTTTTCATTTTTATCCTGTTGTTCTTTTGTTTCCTCCGGTTTTTCCTTCGGTTTTTCCACCTTTTCCTCTGACTTTTTCTTTTCTTCTTCTTCCTTCGCGTCATCTTTGGGTTTCTCTTCCTCCTTCTCCTTTGTATCTTTCTGTTTATCTCCATTTTTTTCTTCTTTTTTGCTTCCTTTTTCTTGTTTTTCTTTCTTTGCATCAGCTCCTGATTTTGTTGTATTTGAAGCTAAAGAAGAACACAAAAATATCATTCAATCAATTAATCATGCAACCATTTATCAGACAGTCAGTCAGTAAAAACTCAATCATTCATTAATTCATGGTAAAAATCATGCTACAAGACCTTTACTTATTCACAAAATAATACTAAAACGCCAACAGAAAGTAATCAACCAATTCTTGAAAGAGGAACAAATCATGTTCTGTTCTAGCTCACTTTGAAAGCGAAAAAGTGAAAACTTGGAAAACGTTAGGCTAACATTTTTCAAGTTGCAATATTAATTCTAACGCAGTCCGTTTATGACTAGAGACACTCAGTGACAGTAATTTATCACAAACCTGGACCATTATATTTCGGTTTCTGTTAATACAAAAACAGCATTTGTCTTTGAAATGTCATCAAATCCTCGTGACAATGCCGACTTATAGCGGATAAATCTTAAAGGAAATGTATTGGCTTTCGGCCGCGAGACCAAGGGAACTGTCCGTAATAACGAGGTGTCCGTATTAAGCGTGATTCGACTGGACATCTTTATCGCTTTCTCTATAAAGGTTTCAGTCACAAAGGCGCCAATGTATTCCTCGTTCTCGACCTGTTTCATTGACCTTTGGTTTTGGGACGTAGTACTTTGCCTTGTTTAACAGATACAACAGTTCTGGGAACGAGGTTGGTAATAGGGCACGTGCTACTCACGTGATTACAAAAGTGCACAACACGTGATTCGTACCTGCTTCATTGACCTTTGGTTTGGGGACGTAGTATTTGGCCTTGTTTAACAGATACAACAGATCTGGGAACGAGGTTGGTTATAGAGCACGTGCTACTCACGTGATTGCAAAAGTGCACAACACGTGATTCATACCTGTTTCATTGACCTTTGGTTTAGGGACGTAGTACTTGGCCTTGTTTAACAGATACAACAGTTCGCGATCCAGTTTGCCTTGCTTGGCCTCGATATCCTTCACCACCAAAACAGGGTTTTCGTATGATTTTGCTTCACTCTGCTTCTTCTCGCTCTTGTCAAGCCATTCCTGTTTAATCAAGGCAAAAATTGCACTTAAAGGAGCTATGCCAAGGAGATTTGGACGTTTTGCGATCAAAACTGGCCCAAATTGACACTTAATACCTTTGTCGTACACGAAATACTTATAGAACACTAAGAGGAAGACATCAAGTGAATGTTTGAAGAGAAAATAAACCATAATCAGAGTTTCATCGAGTTTTCTGAGACATAACGTGATAAACTTGAAAACATTGGCCCAATTTTTTCAAGATGCAATCCATTTCCATCCTGTCCATCTGCAGCCCAAGACACTTATGTTTACTCTGAGAGCACTAGTAGAATAATTATAAACAAAACTAGACCATTATTTTTGGATTTTCAATGATATTGATATTTTTTTTTGAGCTTTTTAAAGTAACACTAAAAATGGCGACATGGCCCCTTTAAAGCATTTTATTCGTAAAAATAAACTAGGAGTCAGGTCACGGTCTCGCTTTCCAATCTGAACTGTCACCATTGTTATGAATGATACTTGAAAAGTACTTTGTTGTATTACTGTATTTGAGAGAATAAGAGGTTTCGACACAACAATACGAAATTGGAGACCAGCTCTACAATTGAGACTAATAACAACAGCAGTTCATATCATTCTTCAAATAAAAACCTAAATATAAGTCTATGGGGTAAACCCTGAGGGTAGGAAGGACTCATTATCCGAGGGATATTTGTGCGACAAGATACGAGGGCTTGTTAAAAGGAAAGCCTATTTTCCGTTGAGGGAAGAGGGGATTTTTATCAGAGTAAAATTTCAACGTCGTCGCCATAGAAACCCTTGGACAAGCTAAGACTGCCAAAATACTTCAATAACCCTGAAACATTTTGTCCTGCAAAACCGGTAATGAAATGTCATCGTTTCGTTTGAACGGTTCCAGATTACAAAAAAAACACGGCTGCCAATGACAAAATACAGCCGTATTGCCATTCTTGTAAAATTTTGACTTTTCTAGCCGTTATTTTGTCTGTTTAGTTCATATTTCTTTGCTTCTATCACTTTTGGCGATGGTTTCGTCCAAATTCAAGATAATTAAGTAAGCTTAAAGCAAGCTCCTGGCCATAATCATGAAAACAAGATAATTCATCCGGGAAAGTGTCCCTTTACTTTGCTTCTGGGAGAAGCCCTTACCGTTGTTTCGTTGATAATTGTTTGCAGCTCCTCCAAGTCCTTACTTGTGTAGATGTCATCCTTGTCGGTGAGGTTGTTAATCTGAACCAGGAATGTACTGGACAAATTTAAACTGTTCCTCAATGCTTCTACTGCCTTAGGTAAGGCTTTGTGTTCCCTTAAGCGAAATCTGAAGTCCAATGAAAGTTTCTTCAGCTTTTGCAGTTTGTCATCGTATACCTGGCAAAATAAAAATGAGGGTGTCCTATTAGTTGGAAGCATTGCAAACTGAAGGAAGAGATTTAAATGAATTTTAAAGAGTCGCATCGTGTTTGTTCTAACCGCAAACATGCAAACGCAAAAAATGACCACGTCAGTATGTTTTCCCGCGCTTGGTACCGGTTGACGTTTTCCCGCGCTTGGTACCGGTTGATGTTTTTCCCGCGCTTGGCACCGGTTGCACATTTTCCCGCGCTTGGTACAGTGTTCACTTTTTCGCGTGCTTGGCACCGGTTTCAAGTTTTCGCGCGCTTGGCATCAGTTGCACATGTTTGCTTTGAATCCTGATTGGTGCATTGCATTTTTTACAATAACTGAAGTTATTCTCGCATGCTGATTGGTCAATTTTTATCATCAATAAGAGAAGACACATACAATTTTAATTTATGCAATATGTTATCCTGTTAATTTTTTAGCCAATGAAATTTCTTTATGTTATCAGTTAGCCAATGAGAAAACGAGAAAACTTATTGACAATGATTGCGTCAATTTCAATAAAACTCAGCAATTTGTCATGTTTACCTTGCGTTCACTCTTCATTTCATCCGTTTTTTTTACGATATTAGCGTTTTTGTTATTGTAAAAAACAAATTGACGTCACTTTTTGATGCTTAATTTGTTAAATTTGCGCCAGTTTATTGCGATTGAGCAGATGTGATGACTTTGGTTTTGGCTTTACGAAATTCATAAGAAAAAAATGGATCAAGTAGCGAAACAACAGTTGAGATCTTACGTCAGCAGTTGAGTCCCAGCCCTCGTCATCCAGCCAGTCCGCAGCCTCGCTAAGTGCTTGCTCAATCTTCTCTCTTTCCTCCTCTGTAGAAAGTAGCTGTCCTTCATCACTGGACAGTGTGTCACGCATGTTAAAGATGTGAGACTCTAACAAGTTCTTCGCGTGTTCGTTTGCATATTTAGCATCGTCACGTGCTTGCAAATCCTTTAGTCTGATTAAAAAAAGGCAATGAGGTAAGTCCATAATGAAGGGGGAGGGATAAGCGGATTTACCGTGGAATTCCGTATCGCCCCCCCCCCCCCCCTCCCCCACGCGAAAAATGTTTGTCCATTATTTACAAGGATAACTTGAACAGCTTCGGGCTGTCGACTATATAGTCATTTAAACGTTTTTAACCATCCTTAAGTGACGGCTACTCGAAAGCAACGGCATCTTCGACACTGACAGCCAGTATGCCACCTCAAGTATAGCAAGAAGTCCATGTAGAATTATTTCGTACAAGTTGCTTGATGGCTGACGTTAAAGCAATAACCTTAATCCTGTCACTCTCATTATGGAGACATGTAGTGAAGTTCTAACTTGAGTCTGTGGATGAAATTCTATGGTGTGACCATTCAAATGAAACCTCTTCAGCAGTACTTTTGCATGGTACCATTTGTTCTAACTTTTGAGTCTGTTGATGAAATCCTATGGTGTGACCATTCAAATGAAACCTCTTCAGCAGTACTTTTGCATGGTACCATTTGTTCTAACTTTTGAGTCTGTGGATGAAATCCTATAGTGTGACCATTCAAATGAAACCTTTTCAGCAGTACTTTTACATGGTACCATTTGTTTTTCGATATTTCACAAAATGAAACTGGGGATTTTTCTTGAATTTTAATTTTTGGCACTCCTAAAGGATAAAAGATACCTTTCACCAAAATCAGACAGAAACGTTTATCATGTTTTACTCAAATAATGGATGTTGTTGCCGGAGAATTAGTTTGAATGACAAATCCCTTTTATGTTTCATGCAAAAGAACAGGTGTTCCATTGTAATTTAACAACATTTCAAGGCGAACTTTCTCTCATACTTTTTAATGGAGGTGGACATGGCATCGTCGGAAATGTTGACGACATCTGACAGCTGTAGCAAAATCTCTAGTGGCTCACGGACAGTCACGGGTTTGCTCGGTTTCTTTTCTTCTTTTTTAGCCTCTTCAGTTTTGTTACCCGCCTTGTCATCCTGCAACAGATATTCAATGTATGAGTGTTCGCTCCTTCAGAAACTTCGGGG
Source organism: Cladopsammia gracilis (assembly GCA_022457155.1). Classification (NCBI taxonomy): domain Eukaryota; kingdom Metazoa; phylum Cnidaria; class Anthozoa; order Scleractinia; family Dendrophylliidae; genus Cladopsammia; species Cladopsammia gracilis. The sequence continues at coordinate 627,185 of JAJGOT010000329.1, forward strand.
AAGACTGAGCACCAGCGTTTGCCACTGAGACTTCTGGGATAGTCTGGGTAACCGATATGAGCTATGATTGGTCAATGGTTGCCTTTGGAAACCATCAACCAATCAGAGCTAACGCTGGTTACCGAAACGATCCCAGAAAACCTAGCGCCGAAAGCTGATATTCAGTCTCCCTTAAGTTTGTGGAGGGGCAAATACAATCGCACCTTTTGTAAGCGGCCACCCAAAATGCAAATCTAAAATGGTCGCTTACGAGAGGTCACGGACCACAAGGGGTTTTGAATCAAACGAACCTGTAGTAATTTCAAATCAATGTACAAAGCCAACATCAGCGCAAAATGTTTTATCATATTGTAGTTTTGATGCAATGGAAAAAATGTTTCGCTTCATTGGACTTGCACTATGTGTGACATCTTATTTAATTTGCATCTGATCTGTAGTCACATCGAAATATGAACGGGTGATCGCTTACCGGGGGTTAAAAACACCAGAAAAGTTTAATCGTGGACCTTGCATGATGGTTGGCAATGATGATTTAACTTGGAAAGAAGAAGCATGGAGATTGTTAAAAAAAAATCTTGGCTTTTTGTCCAATGATTGTGTTCTGCTAAAGGCAGTTAACAAGACAAAATTCACTCACCTTTTTCTCGGCATCTTTCTTCTCCTCAGCTGATTCCTCTTTCTTCTCTTTTGTATCTTCTTTCTTTTCCTCCTTCCCTTCTTTCTCTTCACTTTTCTTCTCTTCTTTCTCTGCTTTCCCTTCATCACTTTTTTCTTCTTTTTCCTCTTTTTTCTCTTCTTCTCCTTCCTTCTTTTCCTCTTCCTTTTCTTTCTTCTCCTCTTCCTTATCCGCTGGCTTTTCTTCGGATTTCTTGTCTTCTTTTGCCTTTGGTTCTTCATCTCCTGCTTTTTCTTTTTCAGTTTTTTCATCTTCTTTCTCCTCAGATTTATCTCCTTCCTACATGAAAAAAAAAAAGGTCATGCTATTGTTATACAACATGATTTTTCTTGAAGACTTCACCTTTCAACCTGCAGGCCAATTGAAGGGGTGAGTGGAATAAAGCCCTAAGTGAATTCTGATCAACTGCTAGATTCTCCTTCCAGTTTGTCTTGTATATGCTCATGCAACAAAGGGAGAATTTGGCTATAGATCAGGAGTCACTTAGGGCCTTATCCCAAACTGGAATAAGGCCCTTAGTGACTCCTGATCTGAAACCAAATTCTCCCTTTGTTACATGAGCATTATACAAGACAAACTGGAAGGAGAATCTAGCAGTTGATCAGAAGTCACTTAGGGCTTTATTCCACTTACCCCTTCATTATTAGTATACTAAATTCGGTATAAAAACAGAGAAATTAAAGTAAAGTGGCAACTACAAAAAAACGACAACCACCCTCTCCTAGACTTAATGTTCTGATTGGCTGAAAGTTTGCCCGTACATCATGCGTTTTGCGAAACGAGCAATGTTCAAATCGATAAATAAAGTTCATGCTCAACTCAAAACAACTAAAATTGACTTTCAACTTCAGGTCCTTCTCAACACCCTGTCTGATGTCTTTAGTTTGATGTCATCTGACCGCAGTACACCACAGGTAACCTAGGCTAGTGTAACCACAGGTTATCCAGGCTAGTGACCCACATGGAGCCTAGGCGAGGGGCCAATAAAATACACCCACCTCAACTTTGCTTTCCTTTTTCTCATCTTCGCTTGAACCACCAAAGAAGCTTGAAATTTTACTTCCAATTTCTGGTGAAATGCAAAAAAGTTGGTTTAGAGAGAACACACAAATGTGTGTTTTCAGGACTAACTTTTGCTCTGCAAAGAGTATTGACATATTCAGAACTACAAAAAAAATCCAAATTCATTACAATATCAAGAGAAAAAAGCACTACACATAAGTACAGCTAAAGAGCTTTCATGTGAATAGCCCCATTTTAGATTTCATCAACAATTCAAAGGACAGAACCATCTAGTAAGGCATGCAGTACCACAGGAAAGTGCCGCTCAATAGCTATCATTTGAATGGTCACACATAAGAATTTCATCCACAGACTCAAAAGTTAGAACCACCTTGTACAGCATAATAAACAGTACCACAGGAAAGTACTGCTCAATAGCTTTCATTTGAATGGTCACATTTTAGAGTTTCATCAACGGGTCCAAAAGTAACAACCATATTGTACAACTCTCTCTATGGTGTTGAAAATATTACATTAGTTGTATTTCAATGGAGTGGTTTTCAATTGAGTGTCAAACGTAATTTTGCTTTGGTTTTGCAGTGCTTCCGTTTGTGATTGGCTCTTGTGCCAGTTTCTCAACCAATCAAGAAGTAAAACCAAAACCAATCGTGACTTACTCGCACGCATTTTCCCGCACTTGGCGCTGGCTACATGTATTTGCTTTGACCACCGATAAGTTCATTGGATTGTCTGTGTCTGGTGCGATTGGCCAGAGTGATCAATAATATAATTATTTGAATTTTGTTTTACGACACTCAATTGAAAACCAACCAAGCAAGAACATACTAGCAAATGTTGATTGTTCTTCTTCAGGTTTTTCTTCAGCTGGCTTTTCAAACACAGACTCCACCTGTAAAGATCATTATGTCACCTTAGCATGCAGTGTTTTCTGAAGAAACATTAAGGGGGCAATCATTACTGCGATTTCTTCAATGGTTACAAGTTTGAGCAAAGAAAATCATAAGTACGATGACGGTTGGGAAACCTGATCTTAATTAGCATAGATTTCGCCGATTTTTTTCCCTTCAGTTTGTTTTCTTTGTATTTAATGCTCATTTTAACCCTTTAAGTCCCAAGGGTGATCAGCATCAAATTTCTCCTTGTAATATCAATGCCTTTTAAATAAAAAAAGGTCATGAGAATTAAGGACATGATCACACAAGATGAGTTCTCTTGATATCCAAACAATTTCTCCCTACTACTTCTATAGGAAATGTATAGGACTAGAAATGAGAATATAAATTTTGATATTAGGGCTTAAAGGGTTAAAAAGCTATATCAAACACCTTAAAGTTGGCCGCGCCTCGTTTTTTGAAACCCACTACTTGGAAATCCTGACTAATCACTATTCCTTGTGTTTGATATAAATTATTACAAGAAAACTGTTTTATGTGTAACATCTCACCTTCTCTAGGTTCAACAATCCATTCTCGTCCATCCTGAAGTACGCCTTGATCCCCTTAGACTCTCCTTTAGGGGTGTGCTTATCTAGAGCGGCAGCCACGCCTTTCACCTCCACAGACGTCAAGTTCACTGATCCAAGCATGCTGTAAAAGAACACAAGAACTAAGATCAACAATGAATTTCTCTTAACTCCTTTTTAAAAGGGAGTTGCACCTTCATGCCTTTTTTTGTGCCTTGAGATTGGTTTTATGAAATTATCTTGATAGCATTTCAAGAAATTGAAAAATGCCATATGGAAAGCATCAAAAAGACACCTCTTTTGGGAAGAACCTCCCCTTATAGCCTGCCTATAAGGGTACAGCCTGTTCTGCGCATTCACAAAGTGGGAAGAAGCATTTTGGGAAAAAATTCCAGCAAAAAAAAAGTTAAGGAGGATGGAAAGAGAGGGTACAATACATCACTCTCTAATGTCCATTCCTCCTCCATCAGCATTCAATGAGAATAATGCAAATGCTGAGAAATGCCTTCCATGTAATATTGTTGGCGCCCTGGTAATGCTTATAGCAGCTGAGTGACAGCCGCAAGAGGCGAGTGTCTGGTGCCTTTAAATAACGGGAACCTGTGACTAAAGGAAGGAAAATGCAAAAGAAAAACCCTGGCCTCCAGTTTGGGGGTTGGGCATGGGGCTATGCACCCTACCTATAAAATACAGCTGATTATGGAAACTGTATGCAGCCCTATTCTTCAGGTCCCAGTTGTTCAAAAGGTGGATAGAGCTATCCACTGGATAAATCACTATCCAGTGGATAAGTATTAACAATATCTATTGTGTTATCTGCTGGAAAGTGATTTATCCGGTGGATAGCGCTATCCACCAGAAAAATCACTATCCAATGGATAGGCATTAGGAAAACCAATTGAAGGGGTGTTTAGAATAAGGCCCTTAGTGACTTTTGATTTAAATGTCAAATTCTCCCTGTGTTTCACAAGGGAATACAAGAGAATTTGGAATGAGAATCTAGCAGTTTATCAAAAGTCACTTAAAGGCTATTTTTCCAGGCACCCCTTCACTATCCAATGGATGGCGCTATCCACCTTTTGAACAACCGGAGACAGTAGGAGAGAAGAAATGTGATGATCTGAACATGCAGATAAGCTAATGAAAACTGACCTTTGCTCCTCTTTATTCAAGAAGCCCAACTCTGTGTAACAAGCATGGAAGTTGAAGTCTCCCATGTGTCTGTTGAAAGTCATGACCTTCTTCTGTGGCAAAACGTTCATTCTGTGGTACAACATTCGCTTGACGTGTTTTACAGTCTCACTTCCATCTTCAGCCTTGTTTACACGCTCAAAAGAGACCTGCAATAACAACCAAATGGATTGTTGTCAAGGCAAAATTTCCAAGCAGAAAAAATTGGTAATATTAGCAAGGTGACTGTAAAACAGGCTTCCACTGTAACTAAGAAAGGAAATCACACAGTCACACAAACCTGTATTGGGTAAACATTAGCATCTTTAACCACAAATTTCTTCACTTTAAATCCCTTTCCCAGTTCAGCAGCTTGGTAAACGGCACCTTCAGACAAAAAAATACTGATAAATTCTAGGACTCCTGGCCTCTTTAACTTTAGCATCCTTGTTTATTATCAACATAGAACCACATTAATGTACAGTTCATTGGCTATCATCTGGATGGGCTCAATTTAGCATTTCATCCATAGACCCAAAAATTAGAAACACCTAAGTCCTACAGCATAATAAACAACACCACAGGAAAGTACTGCTCAGTAGCTTTTAACTGACAGGGATTAAGACAAGCTACAAGGATTTCTTACCCAGAGCAGCAGCTTCATCTGTGTTCACACTCTTTCCCAGTTCAGACCTGAAATTCAAGTTTACAAAAAAGTTAAATTTATGGCATGACAAGTAAAGAAAAAAAACATGAATCGTGTGTACAAAACATCATGTACGACAGCTCGTGGCTAGTAAGAATTTCAGTTTTGACCAGCACAAGTTATCATCAATTTTGCTTTCTTTTTGCCTTAAAACAACTGTGGAATTGTGATACAAAACTTATTTTGATTTTGAGACAGCAATACGTACACCAAATGCAAATATGGCTGCCGATTTATTATTCTTTTATGTGCACATGCTAGCCTCGTTAGCATGTGCAAAGTTCAAAAGAATGTTTACTCTAAAATGAGGCTAGTCAGGATAATTTACATACACATAAAATAATATTTATAAAATGCTCAAGGAAATGCGCGCGCTATGATTGGTCAATCCGAGTTCATTATAACTCGATAAAGCACGCGCGTGACGTAAGCTTCATTAAAACCGTTTTCATTTTATAAAAGAAATAAAAAAACTTGTTCCTCGTGCATTATTGAGTTATAAAGCATTTGGGAATTTTTAAGAACACTCGAGAAGTGCGAGAAGCACTCGCCTTTGGCTCGTGCTTCTCTGCACTTCTCTCGTGTTCTTAAAAATTCCCGCGTGCTTTATAACTCAATAATGCACTCGGCACGTTTTTTATTTCTTTAATAAATTGGCCGCCATATTTGCATTTGGTGTATACTGCATTATCATATTATTGATGGCATTGGACTGAAGAAAAATAATATATTCTCTTCCAACTAGCCATCAATATAACACAGTATTGCCACCTCAAAATCAAAATTAGTTTTTATAGCGAACCTTAAGATATAATCTGAATAATCTCATCATAACTTACTTTTTAACAGCCTTTAACAGCTGTTCCTGTACCTTCGGCACTCGTGTTCCTCCACCCACGAGAATCACACTTTCAATCTCATCCTAAACAGGCAGTCATTGTTGAAAATAATTATAAAATGATTGAAACAGGAAGGATTATGGAATGAAGGGCCATGATACATGATGAGAGTTAAGAATTGTACCAGTACCATGCATATTAACCCTTTAACTACCAAAGGAGCCGAATTTCAAACTTCCAAGAAAAATCCCAAATTTCATTTTAAAAAATATTGAAAAACAGATAGTACCATGCAAAAGAACTGCTGAAGAGGTTTAATTCGAATGGTCACACCATAGGATTTCATCAACAGACTCAAAAGTTAGAACAAATGGTACCATGCAAAAGTACTGCTGAAGAAGTTTCATTTGAATGGTCACACCATAGGATTTCATCAACAGACTCAAAAGTTAGAACAAATGGTACCATGCAAAAGTACTGTTGAAGAGGTTTCATTCGAATAGTCACACCATAGGATTTCGTCAACAGACTCAAAAGTTAGAACAAATGGTACCATGCAAAAGTACTGCTGAAGAGGTTTCATTTGAAGGTCACACCATAGGATTTTGTCAACAGACTCAAAAGTTAGAACAAATGATACCATGCAAAAGTACTGCTGAAGACGTTTCATTTGAATGGTCACACCATAGGATTTCATCAACAGACTCAAAAGTTAGAACAAATGGTACCATGCAAAAGTACTGCTGAAGAGGTTTCATTCGAATAGTCACACCATAGGATTTCGTCGACAGACTTAAAAGTTAGAACAAATGGTACCATGCAAAAGTACTGCTGAAGAGGTTTCATTCGAATAGTCACACCATAGGATTTCGTCGACAGACTTAAAAGTTAGAACTACCTTACATGTCTTCAAAATGATTGACTCTGGAATAAAAGGGTTAAATTTTACCTGAATGAGCACCACCCCAGAATATTGCACCACACATAACAGCAAAAATATTAATAAGCACCGCATCCCTCAACAAGAATGGGGTGTTAGTGAATTAAAGTTCATCAATTGATAACAATTTTGTGACAAGATCATTAATCCGAGACAGCCAAACAATTTGTGGGAATCATGGTTTACTGCACATTCAACTAAATACGGAAATATACCAGAAGTCAAACTGTTTTCTCACCAAAGTAATGGCTGAAGATTTAAGAGCTTGTTCAACGGGTCCTGCAACTCTGTTTAGCAAATCAGCACACATCTGTTCAAATTCCTCGCGCGTTACCTTGGCACGGAAATCCTTTTCCTCGAAAGCTCCCTCAATCTACATGCAAAAAATTACTGGTTAGCATTATGTTTCCAACATTTAATAGGATTCCCTTGAAGTGTGTCTCTCTATCTTACCATTTGCTTTGCAAAAAAATTGTAAATATCCTCGAATGGAGTAAATAAATCTAATATAAAATCTGCCTTTGATCTGTTGGTTAGTCTTTTTGTTTGACTGTAAGTCTGTCAGTCAGTTGGACAGTCAGCCTGTCCAGTCTGTTATTGGTCTTTCTTCCTGTCTGTTTGTCTGCCTGTCTGATAACATTTATCCATCAGACAGTAAGGCTGTCTGCTTGTCTGAATTTCTGACTATTAGTCAATTGGTCAGCTGAGCAGCCAGTATGTTCAACTGATTTTATAACTGTCTGCCCTTCTTACACACAAGATGCTACATGTATAGATATATAGATATATTTATTTTTTATTTATTTTTATTATATAATTGTAATATAGAATTATATTTTATTGTATTACTATATTTTTATTTACATACTGACTTGATGCGAGAGCGTTGTTAGTTAATAAAGTAGATGTAAAGTAGATGTAGATGTACATTTTCCATAAAACATTTGCTTACCTGTGCAAAAATTTCAGTGTTAGCACTAAGCACTTGTTTCACTCTTACAGCTTCTTTTAGAAATTTAGCCATCGCCCTGGGAGACTGGGTCACATCACCTTGTGTCTTATAATTCTCCTGAAAAGGAAGGCAGAAAAATATTTTTATACAACTTTTGTATAAATCACAAGTAAGCAAAATCTCCAAGACTAGGTCTATTGTATACTGAGCAGTACATTTCTGGGTCCAGTTGTTCAAAAGCTGATTAGCGCTAATCCAGGATTAAAAGTTGACCGAGGATTTTATTTCTCTTGTTTAAAATTGTTTTCAAAAGCTAATTTTAAGCTAGAGACAAAGACAAGTCAAAGTCGAAACTGAAGTCTTAATGCTAATCCTGGGTTAGCTTAATCACGGTGTGAACAACTTGGCCCTGTACTTTTCTGTGGTACTGTTGTAAAAGGCAGTTCAAGCTCAAAACAGTCTGTGTGTAAGCTACTGGGCAGAACGTACAAGGTGGTTCTAACTTGTGAGTCTGTAGATGAAATCCTATAGTGAGACCATTGAAATAAAGGCTAGTGAGCAGTACTTTCCTGTGGTGCTGTTTATTACGCTGGATAAGGTGGTTTTTGCTTTTGAGTCTGTGGATGAAATCCCAATGTGTGACCATTCAAATGAAATCTACTGAGCAGTACTTTCCTGTGGTACTGTTTATTATGCTGTTACAAGGTGGTTCTAACGTTTGAGTCTGTGGATAAAATCCTAAAGTGCGACCATTCAAATGAAAGCTACTTAGCAGTACTTTCCTGTGGTACTGTTTATTATGCTGTACATGGTGGTTCTAACTTTTGAGTCGGTGGATGAAATCATAAAGTGTGACCATTCAAATGAAAGCTATTGAGCAGTACTTTCCTGTGGTTCTATTTGTTTCTCAGTATTTTGCAAAATGAAATTTGCAATTTTTGTTGTTTTGACCTAGAGCAATAATAGTACCTTGAACAACTTGATCAGATGATCTCTCAGTCTCATTTCCATAGCATGACCTCCAAGTGTGCGATCAAACCTGAAAAACAGGTTGAGTAAATGTCACCAATAACAAAAAAATAACAAAAGGCAGCTACAAGGGTTGATTCAGACAAAACAACTTTTTAATGTGACATGCTTACAACTAACAAAATCGTTCTGTTGATGAAAATCAAGATACAACTTCATTAATGCAACAAAAACAAACATGTATTTCAACCTTAGGACACATCATGTTACAGTGTGACGCACCTTACCGTGAGCGCCCAACAAACTTTTTTACAAGTTAGCCAATCAGAGAGTGCAAATTCAATTGAGGGGCATGCATCTTCGCAAAGTTGAGCATGATGGAATGAAATCTTGTCGCTTCGTGTTTATCACAGGAGTGTAAAGTTAGTTACAAAATACAAAGAGTTTACTCACTTTAATTATTGCTTTATATGTATCTGTTGTGGTTCAAATTTTTCTTTGGTTTGAAAAATTTTAAACTAGTTTGATTTTTGTTTTCCTTTGTCTCAGAACATCGTAATGAATCTGAGACAAAGGCAAAATAAAATTGAACTGGTTTGAAAATTTTCAAACCAAGGAAAAATTTGAACCACAACATATCTGCCATTACAAAAATGATTATAAGAAATAACTGGTGATATTGTGTAAGAAAAGTTTGTTGGGTGCTCATGGTAAGGCATGTCGCACTGGAAACAACAGAGTTGTATACTGGTGGATTTCTGCTGATGTAATGTTTATCAACAAATCTTTCCAAATCAAAACACCGAGAAACCTAGTGTCTCGAACCTCCAACTAAGTAATGATAGACTCATTAACAACAACAGCTGAAATCCTCCTAAATTTTTTTGGCATGATACATATGGTAGCATGACAACAGTTGCATATGGCATTTGTAAGAAAGTCAGCCCTAAAACTGAAATACAAGCCATGACTTACCCCACCCCCTTGACGGCGACCTGTGGCGCTGTTTCTGTGATTCCCCTATCTTTATGTTTGACAGTGCTGTAACCTGTGGAAATATAAATCAACTTCACTACAACAACTGTAAGTAAAAAATCCACTTGTATTTTTACTCACATGAATGGACACTGTTAAGACCATGTTTAACTATTGCTTCAAATAAAAGCTACTAAGTAGTACTTGCCTAAGGTAAGGTCGTTTGATATGCTGTACAAGGTGGTATTAACTTTTGAATCTGTGGATGAAATCTTACATTGTGACCATTCAAATGAAAGCTACTGAGCAGTACTTTCCTGTGGTACTGTTTATTATGCTGTACAAGGTGGTATTAACTTTTGAATCTGTGGATGAAATCTTACATTGTGACCATTCAAATGAAAGCTACTGAGCAGTACTTTCCTGTGGTACTGTTTATTATGCTGTACAAGGTGGTTCTAAATTTTGAGTCAATGGATGAAATCCTGAAGTGTGACCATTCAAATGGAAGCTACTGGGCAGTACTTTCCTGTGGTACTGTTTATTATGCTGTACAAGGTGGTTCTAACTTTTGAGTCTGTGGATGAAATCCTAAAGTGTGACCATTCAAATGAAAGCTATTGAGCAGTACTTTCCTGTGGTGCTGTTTATTATGCTGTACAAGGTGGTTCTAACTTTTGAGTCTGTGGATGAAATCCTAAAGTGTGACCATTCAAATGAAAGCTATTAAGCAGTACTTTCCTGTGGTACTGTTTATTACATATGCTGTACAAGGTGATTCTAACTTTTGAGTCTATGGATGAAATCCTAAAGTGTGACCATTCAAATGAAAGCTATTGAGCAGTACTTTCCTGTGGTACTGTTTATTATGCTGAACAAGGTGGTACTAGCTTTTAAGTCTGTGGATGAAATCCTGCAGTGTGACCATTCAAATGAATGAAAAAAAGGAAAGGTGCTGTTTATTATGCTGTAGAAGGTGGTTCTAACTTTTGAGTCTGTGGATGAAATCCTAAAGTGTGACCATTCAAATGAAAGCTACTGAGCCATACTTTCTTCTAGTGACATAAGTGTTTTAGTATCTTACAAAACGATATTTGGAACATTTCTCACTGATGAACTTGACATGACACCTTTATTAGGAATCAAGAGGTTAATAATAAAACCTGCACTCACCAACAATGGTAGCTACTGTGCTTGTTGCTCCCATGTCATAGAACATTATGTACTGTCAGCAGAACACAAATTAACAATCATTTGATGTGTTGCATTAACCATTAGTTATTATCATAAAATTATTATAAAATTAAGTCAACATGACTTGTAAAAGATTTACAATAATTTTAATAATGAACAGTTTAATCAATAAACGTCTTACCTTCTCAGTGGTGTTAAAAGATGAACGGCGGAACACTCCATAATGAAGAGCAACTACAACACAACAACAATATGGCTTTTAATTAAAGGAGCTATGTCACCATTTTAAATTGATGCTACTTTAAAAACCCCCCAAAAATATTTCTATCAGTGGAAAAACAGTTTAAAATTACTAAGAGTAAAAATAAGTGTCTTTGGCTGCAGATGGCCAGGTTGGAAATGGATTGCAACTTGAAATCAAGCCAACCCGTGAAAAAGAAATGCTAATGCATGATGCAATATTGTGGTAAGCTTATGTTTTTATACTGACACGGTTTGATAGTTTTTTAAAATGAAACATAACGACTTTTGATGAACGCAAAAAAGAAAAACAGTACATCGTCTCCGATAACCCATTCATTATGCTTCACATATTCACAGATTAAAAATTGGTCCCTTGTGTAAAGTTGGTAAGGTATGATTGGCTACTATAAAGGATTCAAAAGCTGAGTTTCAAGCATTGAATAACCCTTTGTCAGGGCACATCACTCCGACAAAGCTGCTAAGTGCTTGAAACATCAATTTTTGAAACTCATACTGAATTGAGCTCTTGACTTGGGTGTTGTTTACAAACCTGCAGTGTTTTCATTCATCAGCTGTAGTACATTTAAACCAACCAATTTTGCAGCTCTGAAAACAAGAAAACACAAGAAAATAAGTGGTTGGGTTCTTTTTCTTTTCTTTTAACAACATGACAGTTGTACATGTAGCATTTGGGTAGAAAATTGCACTTGATCACTCTCTGATCGGCTGTAAACATTGAGCCCAGATATATAATGGTCACCTACCTTACCCATGGGGACGGCCTTGGAGGGAGGGGAGGGGAGGGTCAGGGGTTGGACACTGGGGGATGGGGTGGGGAGGAGAAAAGGGGAGAGTTCGAAAGTGGGCAGAATCTTTTATTTAGAGCATAATTTTCATATTCATGAATTGCCTCCTAGGAGCCTTTGATTTGACTTTTGGGAATCCTGAGTTAAAAGCAACACTAACATTAAATTAATATTCATATATATTCACCATCATCAGGTATATTACAAACTCACAACTGACCATCTATCCAGTGGCTTGGAAGCTCAGTAGATAGAGCACTGCACCGGTATCACAAGGTCATGGGTTTGAATCCCATTCAAGCCTGAATTTTTTTCAGGTTGTTTTTTTAACTGCTTATAAGTTGATAACACACTGCAAAGATCACAAATTCCACTCACTAACCTGATTACAGACCGTCTCTCGGCCTGGTTGAAAAATGACGGTACTGTTATCACCACATCTTTCATTGGATGATCTGGAAAGATAAAAAGAGTTAGGCTTTATTTGAAAAGGAAAAAAATATAATGCTTAGGCCATGCTAAAGTACATGTTACATGTACCTTGTACAGTTAAAATGACAAAAATAATGAAGTACATGAATGAATCATTATGAACTGTGGATAGAGAATGTGAAGTGAAGAAATTATCCTCGCAGTTGTGTTTGCAATTATTAAGCAATTGCAAAGAAACCTGAGAGCCCTGATTTTTTTCAGGCCTCTTTGTAATTGCTAAAATTGCAAACACAACTGCAAGGGTCATTTCTTCACTTTACATCGACAGTTAGCTCCTGCATTTAGGACACTTCACATAAGTATAACACCTGATTATTATGGAAAGAAGTTAAAGTGCACACAAATAGGACTAACTAAAAATAGGGAATCAGAGAATTAACTGTGTGTAAATTATAGTGCTAAGGTCAACCCATAAATTTCCCTGTACTGAGCGTTAGCCCTAGTAAAGAAATGAGGGACCACTAGAGGGAAAGAAAAAAATCTTTGACCTCGGTGGGATTCAAACCCACGACCTCCGGATTAGATCTTCCGTCAAAGATTTTTAAAAATTTTTTTCTTTCCGTCGTGTGTTCCCTCATTTCTTTACTACCTGTAGGGCTAACGCTCAGTATAGGGAAATTTGTGGGTAGACCTTAGCCCTATAATTTACAAGTTCATTTATTCACACTTATTCAATTATTACAATAAACCAACATTAAGGAAATAATAAAAAAAAAAAGTAAGAACAGAGCTAACTAGACATTGAATTAAACATAACAAAAGAAGAGTGTGTAGTAGCCAAAGGAGCCAAGCTTTCGAGTTTACACACAGAGATAATTCTCTGATTCCTTGTTTGTATCACCAGTGCTACGTGCCTCAACATTCATTTGTACCCTTAACTAAAAATAGCTCCAGACCTGCTCTTATAGGCTCTCTCTTTTATGGCTATTACATGCATTAATTTTTATGAGAAAACAGAGTTAGGGAACATCACTCATGCAACTCACCGGTAAACTTTTCAGCGATACCCCTGGAATGGTTCAGTATCATGCCCAGAATCTCCTCAGGAGTAAAGGTAGTCTCACTGTCATGCCGATAGACAACTGTTCCTGTTTCCTTATCTTCCTCAAGATCATACCACGGAAATCTGATACAGGAAGCAGAAATCACTGTAAGTGCAGCGCCAAGAAGGTTAGCTGTCCCCTATACCTCTTTGCAAAATTAAATTATATAAAATCAGTTCCGAATTCCAATTTGATCTGGAATCCAAGGGCCACAGGTTTTCCAGTTGCAAGACTGTTAAGTGTCACCCTCGTTAAAGGGGCAGTATCATGAGGGCGAAACTTGAAAACTGGGCCAACGTTTTCAAGTTTGATTCGGCAAATTCAAAAAAGCTGTCGAGAAGTGGAGGTATTTGTTGAATCAAAAAATCCATTTTGATAGCCAGAAGAAAGAAAAAATCACTTTTAACAGCGATATGTCCAAAATTCCGGTGCAAGAATAGTGAACAGTGCCGCGCGTGGAACCTCGTGATACTGCCCCTTTAAGGATCCCCTATACACCTTATTCCAAAATGGCGGCCATTTTTATTGTTCTCTTATATCCATGTAAATTAGCCCTTTTGACCTCGTCAGCATGTGCAAAATACAAAAGAATTTTCAAGCGAAAATGAGGCCAAGAGGGCTAATCAACATGCTTATAAAAGAATAATAAATTGGCCGCAATTTTGGAATAAGTGGTCTTTGCAAAATTCAATCACATACATGTAAAAACGATTCTAAATTCCAATTTGATTAATGAATTTTCTATTTTTAACCTACCTCTGTTGATACTGTTGTACCAGTGGATTATTAAACTTTTTACCCAAAACATCCTGTACAAAAATGTAAGAACTTTTTGGGTGTTTGACAGCCTGTAAATTAAATACAACGTATCCAAACAATTAGTTATTTTTAAGTTTATGGAAGAAAAAACCTCAGACAACATACATTGTACATTTTTTGGCCAGATTTCAAATGGCATACAACAATGAAGCTTCTTACTTTAACTCCCTAAACTCTCATTTTTTACTTTTTATAACTCATAATGAGAATTTAGATGGCTAATCAGAAGACCTTTTTGGAAGAAGGAGGGAGAAAATTTGAATAAAATTCAAGTGCAACAGGTATTGCCCATGAGTCAAGCTTAGGAATGTTTTTCCCAGTAAAAAACAATCATGAACCACAAAAACCAACAGCATTCATCAGAAGAGTGTATATGATTAGAAGAAATGTTCCACAAATTCTCCAAACTTCATGAAAATTGAGTGTTTGTATTGCTGTAGTGAAAATTTACTTTTATAAGGCAGTAAGGTATTTTTTCAGTGTTTAAGTAAAAGGTAATTAAAAAAGTCAACACCATATTTTTTTTTTTTTTTTTTGGGGGGGGGGGGGGGGCAGATAGAGGATTTCTGTGGGGTGGGGAGGCGGCTATAGTAAATCTTTATTATCGAGAACATAATGATTTTTCTTCCCAAATGTATTTATTTTATACCTACCACTGTCATAGCACCATCACTAAATAATCGCTCATTATTTTTTAGCGAAACAGCAACAGGTGTTTTTCTTCTTGACTCCCTGAAGAAATGGAGCAGTTTTTGTTAGAATAGTAAAGAAGAATGTATAGATTAAATATTCAGAACAAGACACATTTGTAGTGACAATTACATTTATTCCAATGACCTGTATTTTGAATCACCGTATGAAATTATAAAGAGAAATTAGACACTGATCGCTTGGTGCTTTGCATTAGAGAGTTAACAAAAACAAATATGTCTTGAATAAACTTACTGGTTCAGAGCAATTTCCATTGGAACGCCAGGCTAAAATACAAGAACACCACATTAGTACATAAGAATAATAATATTATAATATGAATATTATTAATTATTATACATTGTAGTCACTATCTGACTTCTTATTGGCTAAGAGCATTGGCTAAGAGCTTACAGTTAATTCTGGAAATCAGCTCTCCCTCTGTAGAGTGCGTGAATTGAGTGTATTGTAATGCATGATTTCCAAGAACAATGTCAAGTTCATGGGCAGGGCTTTCAATAAGATTTTAAGTAGGTGGCTGCCCTTGTGTGGCACCCGTCAGAGAGCAATAATAAGAAACTGAAAATATCTCCCCTTTATAGAGAGATGCATGAATTTTACTGGGTGATTCACAACAGGACACCTGACAGAGCTCTGGCGGGTGCCGGGTCTTATTGAAAGCACTGCATGGGACTGGTGAATTCTATTTTTGTTGGAAAATAATTAACTGAGTTCTGTGCAACAGTGCGTTTGTCATTATTTTCTTTAAAACAATGAATAATAAAACAATTATTAGATTCTGTTTTTGTGATATCTGGAATAACCAAGGTTTCGGTAAGTGTTATCAGCCTCAGCCTTCAGCTTCGGCTGATAACACTTACCTTGACCTTGATTATTCTAGATATCACAAAAACCTCATGCAATAATTGTTTATAATTTACTGTCCCATCTTGCTCTGAGAAATCAATACAGAGAAAACTTGGAAAAGAAAGTCATGCTTGAAGTAACAGTCCCTGATCTTGCAAGAGATTTCAGTTATAATTACCTTAACGATAGCTATTTTCATAAACTGACTCCCAAGGTCAACTGACATAACAGCTAAACCATCTGCAAGAAACACACCATTAAAATAAGTGGCAATAAAATGTTTACCCTGAAACTTGAAATACAGGCCTGCAGGTTTTCATTTTACAACCATTTTGAACTGTGTTGAATCAACTGACCAAAGTAGCAAGAAAAAATGATTTTGGCCCCAAATAAACCATAATGCCAAATCCAAAAAAAACAAAGTCATTACCACAAAGTTTCAAAAGTAGAGACCCTTGTTACACTGCACTTTCAGTCTTAGCAGCCTTTCACTATCATTACTACAAGTTTGGGGGTCATCACTTTGAGGTAGCAAAAAAGTGTACTATGACGGAGTGATTTACCTGCGCAAAATTGTGACAGATGTGATGTGAAAACATTAACAGAATTTTTATTTTAAAAGGTTATTATTATGGATCTTCAAACAAATAAGTCTGTACTTTGCAGACTTTGTTCCTCTATTCATTATTTGCATGATTATTAAAGACATCATTGGCAAGGGTTCTTTGGCAAGTGCTCCTTGATTGTATTGTGAGTTGGTATGAGTGGTTATTGTTGGCAGGGCTCCTGTAATCTTTTCGCAGGTGTCTGCTATAGGGGATTGTGACTTTTGGGGAGTTGCTTTCGGGATTTACCAACAACTGTCAAATTTTCATCGCAATGTTCGGAGACTTTTCAGATTGAAAAGAACCTATTTATATTTATAATATGAACATATTCTTCTTCGAAGGCTGAGAAACTGGGATAAACTGCGCTTCCAAAAGAGACGCGGAAAGGGGACTGGAAACGCGTGATCGATATCTCGTCGCCAGTGCTTTTCTATCATCAACTTATCACAACTCATGACAATTTTGATGGAGTTTAACCCTCTTCGGCCCTGGGGGGGGGGGGGGGGGGAACAATAGATTCCAACATTTTCAAGTAAAAATTTCATTGTTCTGTACTTGACATTTCATTATTCAAGTCGCAAATTTTGGAATCTATTGCTCCCGTTCTGTTTTGTGATTGATTAACTTTGTCTAGGTGGCCGCGGCAACAGTAGCAGCACCGTAAAAGTGATGGCCACCCAAACTTTACATGCAGGTTGTTTTTCATGTTAATCACAAGATAAATGACACTAAATTGGCACTTAATCAAGGGAGGGCATGTAATTGAGTGAATATGGTACCCAAAAGATATTTCATTTTCTCACCTGACTGGAATACAAAACAGGAAAGAAATGCTACAGCTGCGACGCATAAAATTATCCCCGGCTTTCTTATTAACATGGCTGCCTCCTGTGTACCACACACCTGAGGTAAAAAAAGGAACAATTAATTAGCCATAAATTGATACCTTTGTCAGTTCACTCACTCATCTTACAGTAAATTTTCTTGTCTAAGGAAACGACACGATAGCCAAGACTAGGCCTTGCACCACAGGACCCAGTTGTTCAAAAGGTAGATGGATAAATCACTATCCAGTGGATATAAGCATTAGCAAAACCAATTGTGTTATCCACTGGATAGTGATTTATTCGGTGGATAGCGTTATCCACCTTTTGAACAACCTGGGCCAGACTGTTAGATCCAGCATGCTAACCACTACACCAACATGCTTTAACATGCAAAATGCACCACAAACTACAGAAAAATATTAAAAGCATCATGGAGTGACACTTTTTTAAATTAATTTTTATACATGCTCTGCATGAATGGTTATCACTGATCCTTGACTTGTCCCATGTACATGTATGGGATTTCAACTACCTTGTTACTTAATTATTGGCCCCATATTATAACCTCTTCCACAACTTGAACAGTGTCTGTTGATCAATTTGATGCAAACATCAGAAGTGCAACTGACTTTTATTAAGACAGAATTTGCCATTTCCTGGGTTATCGTAGCCTGTGTCGCAGACAGAATCAACCAAAAGAAAATTGTTCAAAATTTTCTCAGCCCTTTGATGGTAGGTACAGCTTGTTGTATTAGTTACTTGATGTTTGAAAGGTTACTGTAGAGGCAGATCTACTTACTAAGCTTACTCCTAGTCTGGACTGTCGTCAACCTTCACAACAAATGAAAGCTGTTATAATGAAACAGTTTTTAACTGGGTGTCGTAAAACCAAAACCAAAGTACAGTCGAAATTTCCCTTACGACCACCTCTTGAATACGGACAGCTCTCTATCATGTTTCAACTGTAATCAGTCTGGCGAATCACAACCGTTGCAGATAATCCAGTGAACTCAAAGCAAATACATACATCTGGAGCCAAGTGCAGGAATATGTATGCAAGTCAGTCACAATTGATTTTGGTTTTACTTCTGATTGGTTGATAAAGGGGACAAGATTTTTTAGCCAATCACAATCACATAGCAATGCAAAATGAAAGCAATTACAAAATTACTTAATGGAAAACTGCTGTATAGAGGTTTTGCACGGCAGCCATGTTGCATGGCAAGGACAATAGATTCTTTTCCCTATGGGAAAGAATGTTCTTTCCAATGCAAAACATTTTCATTGTATGGCTGCCGTGCAAAACCTCTATAGGAAAATATTTATTTTACTGAAATCTTATAGGAAATCTCAAGTGTCATGTAGTAAACCAAAAATTAAGAAATTGCAAAACTCTTCGATCACACGATATACATGAAGTGTATTTTCTGACATTGGTGTTTTGTAAAATATTATCACGAGCGAACTGAAAAATTTCCTTAATCCAACAAGCAATTTTATTCTTGTAGAAGCTAAATAAGCTTAACTTTTAAATTTCCTGTCACAATGGTCAGTCACAACTGTACACATTTCATCCTTTGACGGCATCACATTGTACTGGGATAAGCACGTATTAACAGGAATAATCAAATCTGAACGAGATAAACAGAGACAGCTACGATGAATTTATAAGCTAGAAGCTTTATGACAACCCGGAGAATCCAAAAACTGGACGTCAAAAAAATTCTAGTTTCGAAAACAGACACATGTGCCGACAGCTGAATGTTTACACCCGATTTTTGCGATTTTAGCGTCAACACGACACGACCGATTTAAGTCTAAAACCTACCTTGCAGCTTAAAGATACAGAGCTTGGTTTCTTGGTTATCAGGAGAAAGTAGAAGTTATAAACAATCTCAAAAGACTTGAAATAAAGTTAAAAATGCCGGTGCTGAGTTCAGAACGCGGCTAGCGCTGATTGGCTAAGGGAACCCGCGTGGGACATGCGTACATCCACGAAACTCCACGTGGCTCAACATGGCGGCTCCACATTTCACAAATGATGCAACTTTTCGTACGGTTGGATAAGTCAGATAAATATCTTTCCGTCTTTCCGGCGTTTTTTCTGGATCATTCTTGTAGATTTGTGAGTTTATGCTGTAGGTCTGGTTGCTTTGCCGCGAATAAACGTGGTACCGACAAAACCGGAAGTGGGAATTCTTTATTGCCGGAAGTCAATATGTCTTATCGACTTCCCTTCAGTTTGGCCGAACCGTAGGCCAGAGAGCAAATATTTGTTCAACTTCTAATTTGTACGTGGACTGGGGTCGTCAGGAGTTTTGCTGTTTATGATTTACAGTGTGTATTCGTTCGGGAAAATCCTAACCCGGATTTTGTGCAAAACAAAGAAACCCTGAAATCAATTTTAAATCCAAGAAATTCGTTTCTGGGAAGGTTTTGCAAAGATTATGAAAGGGGCTATGTCAAAAGTATTTTTATGTTTTAGGGTCAAAGTTCTGGTTAAAAGAAAACTGCAAATATTTCAGTTCAGTGGTGAGAGCATCCGACCGGTATCAGCGGACAGCGGACAGTTTTTCCCGTCCCGATTACAAAGTAAAATTCTTACTGATTAAAAATGTTCTCAAAAAAATACGCCAAGTTTAATAGTCCACTACACACTTACTACTAGCAGTAATCACAGATTATGGAGACGCCTTCGAAGGAATTTCCGGCGGAAATGAGCCCCTATAAAAAAAAAAAACAATAAGGGCGGCCATTTGGATAGCCTGCGAGCAAGCTCTCGGGCTCGGGGTCTCGCTCCTTTCCCTCCCCCACCCCCTCCCCCACCAAAAATTCTCCAAACCCGAACCCGAGAAACCGGAACCCGAGAGCTTGCTCGCAGGCTACCATTTGGAAGAATCTCAAATTTTACTGCACATAAACCACAGGACAACCAACACGATTCTTCGAACGCGATCAGTTTCGTTGAAAGAAAATTAATTACGAACGTTTGTCGCCGGGCTAATCGTTATTTTTTTAGTGTCCAGTTGGAGGGGTTAGATGGGGTAGTTTACTTACAGTCCCAACAATAAACTTCAAGGGCTGATCTGACAACGTAATAAACCAAACAAACCGATAAAGTGGGGTTGCAACCGTGGACAGCTGTTTCGTTCTTAGGGACCGTTCATTATTTATGGGGGGGGGGGGGGGGGGTGAGAAAATGGGGGACTTGAAATTTTAGCCACTGCAAAAGGGGGGGTCCTGGGGAAATTTTTTTGTTATGGAGGGGGGTCTTGAAATTTTAAACAGACGATGTCTTAAATAAAAAAACGAAAACATAACTACAGTGCACCGATAAGAGTGGGGCACCCCAGATTTCATGGCTGGGAGCCTTTGGGCTCTCTATGATTCTTCTAAGAGCACAGCCTTGCACAGTATTTTGGTGCTGTCATGGAGCATGATTTATAATTTTAATTTCTTTATTTGGTACTGCCATAATTGTACACAATATTACTTAAAGTTTTAACCCACCATTAAACATACACCTAATTCAATAAAGGTTGCTTTGGCAGTTGGTCAATGGGAATTGGGAATTGGCATTTGGCATACGGAACACAATGCAATGCTTCGCTTGAGTGACCGCCAAACAATAGCTTCCCAATGCCCAATTATCAATGACCAAAGCAACCTTTATTGAATTAGGTATATTAAGCTTACTGGATTGTAACAGTATTAAACTGAGGGTTTTAGTGATTGACGTTAAAAATATTAATTAGTATTTGTAACCCTAGCCAAAGGAATTTTTCTTATCTGCTACGTTGAACAGTTCGTCCTTCATATCATCCTTGTAAGTGAGTCAACCCACCCACTTGTACCACTCCCAGTTTCTGGCTTGCTCAGTAGCAGCGGTTTTGTATATTGCAATAAATCTTTATATAGCCCAGCTGAGTCTTGGTTGTGATAGTAATAAACAACTATGAGTCTTAACTCTAGTTCTTCAAATGCACAGTGGACCAAGTGGTTGAATTGCTTGGATAAAGAAAACCACACAAGAGTCAACATGCCATAAGTTGTAATAACTATTTATTAATAAATTTACTGAAAATTATTTTAAACTTTTTTTTTATTTCCTGTTACAACATGTTATGGTTTTGTTGCTTTTATGTCTGGTTTATACTAGATTATGTCTGGTTTATACAGGTTTATGTCTCCTCCATATTCCCATTTCCATCATATCCTCATTCCCATCGTACCCCAGGCCCATCATATCCCAAATTTACACCTATATGCTTAAAACTAAATATGATATTAGAAGCCGCACAGTTTTTAATATCAAGACAGCATATACAGTCACCCCCAGATTTTCACCTACTTTAGATCTGAAAACCAACATGCTAGCCACTACATCATCGCGCCCCCACAAAAATACGGTATGGATACATACAATACAACTTTTATTTTATAGAAATCAGTTTAATATTGGGGGGGGGGGGGGTATTGAAATTCTTCCCCAACAGAATAGGGGGGACCTGAAAAAATCCAGATTCACTAAGGGGGGACATAAAAAAAAGGAAAATTTGTTAATTTATCACCCATCCCCCCCTCCCATAAATAATGAACGGTCCCTTATTGGAACTCGTCAGCACGGCGTAGCAAACTAAATGACGCCTGCAAGAATGCCAGCGCAATGACCCGTTACTTTTCGATACCCAAATATCGTGGCGTCAATAGGCCATTTCCGAGTTGCCTTTGGTTTCTCTATCAAAGCGAGGCTAGGTGCGAAACCTTTCGCATGTAAATAAAACTTTTTTGCATGTGAATGAAAACTCATTTCCTTTTGAAAGGTTTCGTACCTATCCTCGCTTTGATAGAGAGGCTAAAGGCAACTCGGAAATGGCCAATTCCTTTGGAATCGGTATGGGCCCACACTTAGCTTACGGACCATCTGAAGAGGATCGAAATCTTCGTCTCACGCCATAAATTAACGATAAACAAAAGATATTCCCTGCGTGAATTGGTTACCTTTCGATACTCAAATATCTTTCACCTTTTATGTGTCGGACCGCGACATACATAACGCGCGAAGCAAACACGGAAATTTATCATTTTTACTCATCAGCGGATATTGTCTGATTGCTCTTGAAACAAGGCAGACGGAACCGCAGTAATATTGTGAAAATACCATGGTACGTAGGAAAACTGGTTTAAACAAGTTTTTCTTGTCTTCATTTGCTTAGCCTGGGTGCGGACGCCTCCTACTTTCCTTAGTTTAAAAGAGACGTCTGCGCGCACTAACTACACAGCAAATGATTTGCTTTGCATTTTCTTATTTTTGAAATTCGTTTATATTCGAGATGTTCTTTAATTTTCAGTAGCGCAACACCAGATCTAAGCGAACGCCTTTTTAGGGTTTGAAATTTTGGGGTTAGAAATTTTGTGATTACCCAATTTTGGGGGTACAATATTTTGGTGAGGACTGTTTTAGGGTCGGCAAAAAACGTAACCTTTTTATGCAGAGATAAGAGTAGCTTTTTGGGTGTTAAGTTCTGGGCCGTTGGACTCAGTTTTTGGGTCTGGTTTCAACCTAATGAGACTTTCTTTGGGTCTAACAATTTGGCCTCATTCGCAATTCCCTGTCACTGTCACTACTTTGTTGTCTTGCTTTGCTTTGCACTTCCTTCTTTTTTATTAGAATTAAGGTGTTCAAGGAAAGGATTTCACTTTCGTACCGCAACAGTGGATCTAAGCATAGCAATGTGAAATCGCTGTCTTATTAGTGTTGAGATATTTAGTAATAAAGGCTAATCAGAAGTCGTATTCAGAAGCGCACAGCGTTAGGATCTAGTGAAAATCAAACCGACGGAATCGGAAAATTACGGAGTCATAAGCGGAATCGGAAGAAAATGGAACCGTTCTGATTCTTCCGATTCCGTTTCCGTCGAGCTTATGACTCCGCTTACGACTCCGATTGTCGATTTTCACTAGATCGGAAGCGCTCTTACGACTCCCTGGGGCGGATCTGGGGGGGGGGGGGGGTTCGGGGTGTTCGATCGAACCCTTTAAATTAAAACAGCTAAAGTTAAAAACTTGTAAAAATATAAAATAATTACAGAATGGCATTTTAACTTTAAGAAATGAGATATTAAAACGCGCTGACTTGGCCTCAGAATGGCGGAAATCGTGTTTCCGAGGCCTTTTAAATTTCAAAATTTTCCGGGGAAGGATGCCCCCGGGACCCCCCTACAGGGAGATGCCTTCAGTAGCCCCCTTCATCGAACCCCTTCTGCTAAAAACCTGGATCCGCCCTAGACTCCGACTCCGTCCCAGTGAAAGCCAGCCTAGTAGACCAACCCGTCCTCCTCTCTGAATTTACGATTATCGTTAAGTGCCAAATTGCTCTGAATTTCCGATTATTGTTAATTCAGAACACTGACAGTCTGAAAGGAATTCTGGGAAATCAGCATTTTTGTTGAAAAAGAACAATCCTTAGTGTTCGGACAGGACTCGAACCTACGACCCTACGACCCTTCGCTGACTTATCCTCTCTTCTAACCACTAGACCACCACGCTGCTGGTTGAGCAAACCTCAATTTTTTAACATAATAAAATTCATGCGCTTATTCTACACCCTATAGTAAACCTATAAAATCACTCGCTTGAAAATAATTTTAGAAAGTAAATGGAAAAGCTTGATCACCAAACCTCAACAAAAAGCTAACCATTTGAAATCAGCGCTTAGGCCTAATCACTGTAGATCAATGATATTCTATGCAAGACTCAAATAAATATCTTGCTGATATCATTTCCCATCGCCTTGTTGTTCGGTGGTCTAGTGGTAAGAAGATGTTCCTAGTAGCGGTAGTTCCGGGTTCGAATCCAGTCCAAATATCATGTTTTTTTTTATTTCTTCTTTTCTGAAATGTCCTGGGAAACAGTGTTCTGAATTAACTATAATCGTAAATTCAGAGCAATTTGACACTTAACGATAATGATAAATTCAGAGAGGAGAACATGTTGGCAAACTGTGGTGAATATTCGTCCCCAGGGTCTCCGGATTCTTAGGGTGGGAGGGGACCAACGAGACTCGGCAGAATTACGATGGCAACCCCATGCGGAAGTAAAAGTTCACTCATTTCAAATGTTTATTACTACTTCTCTGATCTCTGAAACGTGACTGACTCATGACATGAAACAAAAGCTTCTTAAAAGTGATAAAAAAAACGCACGTCCACAAATAAGATCTCATATTTGCAGATTAAATCAAAAGACTCGCCACTGTGAAACTGAAAGGATCGTGCTCAGTTAGTTACGGTATAAAAAGAACGGTACAACGCAGTTACATTACCTGGTTGTAAAGAAGAGCCAGATCAGAGCTGCTGCCCTCTGCAAAAACGATGGTACGATAGAAACGTTTTTAAAATACTTAGGCTTTATGTTGATAAGGTTTTTGAGGGGCAGGGTTTAAAACTGTAAAAACATTTCAAATTTCATTTTGCAATCCATTAAACTGAGTACTGCTCAATAGCTATCACGATCTCCATCTTCCGAAAGTGCCGCCAGCGTTAACTTTGGCATAATTCGGATGAAGAACTTCCGGTGGGACCGAAGAGGTGCGAATGGATTTTCTTGAAATATGGCAAATATAAAGCGATACCTACTTTATTCCTTAAATTTTATCCAGGAAATGTTTTTCTTCATAGACCGGAGTAGACCCGGCTAAAAAAATCGATCGTGGAAATGTTCGACTTTTATTGAATAACGAGGGAGCTGCGTTCATCGAGTGTACAAATATCATGGCTTAATTTTAGTGCTATTATTTTACTTTGCTAAAGATTTTATAACGTAATAATAATCATAATGTTCACCAGTTCACCCCTTTCTTCATCGTTATCTTTTTCCAAGCTTGATAATACTTGATATTTTGTTGTTTCATTGTTATAACATTTATGTTCTTCCCAGTTTAGAACCAGGTCTCTTCACAAGGCCTGAGCAAATATTTCCTTATTATTTCCTTATGAAAATTTCCTTGCGGAAATTCCTTGATAGACCGCAAATATGCGAAGGACCTAACAACGACGATTTTCATTGGCCGAAGATATAATAAAAAAACTTTAACATGCAAGGCTGATCAGACAGCTGAATTTGTTCGGTTTCTTTTAATATTGCTCAATATGTCATCACAAGGGGCTAAGAAAGCTAAGTGCAGATGGAAACAAACGGTTACAATATTTAAAAGGGGCTAAGATAAAATGCTGACACATGATAGGCTAATAAACAAGTCACGGTTGACCAGCCTTCTTCAGGTATAAGATGTTACTAAATTTACAATGCGCGATTAAATTGCAGGAGAATTTCGCTATATACAAGAATCAAGCACCCATGTAGGCTAGGGGAATGTTTGTTTACCATTTTTGCCTCATTAGCATATGCGCCTCGTTCTCTAACCTACCTACAAAAAAATCAACTCTGAATATTGAAAGAGCATAGCACAATTAGCTTTCTCTCAAAATTTGAGCCCGATATACTAGATACACTTCATGCAATGCTGTATTAAAAACTCAAAATTTTACATAGAATGATGGCTCATTAGCGCTTTTGCCACTCAACAATTTTGCAGTTTTTGATAGCAGATATTTCCTTAAATATTGCATGAAAAAAGCTGAAAATTGCAAAGATTACTAAGTTTAACAAGCTCTTTCAACTTTTGAAGTCAATTCGTATTTAGCATGATGCCTTCTTTATGCAGATTCGTATGCTAATGAAGCAAAATGTAAACATTGACGTCAGCAAAGATTCTTCTTATATTACAGTCAACTCTCTCTTAACGACTACTTCCCGTTAGCGACCACATTGTAAATAACTGTTTTGCTTCTCAGTAAAATACTGTTTGTCTTGATTTTTAAGCGACCAACTCCCTTAATTAAGCGACCACTTTTTCCTGCACCAAGGGAGGGTGGTCGCTCTAAGAGAGAGTTGACTGTGTCTTCTATCTTTTATTAGGCCGGTTCACACTAGGGACCAAAGTGCACTTGATAATCAAGTAGACTTGAGGTCCACTTAAGCCTGGTTTCCATATAATCGCAACGATCGCAACGATCGCAACGATCGCAACGATCGCAGCGATCGTTACGATCGACGATCGCTGCGATTCTTGCGACCCTTGCGATCATATGGAAACCAACCGTTGCGATCGGTGCGATCGCAGAGATAAAAATTTTCTATCTCTGCGATCGCAATCGCAACGATCGCAACGGTTGGTTTCCATATGATCGCAAGGGTCGCAAGAATCGCAGCGATCGCCGATCGTAACGATCGCTGCGATCGTTGCGATTATATGGAAACCAGGCTTAAAGTACGATATGCATAAAACGCTAAGTCGATAGTAAAATAATTTTTCTTATCAAGTCAAGTTTTATTTGAACTTAATTACGCAAAAAATCGCCTCACAGCCAGGTGCAATACTATGCTCACTCTTTGTTAATTTTTGGGAAATTTTTCGTGCTCGTCTTAAAAACATGTTTTTGTATCTCATGAGTATTGAATGCGCGCATGACTGTAGTGTTTTTGATTCCTGTGGAATTCGAAGAAGCGCGCACACGTGCTTTTATCTGCACGGCTGTACTGTCATTGGTCAAGTGTGCTCCCAAGTAAGGAGTAGACCTTACTTTGAAGTGCACTTGGATCCTTTTGTTTTACGCATATCGCCAGGGCAACAAAGAAACCAAAAAGTGCGGTCATTAAAACATTCACACTCCAAGTACGTGAGCTACACTTGGGTGATTCCGCACAAACCAACAGCACTTGCCATTCAAAACGACGTTTTTGATAAATAAGAAGGGAAATATGGAGCTCTTAGAAAACGAACTACTGCAAATTATTTAACTTTTTAATTACATTCAGCTGATATTAATTTTTACCTCTTTGATACATTTTACAATGAGATTTAAACGTGTAAATAAATCAGATGAGTGCTTCTATTGAAACTTAAGTCAGACTTAGAAAACGCTCTTAGAAAGGAGTTCACACTGCAAGTATGTACTAAGTGCACTTCAAGTACACTTAAGAGCCCTAGTGAGAACCGGCCTAATTCTCTATACAAGATAACAGAAAATTGCATGGGACAGTGGTGTATCCAGTGCCTGTCAGGAACTGTTTTTTTTTGTCGCTATTTTCACAGGCTTTTGGTCGTGTAACCAAGATTCTGCTGGTCTTGTTTGTGGCATGCGCCATTTTGGATGTTCCATTGGCTGAAGGCGGTGTCCTCAGTAAGTTCCATTAGTTCTTCTAGTTTGTAGAGACCGGGTGTCATACACAACCGTTATTTGTGTCATCACGTTAACTAACGACCCAAATAACAGCTAAGTAGGAGCGTAGCAGATGGCACGGTAGTCTAACAGAAATGTCTTTGCTTTAGTGTTTTCCCGCGCTTGGCACCTGTGGCATGTTTACCCGCGCTTGGCACTTGTGGCGTGTTTTCCCGCGCTTGGCACTTGTGGCATGTTTTCCCGCGCTTGGCACTTGTGGTATGTTTTCCCGCTCTTGGCACTTGTGGCATGTTTACCCGCGCTTGGCACTTGTGGTATGTTTTCCCGCTCTTGGCACTTGTGGCATGTTTACCCGCGCTTGGCACTTGTGGTATGTTTTCCCGCGCTTGGCACTTGTGGTATGTTTTCCCGCGCTTGGCACTTGTGGTATGTTTTCCCGCGCTTGGCACTTGTGGCATGTTTTCCCGCGCTTGGCACTTGTGGTATGTTTTCCCGCGCTTGGCACTTGTGGTATGTTTTCCCGCGCTTGGCACTTGTGGCATGTTTTCCCGCGCTTGGCACTTGTGGCATGTTTCCCTGCGCTTGGCACTGGCACTGGCACTGGCACTGACACTGCGCACTTGGCACTGCGCACTTGGCACTGCGCTTGGCACTTATCGTTAACATCGGTTGCATGTTTTTCCGCACTTAATTAGCACTGGTTTCATATTTTCCAGCGCTTGGCACCGCTTGCATTTTTTCCCGCGCTCTATTAGCACCGGTTGCATGTTTTCCCTTCTTTGTCATTGGTTGCATGATTTCCCGCGTTTGGCACCGGTTGCATGTTTTACTGTTCTTTTCATGTAATGTGATTGGCCACTAAGAAACGATATGTTATATACCAGGCAAATGCTGGGATACTTGGAGTCGCTGCACTAAATGGAGCAGCGCCGCGACTAATATACTCTGGCAGAGCTGCAATAATAGGTAAAGACACATGCATTGTTCAATCTAAAAACGTAAAAATACACTTATTCGATGGTTTAACAGGTAATACGTGTGGATATTTTACGAGTTGCGTAGTATTTTTTCGAGCCCCGCAGGTGCGAGAAAAAATGAGAGCAATGAGTGAAATATCCGCACGTATTGCCTGTTAAACCATCGAATAAGGGATTTATTATTCGACTAAAATTTTTTTATTCATAAGACACTAAGGTGTAATACGGCAATCGCATGACACAGTCCTCTCAAAATACATCTGGGATCAAAAGGACAATGGCACCAATAACTCCATCAAATGGTCCATTATTAAACGAGCAAGCGCTTACAAGGTCTTACAAAGGTCATGCTTCCCGATGCAATCTATGTTTATCAAAGAAGCTATGCAGGTCCACACTCCTCAACAAGAGATCTGAGTTGATTACGAAATGCCGGCATGAAAATAAATTCTATGCAGCCATTCAGAAGCGGGATCATTCCAACCGCCCTCCTTAATTTAGATTAAATTTTATTTCTACCGCCACCAACGGCACAGTCTGATGATCGCTTAGTGCGTGAAACTCGAGTAACTGTCTCTAGAAATTTTCTATCTAAAATTGTATAATTATATATAAATACATATAGAATAAATCCGGGATGCTATGGTTGTTAATGATGGAATTTGCACAACAAAGTATTTAGAAGTTGGGGGGGGGGGGGGGGGGGGGGTTGAAACACGAAAACTTGGTTTTATCAACTGGGTAGTAGAGCAGTTTTCAATTGCTACGCTTTGTGATTGGCTAAAAAATCTCGCGCCACTTTCTCGACCAGTCAGAAGTAAAACCAAAACCAATCGTGACTTGCTCGCACGCGTTTTCCCGCGCTTGGCGCCGCCGACATGTAATTGCTTCGAGCTCTGATTGGTTCATTGGATTGTTTACGACTGCTGTGATTGGTCAGAGTAATTACTTTGGTTTTGGTTTTACGACACTCTATTAAAGGTAAATTGGCCACCGTAAAGTGATTCAAAAGCTCGGCTGAGTAACAGTTAATCTAGGAGTAGTGCTAATCAGGGCCGGGTTTTTCAAAGCGCGATTAAGCTAACCCGGGGTTAGCGTCAATTTTGATTCCAGTTAAATACTTAATCAATGGAGATTTTTCCAAAGCATTTTCGCCCTTTATTTGCGACTTTGACTTGTCTTCGCGTGTAGCTTTAAATAAGTTTTTGAAGACACTTCTTACAAGAGAAATTAAATCCTCGGTTAAGTTTTACTCCTGGGTTAGCGTTAACCGACTTTCGAACAACCAGGCCCAGGGCCGGGTTGTTCAAAGCACGATTAAGCTAACCAAGGATTAGCGTCAATTTTGAATCCAGTTACAATAACTCAACAATTAAAATTTTTCCAAGTTTTTTGCCCTTCAGTATCGAATTTAACTTGTCTTCACTACTAGCTATAAATGATCTTTTGAAAACATTTTTAAATAGAGAAATGAAATCCTCGGCTAACTTTTAATCCGGGATTAGTGTTGAATCGGCTTTCGAACAACCGGGCTCAGCAGGCTTTGAACAACTCGCCCTGACTTTTCCAGCGCTAGCGTTTCGAGCGTTCGAAACGTCAGTTTTTGAATCTAAATCTGATGTTAGTCTTAAAATATGAAACAGACACTTGCTACCTTGTTGAGAAACTCTAGCACTGAAACTGGCTGTATCATAAACAAACATGCTCACGGAGTAGACAATTATCAATTATTGAACGAGGTTGTGCAAAATATCGTGTTTTGTCAGTGGCGAGTTGCTCGCCACTGACAAATCACGATATTTTGCGATAGCTGAGTTCAATAATTGTTTTATCATTCGATCACCGATTAACTCATGCTGTGTAATTTAATTATCACAGGTGCAAGTGCCTTGGTCGCGGTTATGGTATATGTGTTCAGTCAAGAAGCCAGTGTCCTTCCAGTCTTTACGCATGGCAATGTCGCTGTTACGGTTCCTATGGCAACCGTAAATCTTGGTGGTGCGGAGTTTAATTCTTTGTGCTCAAGATAGCGCTAAAGTTTAGCACTCTTTGCTTCACAAAAGTAAACTAATCTAAAATAAACGGACAAAGCAGTTTTAGGATAATAAATATGAAAGTATTTCTCGAAGAGTTTTTGCTTGATTTTGTTTGCTTTTTCCCTTTTTTTAACCGCGTGAAAAGCATTAACTTCAGCTGGGTACCCGACGTTCTCTCGCGCGGCACGCTTTCGTGAGAAAATATAAGAGACATAACAGGTATGTTATATGAGAGAGATAATGAAAGCAAACATGCTAAGAAGAAGAATGCTTGGCACCCGTTGAACGTTTTTCTCTCCGAGGTCGGATACCTAAATTCCGTTATTACATGGACGGATCCAGGAATTTCTGAAAGGGGAGTTGTACATCTTAACAGTTGGCGCTAGCTTCTGAAGGGTCCGGGGGCATACCTTCCCCCCGAGAAATCTTTTCCGATTTTACCCTCTTAAACGCCATTTCCAGCGTTCCTGAGACTCGAAAAGCGTTTGTGAAGTTAATATATAAAATCTGGGGTTTACCTTAATTCTCAACCAGAAAACCAAATATGATAATGCACGATTAAAAGGGACAGCGGTAACAACGATAGTTATTTGTCGTTTTTCTATATACCTCTTTCATCGAACAATGAAGCCGGAAAGAGTCTTCTTGGATGAACTTTAACAAAGCCCTCGTATATCTCGTCTAGCTCGAATCACTGGTATGAACCATAAGGGAGAGACATGAAGGACCATGAAGAGTCAAACAAATTTAATAAAAAAATTCTGCTCAAAGGGGTGCTATTCGTGGGACTATTCGGCGCAGATATAAACAATGATTGTGCTCGCTATGCCGTTGAAAAATGGAAAAGAGTTTTGTTTCCGTTGTCAATATTACAACATTTACGGTATGGCATTTTTTTTCTGAATAATCTGACCAAACGCTGATACTGGGGCGGATCCAGGGCGAGGGGGTGAGCGGGATTGCAATGGGGAACCCAAAGAGAAATGCTTAGGAAAACGCTTCAAATGGTGTTCTACTGTTTTTCCATATCAATTTAGCACCTTTAAAAGGAAACGGTGTGAAAGGCAACCTCGTTCCCAGGGTCTCTCTTCTTCCCGCCCCCGCCTCTCTCGCTCCAGGGGGCGGGAAGAAGAGAGACCCTGGGAACGAGGTTGTGTGAAAGGTAATACAGTTTGACCTTTTCGGAATTCTTTCAGCTGAATATTTCAGCGGCAGAAAATGTTAGGGAAAGGAATTTTATTTTCCGAATTTATTCGGTGCTTCTTTCATCCTTTATGACCTTTTAACGTACCCAAACAGTCACTTTTTCCTTTAAAAACAAAAGGCGTTACAATTTCCGATGACGAAATCGAAAGCCGGTTAACGCTAACCCAGGATAAAATCTTAACCGAGGATTTCATTTCTCTTGTTAGAAGTGTTTTCAAAAGCTGATTATAAGTTACACGCGAAGACAAATCAGAGAAGAAACTTAAGGACAAAAATACTTTGGAAAAATCTCCATTGATTAATTATTTAACCGGAATCAAAATTGATGCTAACCCTGGGTTAGCTTAACCGCGCTTTGAACAACCCGGCCCAGAGCGATATATTTGCGTTACGCTAAAAAAAAAATAAATTAAAATCACACACGCGAACTCCGAAGTTGAAAGCCCAACTATGGTTTACGTTTTACGCTGCCGTCTTGAAATCATAAATAGGGAGCTTAACGCCAAGGAAAATGTCAATGAAAAAAGGATTCGCGCTATTTTAAACTACTTTGCAGTTGTTCCGTGCAATTTGTTTAGTTTGTCCAGGAGTTTCATTTGTCTAATGTGATGTTTGAATGGCATACTGTATTTCGTGGACTGGACTGGACTGGACTGGACTGGACTAGTAAAACGCGGACTCAAAAATTTGTAAAACGCGGACTCAAAAATTTGTAAAAAAATTCCGGGAGTCCACATTTCTAACCTCACATTTCTAATTTCCCCCCATAGTTTGTTGTGTTACTTTCAAAACTAACACACCATCGATATCTTAAATGCAATTGAGCAAGCCCAAAACAGTTTTACAGGCCCGAAAAGGTACCGAACGAGCCCCAGTTAAGGGAAGGCCAAAATTTGTCACGCATTATTACACGCACCAAGAGCCTATTTTTTATGGTTTCCTGACGCACGCAGCATTCAGCATTCAGCATTCATATTATATTTTATTTTAGCCTTTTTCCCAGCCTCCACACCTGAATATTATCACGAGCGAACTGAAAAATTTCCTTAATCCAACAAGCAATTTTATTCTTGTAGAAGCTAACTTTTAAATTTCCTGTCACAATGGTCAGTCACAATTGTACACATTTCATCCTTTGACGGCATCACATTGTACTGGGGTAAGCACGTATTAACAACACGACACGACCTATTTAAGGTTTAAGACCTACCTTGCAGCTTAAAGATACAGAGCTCGCTTTCTTGGTTATTAGGAGAAAGTAGAAATTATAAACAATCTCAAAAGACTTGAAATAAAGTTGAAAATGCCGGTGCTGAGTTCAGAACGCGGCTAGCGCTGATTGGCTGAGGGAACCCGCGTGGGACATGCGTACATCCACGAAACTCCACGTGGCTCAACATGACGGTTCCACATTTCACAAATGATGCAACTTTTCGTATGGTTGGATAAGTCAGATAAATATTTTTCCGTGTTTCTGACGCTTTTTCTGGATCATTCTTGTAGATTTGTGAGTTTATGCTGCAGGTCTGGTTGCTTTGCCGTGAATAAACGTGGTGCCGATCCCCGACAAAAAAACCGGAAGTGGAGATTCTTTATGCAGGAAGTCAATGTATCTCATCGACTTCCCTTCAGTTTGGCCGAACTGTTGGCCAAAAGGGCAAATATTTGTTCAACTTCTAATTTGTACGTGGACTGAGGTCGTCAGGAGTTTTGCTGTTTGTGATATACAGTGTAAGGTGTATTCGTTTGGGAAAATCCTTTATTCGGATTTTGTGCAAAAAGAAAGAAAAAACGGAAATCAATTTCAAATCCAAGAAATCCGCTTCTGAAAAGGTATTAATTTGTAAAGATTAAGGGGGCTAGGTCATATGGTATGTTTATGTTTTGGGGTCAAAATTCTGGTTAAAACAAAAAATACAAATATTTAAGCTCAGTTGTTAGAGCATCTGATCGGTGTACAGCCGTAAAGCCATAGATTTGATTCCAGGGGGGGGGGGGGGGGGAGAGGGGGGCTCCCATATAAAAATGACGGGGTGCTCGTCGGAAATTTTCGAAAAACACCGTAAAAGGTACCAGAATCTCGTTTGATGGGTGTGATAGAAAAGAAGTTTTACCCCTAAGAGGTACCAATTCTAAAACAACACATGTCATATTTTTTTGGCTCAATAGAGGTTTTGCACGGCAGCCATGTTGCATGGCACGAACAATGAAAATGTTTTGCATTAGAAAGAACATTCATTCCCATAGGGAAAAGAATCTATTGTTCCTGCCATGCAACATGGCTGCCGTGCAAAACCTCTATATCCTAAAAGGTACCGTGATAATTCTTACGGTGGTCATTTTAGATTTTTGCACCTAAAGCGGTACCAAACTACAAATTTTGACCCCTAAAAGGTAAGACGCGCACCCCCGTCATTTTTATATGGGAGTCCCCCCGGGGGTCGATTCAAGTCTGGGACTCCAATTTTTTTCTTTGTCCCATGCTCGTGACACGAAGAACATTACATCCTTCTTATTTCAGTTCTTATACACAAAATGGTGCTAGAACTAAAAAAAAGAAGACAAGTGCCCTCGTGTTTTTATCGGGATCCCTTTGTAGGCACCTCAAAACTGCCATTTTGTACTGTCCAAGAATACAGCACATAGAACTTTATGAGTTGACACTGCAGGGAGGTAATCAAGGTGTATTGTAAGGGGTTATAAAAGACGCTGAAGTTTTTATTACAATGTAAAAGCCTTTTAAAGATAAAATAGAAGGCTTTAAATTTTTACATCTGTTACAGTGATTCAGTTCACTTCAGTGGCGAGACTTACGTCGGGCACAGTGCTTAACACTCCACACATCACGTTGTGTCATGAGACAGGCCCGCAGCTCCTCCTCCTTTTCTATTCTTGGCTTTCACTTACGTCATATCAAAATTCAGAAGCATTAAAAAATAGATTTCGAATCCAAAATGTCTATGGAATTGTAAAGAGTTTAAAACTACACATCTTGGCCAAATTTTGAAGCGCAAAAGCATTTCGTTCAAGAGTTATAGGCGAACGAGTATTAGATATTTTTAGTAAGAAATGTATGGAGCGGCCATCTTTGTGCCCCTGACAGGGGCACAAAGATGGCGGCCAAAAATTCAAAGTCTTAATTACACCAAAAATCACATCCAAAAATATTGTATTTGCTATAAGCTCAATTAACTCGGCTTATAAGCACTTATAATACAATCAATAACTTTCAGCTGATTCAATTTTGTTTATTTTCGCGGCTTATCTGAAATAGCGTGACGCATTGCGTGACACATTTAAAACCTTTGTAAATCGGAAGCAAAACATCGTTAAAACCTGAAACTTTTTGTGAAAGATTATAACACTTGTATCCACATACCATGTTAGAAACAGCTTTGTAGGACGTTTTCTTTAGATTTTTTAATTTTTATGACGTCATGTGAAAACCAAGAATACTTCAACTCGTGAAATCCCTACAATTTTATTTACCTCGAGCCTCAAAAAAAAAAAAAAAGGTACATTAAACTGCAGGGTTGATCTGACTACGTAAAAAATAAACTTTGCGAGACACCATCACGACAGAAACCGATAAAGTAGGATCGCAACCGTGGACAGCGGTTTCGTAGTTATTATTGCAAATCATCAGCACGATGTAGCGAACTAAATGTCGCCAGCAAGAACGCCAGATCAGCCATGCAATTTATTGTACGTTTGTTCATTTTTTGGCTGGTTAGGTCTCTCGCAGATCCTACGTTTTCCGTTAGTAATAATAATAATAATAATTTATTACTTATTCGGCGCAAATATCTATATGAATATATTCAAATGCGCCTTACAAATTACATTAAAATAATAGCAAAAATAATAAATCTAATATAATAAAACTATCCAAACCATATCTAATATATAGCAGCATTTATCGTTTGTGGTCCTTTGCAGATTTCACTTTTACTAAAAAAGGTACCCCTTTCGGGCGGAACATTCCCGTATAGTCCATTATAGGAAGTACCCCACCCCCGGGACTGCATTTCAATTATCATATTCACGATTGTCTTTGCTGGTCTTCCAGGGTCTCTTCTACCATGCTCCGGTTCCGATATCATGATCTTATTGACTGGAAGTTTTATGACATATTTTAAAATTTACAACCCTTAATGAAACCTTAAATAAGCTCCTGAATTCACCGAATCTGCCTCTGTCACCTTTGTTATGACACAATAGAGGTTTTGACTGGTTTTACTAATTTTCAAGTTACACTTTAGTGTCGTGGGGCGCGATCCATTAAACAATCCTGCAATCCTAGCGAACGTCTCTCGATAACTAATCTGACTAATATATCTGTAAATTTAGAGCGGAATTGGCCCTGAATGGCAACATAATTTAAACAGTTTACAGCCATGCTCCGTCACGCGTGACCAGTAATCACAAGACTGAAATGAACATTTGAATATTTCTTTGTAACGTCCGAGATTTGAATGAAACCTTGAAGATCTCACTAGAAAACACTTTGAAAGTCACGAGTTAACGGGAAAATAACTTCGCTACGCGCATAAAAAACCAAATATTGTTCGGATATGTAACGTTTCAAATAAAATGATATTTTGTTGCTCTTTGCTTCCGAAAATGCGGTAGAATTGTTACGGGAATTCCGAATCTCGGAATGAATTTACAAAACCGACGCATAAACTTGAAGACGGAGCATGGCTGTATAAAAGCCCAGTGTAAGATTTTGCCAAAGATTAATTGTTTTCAGCCGCTTGGCTCTCCTAACCGTCGGAGCCTGAGCACGACCAGGTTAATCTCGTACCCAGATTTCACTCGTTCTTGTACTTCAATTTTATGCACACAGACGCACACGCAGTCACACGCAGCTTTCTGGAACGCTCAATCTGTTTCTCGTGTTAAGTAGCTTCGTCGATTGCATACAAGTAAGTTTCAGTAGAAACAGTTCATTATAATTAACACTCATGCATTTCTCTGTTGATTTGTCCATCGTGAGTAGGGATCGAAAAATATTACGCATCTTAAACTTGTTTTTGTACGAATTTCGGTTGAAGGGAAGCGAAAGCGGAAGTATAAGCAAAATTTGAGAATAGGCCATTTGCACGATGACGTCATTTGACTACTACTACCAGAATTCATTTCGTTTTTCCTTTCTTATTTAAATTTTGTAATCCCAGTGCGGTTTAAATAACAATAGCCCTAATTTGCACTACAAAACAAAAAACTGATCGATTCTGGTAGTAGTAGTCAAATGACGTCATCGTGCAAATGGCCTATTCGCGTCAAGTGAAAACGAACATTGTCTTAAGATTGATCCTTATGCTAATGCTAGCGCTTATGCTTGTATTGGGCCCGTTTTCACTAGACATAAGTCAGATAAGTATAGGAAAATTGCACTCCGTTCGGCGAGTGCAATTTGAGAACTTTCAAAACATCACGAGTGCCCATAAATCACGAAATGCACGAGTAGTTCATACGATTTCTTGTTTATAATATTCTCAACAAAATTTTGGTGAGGCCGTCACGGTACACTGCGCGCGACTTTCAACTTTCACTTTCGCGCAACTTTCGTATTGCACTTTATAACCTAATTTGCACTCTATAATCTATTTATGCATTCGTCATTGACCAATCAGAAACTGTATATTTTGTTGAGTATATTATAAGTGCTGTTATGCCTGTTATGCTTCCGCTTTTATGCTTATGTATAAGCTTAATTATTTAGTGAAAACCAGGCTTGTATGGTTGTAATGGCAAATATGAGGAAATCGTACTTCAAGCTTTATATATATTGTCGTACAGCTAAGAAAAATGTCGTTTAACAGGGCTCGAAGAAAACTAAAATTTAAGGTTGCCTTTTGGGCAAGCAAGTTTTAAGTTTGTAAAGATTTCCGTATAACCCCATACATTAATTATGCATACCGTTTTAAAAATAGGAAGTCAACGACTACATGTGTCTACTGGTGGTAAACTTGGAATGTTCAGAAATTGAAAATTAAGCCCAGAATACAGGGTGGTGAAGAGGGTGTACCGATTACGACTCGCGGTCGTTTTTTCCTAATTTCACTGTTTTCGGTGTTCTGAAAGTGCATTTCGTTCACGAATCACGTTTTTGAAACTCGTGATGTTGCCTCAGATGTTTGTATATGATCTAGGCAATGTTTCGAAGTTGTTAGGGCCGATTTACACACACGCTTACGACATGCTTACGATATGACTTGAGTTGATTTACACGAAGCAATTCGTGTTGAAAGCATGTCGTAAGAATGGCGTAAGCGTGTCGCATGCGACAAAGTTGTACCGTGTAAAGCAGCCCTTAGACTGCTACGAATCCAGATGATTAGAAATGATTAGCAATAAGTAAGAATTATGCGTGTTTTTGCTTTTATGGAGCGGCTGTGCGGGTACAGATCCGCTTTATCTTTAAAATCTTTAATCATTTGCTCCTAAAACAGTAAAACCTATACTAGGAGATATGAATAAATATAAATATAAAACTGAATATGTAAACATGGATTAATACATCAAAACAATGGAATTATGGCTAGAGTGGCAGCGGTCTAAAAAAGCGAATAAAAAAGTAATTAAAAAGCAAAACTATACAACAGATCTAATAGCGGACAATGCAGTAGCTTTCTAGCAGATGGCCAGAAATGCATAAAAATAAGCTAATAAGTGAGATGTGCTTTTTTTAGGGGTCTGGTGGTATGCCTCCCCATCGAAAATTTTAAAATTTCAGTCTCACAAGATCAGAAGAGGGACAATCCTGTTGTGTGTTGTGAAATTATAAAATTGATGTACTTGGTGCGTAGAACGTGTCGTGTTTCACAACATATGGATGTTTATAGGGTCACATTCATAAGGCTAATATTTCATGCATGCATGTCTCTCAGACTATCTGAACCGTTTCACCGATCCTCGATTTCGTAATCACGAATCACGGGCAAGGATAATTTCACGGATCACAGATAGAATTGTTTGCTTTTCATGAATGACGGGCCGAATGTAGACTGAATTGTTTGTCTCGCGAAGGAGGTTTCTTGTCCCATTGCTGGGATTGTTTGTCTCCGAAAGGAGGTATATTGTCCCATTGCTGGAATTATTTATCTCCCGAAGGAGATTTGTTTTTCTCAAAGAACAATTATTTAAGGAAAACTGACACGAAACGTAAACCACTGGACTTGGAGCCACCGAGTTGCGTATAAAGTCATTCCACAATGGCCGCGAAACAAACACTTTGATTCATTGATGGTCATTCTTCCTGAAACTTTCCGGTCAAAAGATCTTTAAAACATTCCAACGTGCCTGGTTCTTGTTGCAAAATAATGCAAAATCATTGTTTAAAAAACCAGCACTAGCGAAGCCGCACAGGTTGAAGTTGACGTACTGAAAGCGCATGCGGACCAAAGGACGCAACGTATCTTCAAAGTTTCAGTCGATAGTAAATCGAAAACTGACGAAGAATCACGTAAACTGCCGATGACTGACCGACCGGGATCGATTGCGACGACGACATCGCCGAGATCTCTCCGGAGATTCGAACACTGTTCGAACACTGTCCGAAAAACTCTCCGAATGTTCCATTGTTAAAGAAACTAGCTAGACGCTTTATGAGCGTAAACTGGACTACCCGTATATATCATGTTATACAAATCGAAGCTTATTCAGTTTAATTGCTGGCGAGCGTTAGCGAGGCAGCAGTCTATTCTTTACATTAGCAAAAAAAAATGAAAATTTGGATGTAAGATCGGACGCATGCGCACTTGATTGTGGTTTTATCATCCGGGGTATTGACAACCGTGATGACGTCACGTTGCACGTGGAGAGGAATCTTACATGTTCATGCCCGTCGCTAATTAACAAATTTACACCGGTTTTCCGTGGTGTAGACTCTTATTTACCACGATTTACGTCATCACATGGTCAAAATGTTGTGGTCTCACGAGGCGCAGCCGAGTGAGTCAGCAACAAATTTTGTCCACACCACGGAAAACCGGTGCAAAAATTTGTTTTTTACAACAATATTTAGAAAAAAATACAAGGAAAAATCGAAGTCTTGTTACAAAACGTGACAGCAAAGAAAGAGCAAGCGTTGTCTATAACTTTCTCGCAATCTGATTGGTTGTTTTCAAGCGCGCGTGATGTTAGCGTCAGCACCGTCGTCTGGACTCTCATTTACCACTCACGTCGACCAATCAGATTGCGAGTTTAGCAATTGTGGTAAAAACACTTCTCCTCTCCAGACCGGGAAACACTTAGCCGTATTAAAAACCTGATTCCATTTTATACATACTTGGCTTAATTGCTCGGAAGGTCTCTGAAGGAACGCACTTCACGAAGTAGATCATGTGATTAAGCGTGAATTGTCGAATTAGTGACGTGAGGGCTACGTCACGAATGTCAATTATCAATCAGATAAGTTGGCGCCTTGCGAAATTCAGGAACAATTATTGCTGCGAGCCATTTGGCGAGCAGCACACTAATCGTGACAGGCTCCCAGCGTTTCATTTGACCGAGTGAGACCTGGGCGCTATATATATATATACGGCGCAACATTTCGTGGACTTTTTCGTGGACTTTTTCGTGGACTATGATTTTGAGTGAGGATGCAGTATGTATCATCAGCGGCAGTAGTTGTAAAATTCTGCGTGGTCAGGATAGGTCTGAACATGTACAACTGTATTAGTAACTGTAAAATCAACTGTATTAGCGCGCGCTAAAATAGCGAATTAATCCCGCGATCATATGGCGAGTAAAATTGTCATTTTGAGAGAAAACGCTGATTGGTTTTGAACGGCTGTATTAGCAACTGTAAAAACAACTGTATTAGCGCGCGCTAAAATTGCGAATTAATCTCGCGATCATATGGCGAGTAAAATTGTCATTTTGAGAGAAAACGATGATTGGTTTTGAACAACTGTATTTCCAACTGTAAAAACAACTGTATTAGCGCGCGCTAAAATTGCGACTGAATTAATCTCGCGATCATAGTCATTTTGAGAGAAAACGATGAATGTTATCGAGTTTCTGAAAGTAGTAATTTCTCTCGAGTCTGCAACTGCATGGTTGAAAGATAAAAAAACCTGATAAAGAGCAACCACACACGTCCGGAGTGTGACGCTTCGTGTTTGAGCAATTTTTGAGTACATTTCGTTCTTTTTTAACTTGTCAAATTTGAATTTTACAATAACTGTGCGAATTCTCGCGCGCTAATTGGCTAATTTTTATTGTCAATAAGAGTACAGACGCATAAAACGATAAAACTGACGCCATCAGCGAAAGTTTTTCCAAACTTGTCAGCGCTGCGCTTTTTGTGGCGAGAATTCTTCCACAAATCCAGAATTATTCAATGAGAAAATCGTCCAAAATAGATGAGATGAACCTCAAGAAGCTGAAACACAACCTTAAAGCGGAAAGATGAAGATGTTTGTTGAGAATCCAGACCTGAAAATTGGCGGTGAGCAGGATTATAGTGCTGTGAGTCGCTGAAATAAGCTTTACCGGAGGTGAACTGAACCGTGTTTCAACGGATTATTTGAGAACAACTTTATCCGGAATAAAGGTTAGTTTCAAAATTCCAATTTTTCTATGTGTTTTTGACTCACTCTACTCCAACTTTTAATTTACGAGCCCGTGTTTCTCCGAATTATGGCTATGAAATTCTGGTTTTGTGGCGATCGCATCTTGCATTTCTTTCCTTCATTTCAACATCAGTTTTGGCGTTTTGTTATTGTAAAAAACAAATTGACGTCAGTTTTTTATGCGTCTGTCCTGTTATTGATGATAAAATTCGTCATAACATTGTCAAAGTTTGCTGTGGATCCACTCGCCTGCGGCTCGTGGATCCACAGCACTTTGACAATGTTATGACGAATTTTATCATCAATAACAGGACAGACGCATAAAAAACTG
This sequence comes from Cladopsammia gracilis, assembly GCA_022457155.1. NCBI lineage: Eukaryota > Metazoa > Cnidaria > Anthozoa > Scleractinia > Dendrophylliidae > Cladopsammia > Cladopsammia gracilis. The sequence continues at coordinate 668,864 of JAJGOT010000329.1, forward strand.
ACGTCAATTTGTTAATTTTTTTCATTTTTGAACTTCAATTAGTACTTTGCTGACGCAATTTGACGACATTAAATGCGCTATTTCAGCGCGCGCTAATACCGTTGGTTTTTCGCTATATAGCGCGGCACCCCTAAAGGTAACCGAAGCCGAGGTTTTGCGTTCTTGCTCGAGGTAAGCTGTTTACTTATTACGCAGAGTTAGAGCAGTTTTCATTTGAGTGTCGTAAAATCAAAACCAAAGTAATTACTCTGACCAATCATAGCAGTCGTAAACAATCCAATGAACCAATCAGAGCTTGAAGCAATTACATGTCCGCGGCGCCAAGCGCGGGAAAACGCGTGCGAGCAAGTCACGATCGGTTTTTATTTATTTATTTATTTATTTATAACAATTCATGGCTAAAAAAAAATAGAATAAATTACATTACAAAAAAAATATATATTATAAACTAGAGATAGCCATAGGAGGTCCGCAAAAGAGTCCTAGACCCCAAGTTTTGGCTTTACTTCTGATTGGTCGAGAAAGTGGCGCGAGATTTTTTAACCAATCACAAAGCGTAGCAATGCAAAACCAAAGCAATTGTGTAATTACTTTCGACACTCAATTGAAAACTGCTCTATCATGCAAACACAATTTTATCAATCGCTGGAAGTAGTCATGGAAACTAACGGAAAATATGGATTACGAAATCCTTTAGCTTGCGACCGCCGACCAACGTTTTTGTTGAAGTCAATCGCCCCTTCCGGGCCTCGTTTAATTTCGCGTCAAATTTCCCACTGTGTAGCACGAGGGAGGAAAGATTGAGTAACAAGCCCTAAGGGATGGACCATTAGAAAAGTGATTGGGGGGGGGGGGGGGGGGTGGGAACTTTGGGAGAGGCAAGAAATTTTTTTTTGTTCACCTAAGGTGGAAATCTTTTTTTTTTTCACTCGATGGCTGGAATAATTTTTTTTTTAATAGTTTATTTTTTAATTGTCCTTGGGCAGATTTTTTTTTTTTTTTTGCGATAATGCGTTGGAATTTTTTTTTCCTTAATAATTTACTGGGAAATTTTTTTCTTGCTTTTGCCCCACCCCCCCCCCCCCCCGCCATCACTTTTCTAATGGTCCACCCTAAGGATGTCTACATTGGACTATGACTATGCGGAGCTAAGCTCTCCTCGTCGTATGCCCGGGGGTATAAAACATTACAAGCTAAGCAATGGAAAACGACGAATTCTGTACTATTTAGTACTATATTTATATTTAACACAAATTCATGCTTATTATTCAAACAATTCACAGGCTTACATTTTTGGGAAAATAAATACAAAAAAAAAACAGTAATCATCACAGAGCCTATTGACAATCATTATAAGTATTGACTCTACACTGTATTTGATGAGTAACATCGCAGCACTTCACTGGCTCTCAGCTATTTCTAGTTTAATGACGTATGCTCGACATCACAAATGAATAGTAGTTCGATCTTGAATATAACGAGAAATGGATCACAAGACACGTGCAGTTTACAAAAAAAGGATTGAGATTGAGATTGAAAAAAAAAAAGGATTGAGATTGAACTTACCGAGAGCTGAGGAGAAACGTCCCTAAAACTGAAAATTCAGATGTTTTTATTAGTGAATAGCCGTTAACTGAAAACGAACGTCAGCTAATTTTTTTTTTTTTTTAAATAATGCACATCTTTATTAAAAGTGATAAGATCTAGTTACAATAATAGTATAATGGTATATTACAATGGTATATTATGTTAACACTAATGAAAAAAATGCGATTGCATTATTTACTACACACATACACACACACACACACACACACACACACACACACACACACACACACGCACACAACAAGAGACATAAACAAAAGATACACATACAGCAGTAAGGGCAGTACTTTTTGTTACATATATTCTTAAAAATAGGACATGTTAAATATGGGCTAAGTGCATACTTTAAAATTAAAGAGATTGAACTAAGAAAGGCCTTCAATGCGAAATTTGAAGGCAATTCGTTGCGTAAATTCATCAAAATTTATTCGTTTATTGTTTAGTTTTTGGGAATATAGATAATATTTTGCAAATAACAAACAGTAATTTAATTTTTTTAGTGTGTCATCGGAACACGAACGTCAGCTAATTGCTGCGCAGCGAACGAAGTGAGCGGAGCAGCAGTTCATAATCCAGAAAGGCAGAAAAAAATCTCGAATCGCTCTTTTTTTACCACAATCCTTTGCGAGCCAAGCTGAAGATGCAATCGTTTCCTAGGAAACGCTGTACCACAACTCTATGAGTGCGTCATGCTGATGCGTGCCTTTATTTGCGTCATTCGCTTTCCGTTAAACACATGCAAACAGTATTTTATATTGTCGGACCTCGATCGCTTCTGAAGGCGAGTATTCTTTACACTTGGTATATTAGTAGGTAAGAGGGCTGAAAGCGTAAAGTGGTGGCAAGAGAGCTGAAAGCGATTAAATTGTCCTTTGAGGATGACAGGATCCATTCATACTGTCAGATTTATCACAAAGTGAGAGCTTGTCTTGCGTCAGAATTCACACTCGGCAGACTTTTCTAAGAATTTTTAAGAATTATTGTAAAGCTACGGTAAAGGAAATTATAACATTTTTGAATGTGCATTTACTTTGTAAGAAATATTTATTGACTGTTTCTTTGCGTTATCAGTAGTTTTTGAGAAATATTTAGAAAACTCGGCTTTGGTTACTTTTAGGGGTGCCGCGCTATAAAGCGAAAAACAATTGTATTAGCACGCGCAAAATAGCGAATTACAGCCAAATCGTTGTATCGCGATGCGCAAAATGCAAACTTCGAAAAATTTTCTGCTTTTTCTGCGTTTTCTGTTCCGTCAATCATCTCAGTGGGAGGCGGGGTTAACACGGAGCGAGTTTTTAGCGCGATGAGAGATTCCCGCAAGTTTGATTCGGAGAGTTCAATGGCGATAAATTTTATTCGAAGAGCTGATGAGAAAGAGAAAGGATGCTTAATCGAAGAAGATGGATACAGGAGAGGAATTCAGAAAGTTAATTTTATCCGTCGATTTTTACCTTAGAATTTGTGTCTTCGCTTGTAAATCTGATTTGCATCGGGCATATTAAATTAGTGAGCTCCGCCGGCGTTGGACGTTTTATCGGCTTCAAAAGTTTGCATCTAAAAAAATTCGACGACTAGAGATGGGAAAAACCTTCTTCAACTTCCATGGAATATTTCATTTATATGCTGGCTAAATCGACTCCGCTGGCGAGCCGAGAAGTTTGAGCTTTTCCTGTTGTTTACAGTTACGGTCGACCGATCATGCATCAACGGTAATAATATGCAAATTTAAACTGACAGTATGTATGCACAAAACGAATGTAGTAACGACGGAAAATAAAAGAAAATATACAAAAACAAGATGCGATGTGATTGAATATGAACTAAATATTTGAAAGAAATCATCTTGAAGATGATTTTGAAGATGAAATCATTGACAGAATTTTCGGCTATAAGTTTGTCTTACGTACGGTACACTCTTTCGACTCGGGCGCAGAAATTTGATCATAATTCCGTTTTGGTCTTTTAATCACGCCGATTACAGGTATTTTACAGTTTCCAGGTATTTCTAGCATTTAGCTCGTTTAATTTTTCATAAATCGATCTCATGTTCAGTCTTTAATTAAAACTGCCCAAGCAAATGCATAACCCCGCCTCCCACCACAGGCTTCCCAAGCTACATATGTGATGTATGCGACAGCTTGTGTATACAGAGAAATGTATGGGAAAATCACGGATTCTCTAAAATTGGGTAAATAACTATCTATTTTGAAATAAAGTTTACCTACCTCAAATGTGTTGTTTACTTGCAGCTTGTACCGAATTTGAAGCCATTCCGACGTCATTTAGCGAAGTTATTCGAAGTCGTTGTCTCCCCTTCTAAAAAGAAGGAAAGGCAGACCACTGCATCGATCGCTGGCCAGAGGTCACTCCACAAATCGCTCTCTCCTCAAAAGGAAAAGTCCCGAACCGCAATAAAACCAACAGTTCCATAGAGCCCAATAAATTTCACTCCACATACGTGCGCTTCGGCGGTCGTAAGACTCGTAAAGAACGAGATATTTTGCTTTAAATTCGCCTATTCGGCTTTCCAGATATGCTTGTGACCGACCTGGCGACAACGGTCGTTGCGCAACGACACGTATCTGGTTTCATCCTCAACTCTGATTGGTCCATTTGAACCAAGTCACGCGCTGACAACACGACCCTCCACCGGAGGGAAAGGTACATTTTGTCACGAATCAAGAGTCACACTAGGACTCCGAATGTTCAACTATTCTTCTGATGGCCGTTGTCGATTCGTACTTAAACTGGTAATGAGAAATCCGCCAAAGCTTCCATTTCGCATAAAGTGCATCATCTTTTTCAGACACAGGCGACCCTCTTTTTCTGTTTACGTTTTTACGTTTAGCGCGTGACTTGGTTCAAATGGACCAATCAGAGTTGAGGATGAAACCAGATACGTGTCGTTGCGCAACGACCGTTGTCGCCAGGTCGGTCACAAGCATATCTGGAAAGCCGAATAGGCGAATTTAAAGCAAAATATCTCGTTCTTTACGAGTCTTACGACCGCCGAAGCGCACGTATGTGGAGTGAAATTTATTGGGCTCTATGGAACTGTTGGTTTTATTGCGGTTCGGGACTTTTCCTTTTGAGGAGAGAGCGATTTGTGGAGTGACCTCTGGCCAGCGATCGATGCAGTGGTCTGCCTTTCCTTCTTTTTAGAAGGGGAGACAACGACTTCGAATAACTTCGCTAAATGGCGTCGGAATGGCTTCAAATTCGGTACAAGACGCAAGTTAACAACGTATTTGAGGTAGGTAAACTTTATTTCAAAATAGATAGTTATTTACCCAATTTTAGAGAATCCGTGATTTTCCCATACATTTCTCTGTATACACAAGCTGTCGCATACACCACGTATGTAGCTTGGGAAGCCTGTGCTCCCACTGAGATGATTGACGGAACAGAAAACGCAGAAAAAGCAGAAAATTTTTCGAAGTTTGCATTTTGCGCATCGCGATACAACGAATTTGGCTGTAATGTCGCGATTACATGGCGAGTAAAATTGTCCTTTTGAGAGAAAGCGATGAATATTTTCGAGTTTCTAAACGTAATAATTTCTCTCGAGTCAGCAATTGCATGGTCGAAAGAAAAAACCTGATAAAGAGCAACTAGATATGTCGGAAATGTGACATTTTGTGTTTACGCAATTTTTGACTGACATTTCATTCTTTTTCAACTTTTCAAATTTGAATTTTTCATTTTTGAACTTTAAGGTGATTCCCTAGAAATAAAAGTTGACATAAGATTTTCTTTAAACTTTCCTTGATTGTTTCCCACAATATAGTGGTCCGAAATCTGCAATAAAAAATATAGGTCACCGAGCTCGTTTAGGAGATATAATTGTCTCAAGTTAACCTTTAAATCCTTGCAACTGCACTTATCAAGCGCACGTTTATTCCATCAGCTCACACTACGTTTCGCAGGGACAGGAAGCACAGCTTTAAAGTAATTCTTGAAATAACAAAATAGATGTAATGTATTGACCAAATGGAACAATTTGATGTTTGTTTTATGGCGCAGGCACACATCCTGAAAAGGTATTAACTAAAAATATTCGTCGGGTGCGTGATCTCGAGGATATAATTTTGTGTCCACGTAGCGATGGCTAGGTATGCTTTCTTCGCGATAACTTTTTTTTTCTGACATAATTTTTTTTTAAAGTTCATACATTGCTTATGATATTTGCAAAGAATATGTTGCTTCATCTTGAATATTCATGTTTAACTTTTGTAATCAATTTCGTAATTCTCAGGACCTGTATCCTATTAACTCCTGCAATCTCAACCATTCAAGCGAATAGTGAATTGAATTAGCAATTATTTGATACACAGTACATAGAACAACAGCTACAGAAGTATGTAAAGGGAACAGGTTAATTTTGGGAGATAGCACTCACAAACTTCAAAACGGCCCACATCGCTAAAATTTTGCAGTGTATCCTCCCCCGAGCTTCGCGAGGTTCTGCGAGACACGTATTTCTAGTTTAAAGTTTAACAGCACAAAGAGGAGGACAAAAAGAATGAAATTATGCAAAAAAAAAAGATAGGTCACCGAGCTCGTTTAGAAGAAAACAACCGATTATTTACTAAGAGAACTGAATCCTCAAAGGAAAACCTATTACTTCGGAGTGCGCGCGCGCTCGTGCACGCGCAAATGACGCAAGATATTATGCGCAGTAGTGATGCGCAGTGCAATACTAGGGAATCACCTTAAATTGTACTTTACTGACGTAATTCGATGACATTAATTCTCTATTTTAGCACGCGCTAATACGACACCTCAAAAAGAAACCAAAGCCGAAAACTCGGCCACATTAGGTCGAGCAATTGTGCGTATAAACAAAATCCGATTTGCAATTTCGGCAGGCAGGATAAGCCATTTTATGGACAGAATTTATCCAAGCCTAATCACGTACGTGCGCAGCAGTCATTATCTTTACGATAACCTAGTTAAATAGTTCCAAATGTCGCCATGCCGCAACATTGCCGCGCGCGCGGAAAAAGTCTAAATAAAACTGAAGTCAATGTTTATGCCGCGTGGTTGAAGAGTTTGGAATTTGAAAATTCAGTCTACCCTCCAGTCTACTACAGTCTCAGTCTCAGTCTGCTTCATTTAGACGAAATGATTCATGTATCACGTTCGATTCCAAGAAGTGTTTGAGACTTGTTTGAGTGACATTTCGTTCTTTTATAACTTGTAATATTCATTCATGATGTCAAGTATACATCACTAAGTAATTCTTCCTGAATATTCCAAGTTACTTGATTGATAATTGACATTCGTGACGTAGCCCTTACATCACTAATATCAACAACAACCAAGTTTTAACGGCAAAACTTTGTTGTCACCAAACTACGCTCGTGTCTTGAACTGATCGGAAAGTTTAGGTGAGTATTTCTTCTCAAAATTATGTCAAATCTCAGTTTATTTGTTGCTGGAAGTATTCATCAAGGTCACGAAAGTTTTAGTGACGTTTCAAGGGGAAGGCTAAACTTCCAAATGTGGCAGCACTTCACTTCCAATATGAAACCGCTAGTCTTAAAATAGTTGACGCTTCGAAATAATGGACCTTCATCGAAACAACATTTTGCCGTTTTAAGCACTTTCTGGTGCCCTGTAGAACCAGAGATATCATGTTTTAAACAATTATTGACATCACCACGAGCGGCGGGATCAAGTTTATTATTTTCGTCCTGTGTTAATATTTACATTTGTGAGCGGTCAGCTCAGAACAGCACCTTACGAAGCGAACACAAGTTTCGTTAAAGGAAATATGTATAAAAGATTTGCTTTCTCTTTTCAAGTTAATTATCTTGAAAGAAAGCGACTTTCATATATAAATCTCCTGCCTTCCTCGCTGGAAATCAACTCGAACTCCGGAAATTTACTCGAACTCTGATCTGATATATCTTTTCACGTGCAATCATTGCAGGCGTGGATACCCCGGATGGCGTGGATACCCCGGGTAATTAATAAACTATTGCTAACGCTCGCCAGCAATTATTATATTCAAGATCGAACTACTATTCATTTATGATGTCAAGCATATGTCATTAAACTAGAAGTTTCAATGTGAAAGTGAGTGCTGGCAAGGGGAAAGCTGTTAATTTGGTGTGAAAGAATTAATTCGGTGTGAAAGAATTGTGAACAGTGTGAAGGGTGTGAAAGATTTATTTGAAGATAAGTCATATGTTTAGAAACTCCATAACATTCATCGTTTTCTCTCAAAACGACAATTTTATTCGCCATGTGATCGCGACGTTTAATAATTCGCTATTTTAGCGCGCGGTAATACAGTTGTTTTTCGCTATATAGCGCGGCACCCCTAAAAGTAACCAAAGCCGCATGCAACGACCAATGCGAACGCGAACTTGTCAATAATGATTGTGACGTCACATAAAAGCCAGTGCGCATGTCTTGAAAGAAAGCGACTTTCATATATAAATCTCCTGCCTTCCTCGCTGGAATAACTCGCTGGAAATCAACTCGAACTCCGGAAAATTACTCTTTCTCTGATCTGATATATCTTTTCATGTGCAATCATCGCAAGCGTGGATACCCCGGATAATTAAAAAACTAATCGCTAACGCTCAAGATCGAACTACTATTCATTTATGATGTCAAGCATACGTCATTAAATAATTGTTGCTGAATTTCGCAAGGCGTCTACTTATCTGATTGATAATTGACATTCGTGACGTAGCCCTCGCGTCACTAATTCCGACATCCAAAAAATCCAGAATTTTCACCCCTTTCTCTCAAATAGTGTGCTGTCTCGCTAAGGCTCAACAGCAACTAGCAATAATCAGGGATTATTAAGTGCGTTCGAATGTTTGTTATGGGAATTGAGGTTTGCCACATTTGACCTTTAGGAGGCAGCCTGCCAAACTTTTTTTTTCCGTTTTCTCTTTTTGCCTTTTCTGCTGTAGAATCGAATTCTTGGCCGATTAACCAATTACGATTGTCTTGCGGCTCCGGTGATAACTGTCAGTGCGACTTGCAACATGATTGCATGACATTAGATTTGACAAGTTCGTACATATTCTACAGTAAAGTAAGGTTTTTTCCTGGAATCAAGGACAACCACAACGTTTTAGTATTTTTCAAAAAACAAAGCCAACATTTATTTAATGAAACGTTTAATTCAAGGCGGTAAATAAAAGTGATAGTAAACTTTAACAGTAACTTACAAAAGTTTGTTTTTTTTCTTGGTGTACTTGATAATGATAACACGGGGTAATGACTAGGAAATAATATTTTGGAAATGTTCTGCAAATTCTTTCTGGAAGGTTTTTCTGCGTTACGGGGTGATTGTATTTGTATTTGTGACCGCAATAGGTCAGAGTACAATGACTCATATGATCAATTAGTATTAGTTTGTTTTCTACCGACTTCTCTCTCATCGATGGCATCTCACAGAACGATAATAGGCGCCATATTCGCTTCTTTGTAGCTGGAATAAAGGACTTTCTGTACCTTTCAGAAGCAGTAAACATGTTCCCGATCAAGCTTCGTTGTAAAAACACTGCAGTTACCTGCAAATATGTTAGAGATTTAACTTACCGAATAGAGCAGAGGTGAGAAAAAATGGCAAATCAATGTGCGCGCGCAACTTGCTGGATGAGTCTATGACGTACGCGTTAGGAGAAAAACGTGCGCGCGCATCTTGCTGGACGAGTCTATGACGTATTTCCGGTACTTGACCCACCGACAAAATCGAGTTTCTCTCCCCTAAATGTTCGTGCCCAGGCCTCTCGCTTGTTGGGTTTAGGTTGCGTTCTCCTTACGTCGAACACAATAATTGTTCCTGAATTTCGCAAGGCGCCAACTTATCTGATTGATAATTGACATTCGTGACGTAGCCCCACGTCACTAATTCGAATTCGACAATTCACGCTTAATCACATGATCTACTTCGTGAAGTGCGTTCCTTCAGAGACCTTCCAAGCAATTAAGCGAAGTATGTATAAAGTGGAATCAGGTTTTTAATACGGCTAAGTGTTTCCCGGTCTGGAGAGAAGTGTTTAGCGACGGGCATGTACATGTAAGATTCCTCTCCACGTGCAACGTGACGTCATCACGGGTGTCAATAGCCCGGATGATAAAACCACAATCGACTGCGCATGCGTCCGATCTTACATCCCACAAATGTTGATTTTTTTTCGCTAATGTAAAGAATAGACTGCTGCCTCGCTAACGCTCGCCAGCAATTAACTCGATTTAACCAATCATAGCGCGCGCATTTCCTTGGGCATTTTACAATGACGTATAATTCCATTGTCACGTATATTCCATTGTTACATTACGGACTTACACAGCTTCTGGGATAGTGTCTACGGTTGCTACGCAATACCAGTAGACACAAAAATTCAAACAAAAGCCAAAATAGTAGAGCTCCTAGAACAAAACAATAGCACATATGTACATGATTAATATATGGGGTTAAAAATTTACAATCATGAAGTTAAAATTAGCCAATTCGCTGATGACACTTCCTTACTATGTAAAGATCTTGATTCGGTTGAAAAGGCTATTGCCTTACTTAATGTATTTGGACATGTGTCAGGATTAAAGCTTAATCAGCCCAAAACAAAGGCACTTTGATTAGGACCTTGGCGTCTTAATGATTCAAAACCGCTGGGTCTAAAATGGGCAAAAGACCCAGTCAGAACTCTTGGTATTTTTATTTTTTACGATGAAAAAGGAAACTATAAGAAAAATATTACTGAAAAAATTGAAAAAATGGACAACAGGCTCAACTTTTGGAGATCTCGAAGATTAACTTTACTTGGCAGATGTCTAATTTTTAAGAGCCCAGGAATTCCGCAACTGATTTATTCAGCTTCAATGTCGAACATGCCTCAGGAAACAAGTATTAAGTTGATCTCAAGCTATTTATTTAATTTCATATGGAATAAAAAACCAGACAAAATAAAAAGGCAAGTATTGTATCAGGATTATATTGATGGCGGTTTGCGCGTACCAAATATTCTAACCACATTCAAGTCGCTAAGTGTAGCATGGATACCCAGACTTTTAAAAAATGAAAACTGTTCAAACGAATCTTGGCTGTATATCTCAAGTTATCATTTTAAAGGGAACCTCCATTGTTATAACAAATTGACGTTAAATTGTTGGAAATAAAGTCTAAATTAAAATTTTTTAAAAAAACAGGTGCAAATATAATTTTAGTGTACAAAAAAGTGGATATGAATATCGCCTGTTTTCGCTTTTAAATTTCCTGCGCGCCGCCATTTTGAATATTTATGACGTGTTACGGTTGTCTTATTGTTGCATACAAAAGAACTTCGAATAGCGGCAACCGTAACACGTCATAAATATTCAAAATGGCGGCGCGCGGGAAATTTGAAAGCGAAAGGTAGAGTCTACCTTCTATAGCTCAGAAGGAGGTCGGACACCTATTGAGAATTATATAACGTAATGTCGACACTTAGAATTTTATTTTCAATAAATTTTTAAGTGTAAAAAAGAAAATCTAAAATCCCCACTCAGTGTTGAACCTGTGACCTCAGCTAGGCTTAGACTTACATAGCTTACCGTACCACTGTACCACCTAGCTTCTCGGGTTGCTACCCCAAACCTCAACTGAAAGCTAACCAGTTACTTCGTTATATAAGTCTCAATAAGGTGTCCGACCTCCTTCTGAGCTATGGAATATAGACTTTACCAAAGCGAAAATAGGCGATATTTATATCCATTTTATTTGTACACTAAAATTATAATTGCACCTGCTTTTTAAAAATTTTAAATTTCGACTTTATTTCCAACAATTTAACGTCAATTTGTTCTGACAATGGAGGTTCCCTTTGAAAGGTACGGCGGACTTAACTTCTTTCTTCGATGTAATTATGATAACCATTTTATTAAACTGATTTATCTACCACTTTTTTATAAAGAAATCGTACTCCACATGATGGAGTTAAAACAATTGTATGGATGTTACCATGAGCAAGTTTGGTGCTTTTTAATAATAGAGAAATTAAAAAAAATGGGAAGTCATTTTATTATAACGAACGGCATCAAAAAGGTATATTTTCTATCCGAGATGTTTAAAATGATGAGGGAAAATTTCTTTCTTACCAGAAATTCCTGCAAAAATACAACCTCAAGTGCAACTTTCTTCGATATTTCCAAGTTTTGGCAGCAATTCCCAAACATCTGCGAGAAAAAGCAAGCCAGACTTCGTTTGACAAACAAAAATTCGAAAAGAACAACTTTATATTTCCTCTGTCATCTACTCTCTCAATAAACTTACTCAAAATGAAAAGTAAAGATTTCTACCGGCTTATTACAAACAAGTATGTATCTAAGGCTACTGGCCCAATGAATTGGGAACATGAAACTCAATTGATGAATTTGAATTGGCCGTGTTATTTTAATGAATTGAAGGTAATTTATAAGGAGACTAATTTTTTTTACTACAAATTTCTACATAGGATTATCGCTACAAAGAAGGAATTGTATCACTTTGGTATTGAAAGCAACAAAGACTGCCTATACTGTAATGAAAGCAACTCGATAAGTCATACTTTCATTGACTGTCTCCTTTCCAAGTCTTTTTTTCAGTCACGTTCTTGAATGATTTAACAGCGAACATGTCACCTCCTATTCACTCTACACTGAAGAATTTTTATTTGGAAAATTTGACAATGATCAATTAGCGTGTTCTGATGAAACACTAAAAAAAAGATAAATTACTGTTTGTTATTTGCAAAATATTATTTATACTGTCAAAAACTAAACAACGAATAAATTTTGATGAATTTAAGCAATAAATTGCCTTCAAATTTCGCATTGAAGGCCTTTCTTAGTAATTTTTTTTTAACTCTAAGGTATTCACTTAGCCCATATTTAACATGTCTTATTTTGAGAACATATGTAAAAAAAGTACTGCTCTTGCTGGTGTGTGCGTGTATCTTTTGTGTATGTCTCTTGTCGTGTGTAACTGTATGTGTGTGGTAAATAATGCAATCGCATGTGTATTTGCACACTTTCAATAAAGATTTGCATTATTGTAAAAAAATGTGCAAGTTTTATGTACTGGTCAACGTATTACCAAGAAAAGTTTACAGCTGAGTGATGGAAGGGAGAAGTGAAAATTTGCATATCTGTCTATCTGCCCCCGTCTGCTATAACTCGTTCAACGCTTCATGTATTCACGAGTTAAAGGGGGGGGGGGGGGGGAGGGGAGTTCTTGCCAGCTTACCAGACAAGTCACCAAAGCTGCAGCAACAAAATCTGTTCTTGGCCCTTCTTGAATGTTTGATTAGTTTTGAAAATAAACTGTATTTTGTACTAGTATCTGAAATACAATAGTCGCTCAGTTTGAGTTCTTAATAGCTTTTAAAAGCTGACTCGGTTGGGTATCTGAAGTGTAAAGCAGATGCGCTACAGTATTTGGACTAAAGACACCACTCAAGGTACACGTGTCTACCTTATAAGCCTTAAAACTAAGGAATCAACACGATTTTTGAAGTCTTCAGCAAATGGTCGATTATTCATATAGGAAAACTGTACGTTGACACAAAACATTCAGAGTTAAAATGGGCCTTTATTCAACTTGAGTGGAGGACCACCGCAACCAAGGATAACTTCACGAGACATAAAATTAGAAAGGCTATAGAGGTCCTGTGATAAGACCACCTCCCTTTACAGAGATGGTGGGTACGAACGTCTAGTTATAAGGTCCATCGTATATCTCGGACGGAAATCCATCATCAGTCACTTGAAAAAGGCACTGAAAGATTGTCAAATGTTCGTTTTGCTTTTTATTGATTCTGATAGGTCTCTCTTTTGCACTTACATAATATGCTATCAACTTGTATTATTGAACAAATAATATTCTTCCTTACAGAAGAGCTGCGACCGTTAACTAAACCCTGGCAAGACGTGAGAAAGGATAATAAGAAATCGTGGAGGCGTCAGTCACTGTTTTTTCACAGTAGTCACAGAGAAAAATACAAGCCATCTAAAAGTTTCCACCAAGAAATGACCAACTGGGCGGAACAGGAAGGTTGGTACCATAATCTTGGCAACGCCCATCACGAAATTGGAGATTTCAAAGCGTATATACACTACAATGAACATGCTCTTAAATCTGCCAAAGAAGTGGGAGACATTGAAGGGGAAATACTTGTATATGGTAGGCTTGGCATCGCCTATCGCAAGGTTGGAGAGCTGGAAAAAGCCATTGACTACCATGAACGTGCTCTCGAAATTGCCAAAGAAATGAGAAACAGGCCAAGGGAAGGAAATGCGTATTGTTTTCTTGGAAATGACTATCTCACTCTTGGAGATTTTGAAAGAGCCATATGCTATCATGAACATTATCTACAAATTGCCATTGAAGTGGGCGACAGAGCAAGCGAAGGAGTTGGGTATGGTAATCTTGGCATTGCCTATTACAACCTTGGAGATTTAAAACAAGCCATACACTGCCATGAACGTGAACTAAACATTGCAAAAGAAGTAGGAAACAGGGTAGGAGAGGTAAACGCGTATAATAATCTTGGCATCGCCTATTACAGCCTTAGAGATTTCAAACAAGCCATACACTGCCATGAACTTCAACTAAACATTACGAAAAAAGTTGGAAACAAGGAAGGAGAGGTAAAGGCGTATTGTAATCTTGGCAACGCTCATAACAGTCTTGGAGATTTTAATAAAGCTATAGAGTGCTATGAGCGTCAACTTAACATTACCAAAGAAGTAGGAGACAGATCGGGAGAAGGTTGTGGATATGGTAATCTTGCCAGTGTCTATCAAAAACTTGGGGATTTCAAAAAAGCCTTGGACTACGCCCAATGTCGTCTAAAAATTGCCAAAGAAGTTGGAGACAAGACTGGAGAAGGAAAAGCGTATGCTTATCTTGGGGTCGCCCTTTGCAAAATTGGAGATTATAAAACAGCCCTAAACTACCTTGAACTCAACTTTAAAATTGTCAAAGAAATGGGAAGCAGGGAACAAAAAGGAACGGCATACGGTATGTTTGGTGACGTCCATTACCATCTTGGAGATTTCAAGCAAGCCATACACTACCATGAACGTCACTTAAAAATTGCCAAAGAAGTGGGAAATAGGTCAGAAGAAGGCGCAGCGTATGGTAATCTTGGCAACGCTCATTACTGTCTGGGAGATTTCAGAAAAGCCTTGGACTACCACGAACTTCATATAAACATTACGAAAGAAGTAGGAAACAGGGTAGAAGAAGGAATGACCTATGGTAATATTGGCAATGCCTATTACGGTCTCGGTTATCACAAAAAAGCCATAGACTACCATGAACGTCATCTAGAATTTGCTAAAGAAGTTGGAAACAAGGCAGGAGAGGGAAACGCATATGGTAATCTTGCCAACGCCCATAACAGTCTTGGAAATTTCAATAAAGCGATAGAGTACTACGAGCTTCAACTTAACATTGCAAAAAAAGTAGGAGAAAGATCGGCAGAAGGACGTGCGTATGGAAATCTTGGCAGTGTCTATAAAAAACTTGGAGATATCAAAAAAGCCTTAGACTACCACGAACGTTACCTGAACATTGCGAAAGAAATAGGAAGCAGAGCAGATGAGGGAATAGCATATGGTGATCTTGGCATCGCCCATCGCAATCTTGGAAATGTCAAAAAATCCATAGACTACCACAAATGTGAACTAAAAATTGCCAAAGAAGTGGGAAGTAAAGTTGAGATAGCTGATTCGTTTTATGGCCTTGGTTGTAGCTTTGAATCTCTAGGCTCTGAACATAAGGCTATTTATTTTTATCAGCGCAGTGTAGAAATGTACAATGACATTCGAGATCAACTTCAGTTTAAAGATGAGTGGAAAATTCGCTTCCGCAATATGTACGATAATGTGCACACCAGTGTATGGCGTTTGCAGTTAAAAAAAGGCCAGGTTGTGGAGGCGTTGTTTTCTGCTGAGCAGGGACGTGCACAGGCTCTAATCGATCTCATGGAACTTAAGTATGGAATTCCAACAACCAAGGAAGGGTCAGGAACAGTGAAAGTTCCTATATTGGACATTGTAAATTCCCTTCCGGCAACAACAGTTTTTATAGGTGTCGGCGAAGAAGAAATAATTTTCTGGGTTTGTGAAAAAGGAAAGAAAGTTCAATTAAGAACTAAGCAGATCAGTGATAACAATGGGAGAAACAGCGTGGCCACTTATTGTCAGTCTTTAATGGAGACCGCGAGCCAGGAAATTGGTTTTAGAACTGGTGTAGAATGCGAGGATCGTTCATTGGATAAAGTAAATGGTGAAAGTTTGGCAGACGAGAGATCTGGCCAGAAAAGATCTCATTCCCCAAACTTTGAAACTAATGCTTTAAAAACTTTCCATGGTGTCATAATAGACCCCATTGCAGACTTGATTCACGGCAATACACTTATAGTCGTTCCTGAAGGTCCACTGTGTCTGGCTCCTTATGCTGCATTCATGGACTTGAATTCGAAGTTCCTTTGTGAATCTTTCAGAATTCGTGTCATTCCTTCCCTGACTTGCATAAAGTTGATCGCAGATTGTGTAGTAGATTACCATAGTAAGTCTGGTGTGCTTCTCGTGGGAGATCCATGGGTACAAGAAGTGACAAAGCTACAGCAGCTGCCATATGCCAGGAAGGAAGTTGAGATGATTGGGCAAATACTTCACACTTCGCCCCTCATTGGGAGACAGGCAACAAAGAACGAAGTATTAAAGCGTCTCTCGTCAGTTGCTTTGGTGCACATTGCAGCACATGGGCGGATGGAAACAGGAGAAATTGCCTTGGCACCAAACCCCACACAGCCACCCCGACTTCCAGGCGAGAAAGACTTCTTTCTCACTATGAAAGACGTTTTAAGTGTTGAAATGCGAGCACAACTGGTTGTGCTTAGTTGCTGTCATAGTGCTCATGGGGAGATTACAGCCGAGGGTGTGGTTGGCATAGCACGGGCATTTTTGGGTGCAGGTGCTCGTTCTGTTCTGGTGTCACTGTGGGCGATTGATGATGAGGCCACTCTGGAGTTCATGAAAAGTTTCTACTTGCACCTGTCAAAAGGAAGAAGTGCCAGTGACGCTCTGAATCAAACCATGAAATGTATGAGAGAATCTGACAAGTTTTCTGCAGTGAAGTACTGGGCTCCGTTTGTGCTCATCGGTGATGACGTCACACTGGAATTTGATGAAAGCGAATAGTCGCCACAAGAAGCAGTAAGTTTCAATAATAAAGAATATCTTGTATGGTGGTATTCAAAGAAAGGTGGTCACAGTTACAGTCAACTCTCTTAAGGTGGACATCGCTTTAAGGCGGACACTTCTAAGACAGACACCAATAATTATTATTATTGGCTGGTTCTGGCTGAATTCACTTGTTCCTCTGTAACTAAACTCTCTACGGAGGGGGACAGCTAGAATTGGTCCCCAAGGTGTCCAGCTTAAACAGAGTTCACTTTATACATACCGTAGAGTTCCGAAAGTAGCGACCCCCCGAAAGTAACGTTAATTGTCGGACCTTTCTAGTAATCCCCGAAAGTAACGGGCTACCCGAAAGTAACGGGCTACCCGAAAGTAACGGGCTACCCGAAAGTAACGGGCTACCCGAAAGTAAAGCCGCGGCTACACGTGCGATATTTTCCTTGCACAGGTGATGCGATTTTTTTGACAAATTGTCGCGTCGCCAGCGCACGGTGGTGGCTACACGCGTTACAAATTTTGGTGACAAAATGTTGGAACAAAGACTGCGCGAGGCTGGGTTGGTAATTAAGCATGGGCCTCGCTTTAGTTCTTAATTCTTATTGGCTAGATACCCTTTTGTCGCGTCGCAGGTGCAAGAAAAAAGTTGCAGGGCGGCTACACGAGCGACATGTCCGCGATTTTATCACGAAACATTCAACTCTTGCGACTTTTTTCTGCGATTTTTTCAGCTCTCGCGTCGCATGTTCATGAGTGGCTACACGTGCGATTTTTACCGCGCGCTGGCGACGCAACAATTTTGTAAAAGCTCGCATCACCTGTGCAAGCAAAAAATCGCACGTGTAGCCGCGGCTTAACGGCCTACCCGAAAGTAACGGTTCAATCAATACCAAAATATACCTGCCAAGTCTCACGCCTACTCACGCCTATGGAGCAATTTCTTACGCCTGACTTACAGATATGAGCTATCAGCCTTAACTGATCGTGACCCAATTAAAAATATAGTTACGTTCATGAAAATGTGGAACTTTTTTGTAGATTTTCGGAAAACTTCGGACATCGTCGGAATATATCGGGTTATCTTCGGATTTAGTCGGGCCGCCTTCGGAAATACTGCACTCCCACGAAAAAATTCTCACGCCTATCACTCGGAAAAAGTTGGCAAGTATACCAAAGTGTTGTTCCATGTAGATGGAATAGACGTTCGCGCTAATTGTTTGTGCGCATCCTTACTGCGCACGCAATTCATGTCGCAACGTAGACTTGCCACAAGTCGACCTCATGAGTTTCACAGTAAAGCGAGCGAAGCGACAAGTCGACCTCATGAGTTTCATAGTAAAGCGAGCGAAGCGAGCTTTTGAAGCCGCGAAGCGGCCGAGCGAGCGACGAAGTCGCTGATATAAGACGAAGGACTTTATTGAAAGTCTAGTCGCAACGCCATGCTACGTCATGCACGAGCGGGCACACAAGAGAAGAAATCAAAGCACATAAAGGGCTGATAGCCGTTGCGTTATAAGCTTGTTTAGATTTAACTCGCTTGGATGGTCGGTAACCCACAATTTTTTTGATAGATAATTTTCTTTCCCAATTCTCGACAGTTTGTGAAAAAAGGAACAAAACATCAATGTAGGAAGTTTAAGTTTTTTCCGTTTTTCTACCCGCGCAACATCGAATCCTGCCAACTTGCGGCTGTCAGAGTTTGCAAATGATGTCGTTTAAAGATTAGATTTCCTTTAAGGGATGTCACCAGTTGAATGAATTTGCTTAAAGCCAAACCCGCGATATAAAAGGCGGCTGGACTGTCCAACTCATGCAAATGAGCAAAATCTATTGTTCTTGCTCATTTGCATTAGATTCGGTGTGGGGCTTTCCCTTTTATACCGCAGGTTGGCCTTTAACAGACCTACTCGTATAAGGAAGTAAGGAAGGAAGTCAAAGTTTCAAAATTAGGGTCGCCTTTCAGATATCTTATTTCGGAAACGAAGTCGGTGACCCCCCATTTTTTTGCATTCCTGACACGAATAACTCATTACCTAGCTGTAGTAAAAGTTTTATAGAAAAATCAATAGGTAAACGCTTTTTTCGTTTGTCTCACGATGGAGTCACTTTAAGATGTTGATCGCGACGTTTCGACTGCTATTACTGCTAGTCTTCATCAGGCGATGAGGTCGATTGGTTACGTGTCGCTTATGTAGCACGTTGGCTTGTTGCTATTGGTGCATTTCGATCCTCATTATTATTCCGAAAAGATGTTGTTCCCTCTCCGGTCCGATTTGATATCGGTCGGCTGTTATGCTTCTTGATTGTAGGCATCCACGCTTCGGGAATTTCAATTCCACTATCTCTGTTGATGTTATTAGGATGAAGTCTTATGTGGATGGCCTCTTTAACTCTACGGGTGTACCAGTGTCACGGTCAATAAACTTAACCTCGTCCCAAATAGGAAAATGCCCGGTCTTATTAGCGTGTTCTGAAACCGCGGAGGTTTGAGTACGAGCAAGCCGTATGTCTCTATCGTGTTCTTTTATCCTTTCATGCATAGACCTCCCTGTTTCTCCGATATACACTTTGCCGCATTCGCAAGGAATCTTGTAGACAACACCGTCTTGTTTATTAGAGTCGAGGACGTCCTTAGGTCGTACTAAGCGTGACCTGAGAGTTGTGTCAGATTTGAAAACAGTGCGTACGCCTTGTTGTTGTAGGCAGCGGCGAAGAACCTCTGATACACCTTTGATATAGGGCAATACTGCAGTAGATTTAAAATCCTGCGTGGATTCCTTCTTTGTTGTTGGTCCTTTCGTTTTTGTGATTTTTTGTACAAACGAGGAAGGATATCCGTTAGAAACAAGACAGAGGACAAATGTTTCTTTTCGTTGGAGATAACTGATGGTCTAGTAATGGCCGTTTTCACACTAGAGACGGACAAATCGTCTGGACGGACAAGTCGTCTCAGACGGACAAGTCGTCTTAGTGAGAAAACGGGACGAACAAAATTTTGGACGTAAAAGTCGTCTGAATTTGTCTGTCGATTTGGCCGTCTATTAAGACGATTTTTCGAGGACGATTTGTTCGTCTAGACGGATAAGTCGTCCAAAGTCCGACTTAAATTCACACCCAGACGAACAAATGGTTGTATCTCGGTCCCAGTACTCGCTAAAATTATGAAAATTACTAAGAAGATTCAACCACTCATTTCTAGTTTTTTCCTGGAAAACTCTGAACTGGAAGAGGTTAAAGAGTTTAAAGACTTGGGGATTATTACGAATCATCACTTATCATGGAACCCACATATAGATTATGTAGTATCTAAGGCTAATAGAATGCTCGGTCTGATTAAGAGAACTTGTAAAGGTCTGGATGACCCTAAGACCTTGCGTACTCTTTACTGCTCATTAGTCCGCTCAAATTTGGAATATTGCTCAGTGGTGTGGTCCCCATATACAAAGAGAAATACTGATAGGATGGAAAGGGTACAGAGAAGAGCAACTAAATTTATCTTAAAAAGTGATGATCCCTATGACATTCGTTTGAAGAAGTTAAACCTCATGTCACTGGAGAAGAGAAGATCACTGGCTGACGTGACTTTCTTATATAAAGTACTTAATGGCAACATTGATATTGACATCAGTAAAATTATAGATTTCTACTCAGAAGATGATCGCTTCTCACTTAGGGCTACGGACTCTTTAACTTTAAAGAAGAAATACGCCAGAACTAATGTCTTGAAGTATAGTTTTTTCCATAGAATTACTGACCAGTGGAATCGATTACCGTTGGACATTCGTGTTTCTGATAATGCAAATATTTTTAAGTCTAGAGTTAGGAAATTTTTTAGTGATTTTTAAGTAGTCTTATATTTCTGTATTTTCCAAAACTATTATTCTATTTTATTATTTTATTGTGTTTCTATATATTTTTAGGTGATCTGTTTTTATATGGGGTATAGGACTCCTTTACAGTTCATCCTTTGGATTTTTAATTTTTAATCCATAGATTGTAATAAATAAATAAATAAATAAATAAATAAATAAGGGGAACGGAACTAGTAAAGGGAGTGATGGTTTATGGGAAAATCAAAATGGCGGATAGAAAGCAAGGTAACCAATCCTGTTTGTGCCAGGCCCCTTGCTTTCAAAATCGTCTGTTTGTTCGTTCAGATATGAATTTACGATGACCAACACAAGGTGAGTTGTCCGTCTAGAATTCACATTACACGAACAAATCGTCGGACGACTTGTCCGTCCAGACGATTTATCCGTCTTCTAGTGTGAAATGGGCCATTAAGACGATTTTTCGAGGACGATTTGTTCGTCTAGACGGATAAGTCGTCCAAAGTCCGACTTAAATTCACACCAGACGAACAAATGGTTGTATCTCGGTCCCAGTACTCGCTAAGGGGAATGGAACTAGTAAAGGGAGTGATGGTTTATGGGAAAATCAAAATGGCGGATAGAAAGCAAGGTAACCAAGCCTGTTAGTGCCAGGCCCCTTGCTTTCAAAATCGTCTGTTTGTTCGTTCAGATATGAATTTACGATGACCAACACAAGGTGAGTTGTCCGTCTACAATTCACATTACACGAACAAATCGTCGGACGACTTGTCCGTCCAGACGATTTGTCCGTCTTCTAGTGTGAAATGGGCCAATGGACGGCCAAATCGACAGACAAAGTCAGACGACTTTTACGTCCAAAATTTTGTTCGTCCCGTTTTCACACTAAGACGACTTGTCCGTCTGAGACGACTTGTCCGTCCAGACGATTTGTCCGTCTCTAGTGTGAAAACGGCCAATGTTAGAAGATTTTCGCGCGAACGTCCTGAAGTGTTTCACTGTACAAGAATGCCGAAGAATGCCGAAGAATCAATGAAAAAGAGAGAACTTAAGCGATATTATGCTTATTCCGCGTTTTAATCTGTTAACCATTCTTTTTTTCTTCAATTTGGGACGAACCATTATTTTTCTGGAGGGGGGGATGAGAAATTTTCGTATACAAACAATTTCTTTAAATTTATGCGCCTCTGCAATCATTTTATTTTTTCAAAAGCACCTTCCTGCAAACGTTCTTTTTTTTTTCCTTTTTTTTACAGTGCTATCTTCTCTGGTGCTTAAGCTATTTTTCGGAAAAAACAAATCAGTAGTGATTAGACAATTATTCTGGCCACATACGCTCCTCTAGTAATTGCTGCGAGCCCTTTGGCGAGCAGCACACTAATCGTGACAGGCTCCCTGTGTTTCATTTGACCGAGTGAAACCTGGGCGCTTTATATACGGCGCAACAGATCGTTTTGAGGATTTCGTGGACTTTTTCGTGGACTATGATTTTGAGTGAGGATGCAGTATGTATCATCAGCGGCAGTAGTTGTAGAATTCTGTGTGGTCAGGATAGGTCTGAACATGTACAACTGTATTAGTAACTGTAAAATCAACTGTATTAGCGCGCTAAAATAGCGAATTAATCTCGCGATCATATGTCGAGTAAAATTGTCATTTTGAGAGAAAACGATGATTGGTTTTGAACAGCTGTATTAGCAACTGTAAAAGCAACTACATTGGCGTGCGCTAAAATTGCGAATTAATCTCGCGAACATATGGCGAGTAAAATTGTCATTTTGAGAGAAAACGATGATTGGTTTTGAACAACTGTATTAGCAACTGTAAAAACAACTGTATTAGCGCGCGCTAAAATTGCGAATTAATCTCGTGATCATAGTCATTTTGAGAGAAAACGATGAATATTATCGAGTTTCTAAAAGTAGTAATTTCTCTAGAGTCTGCAATTGCATGGTTTAAGATAAAAAACCTGATAAAGAGCAACCACACACGTCCGGAGTGTGACACTTTGTGTTTGAGCAATTTTTGAGTGACATTTCGTTCTTTTTTAACTTCTCAAATTTTAATTTTTTTTAATTTGAACTTTAATTAGTACTTTGCTGACGCAATTTGACGACATTAATGCGCTATTTCAGCGCGCGCTAATACAGTTGGTGTTTCGCTAAATAGCGCGGCACCCCTAAGGGTAACCAAAGCCGAGGTTTTGCGTTCTTGCTCGAGGTAAGCTGTTTACTTATGACGCAGAGTTATCATGTCAAATCGCTGGAAGTAGTCATGGAAACTACCGGAAAATATGGATTACGAAATCCTTTAGCTTGCGACCGCTGACCAATGTCTTTGTTGAAGTCAAATCGCCCCGTCCGGGACTCGTTTAATTTCGCGTCAAATTTCCCACTATGTAGCAGGAGGGAGGAAAGATTGCGTGACAAGCCCTAAGGATGTCTGCATTGGACTATGACTATGCGGAGCTAACCTCTCCTCGTCGTATGCCCGGGGGCATAAAACATTACAAGCTAAGCAATGGAACACGACGAATTCTGTACTGTTTAGTACTATATTTATATTTAACACAAATTCATGCTTATTATTCAAACAATTCACTTACATTTTTGGGAAAAATCTCCAAAAATAAAAACAGTAATCATCAGAGCCTATTGACAATCATTGTAAGTATTGTCACTATTTGATGAGTAACATCGCAGCACTTCACTGGCTCTCAGCTATTTCTAGTTTATAGTTTGTTGTTCCTTTATATATCACTTACTGTTTTAATTTCTACGCAGCTACTGGCGCAAATAAAGGGCATACGACAGGAAATATGCAAAGGGAGTAGCAGACTTTTTCGCGATTCCACAGTACCGAAGTCCTGATCCTCTTTCACGATGCTCCCACAGGCCATCATACTCGTACCACCCAGCCTGTGGTGCGTGCGGTGAAGGCAGGCACATTGCTGATTTAAAAAATGATTCCCATCGCTGCAGGTTATTCCACGGCACGGCAGCCATGTAGGCCTTTATCAGTCCCTTATCACGCCCCGCCATTTTGTATATAAAAAGATTTTTTGCCCGCCCAACCTCGTTTTCAACTTTTTTACTGCGAGGCTGGGCGGGCAAAAACAAATCATTTTATTCTCCGGGGAGTCAACATGGCCTCCGCGTGATAAAGGTCTATTGGTGTCCCCAAAACAATGAAATGGCGGCCATATTGGTGTCTTAAACGAATCCTATGGGACTTTAGCTCTATTCTTAGGCCCCGTCCACACGTATCCGGATATTTTTGAATCCGCAACTTTTTTGTTGCGGATTGGCCTTCCGTCCACACGTATCCGGCGAATTCGACTAACGAATCCGCAACTTTTTGAATCCCCTCTTCAGAGTGGAAATTTTTGAATACGCTACGAATACGGCATCGTGTGGACGGTCGAATCCGGATATTTTTTAATACGCTGACGTAACAGTATCGGGTCCAGTCTTTAACCGCGCGAATATTCAACATCGCCGACCCAAATGTTATCGCTTCACTTCTACTTGGACTTATTTCAAGTCTAATGACGTGTTTACAGTTGAACTTGGCTTTGAACTTGGCCTATGCGCATGCTCTGTTGACAACATTTAAAGAGGTGCCATGGATACTAGAGCGAATCCGGATACGTGTGGACGGGTAAATACGATTCGAATATGCTGCGTGTGGACGCGAATGTTTTCTAATCCGCAACAAAAAAGTTGCGGATTAAAAAATATTTGGATACGTGTGGACGGGGCCTAAAAATTCCTTCCAAGGGGAAACAAATGATTTCGCGGTAGCTCTTAACCATGGAACGAGGCATGCCTTAACATGCTTAAGAGCAATGACCGACAAATATCCTCAAAAATTTAAAATAACATTTATTGGTTTCGTAATTTATGCCTACAACGTTAACTATATCGAGAGGGTCAAACGTGATTAAGGGTTTAACAAGACCCGTGGAAAATATATTAAGTAATTACTGTACTTCTTTAATTTGCTTTGGTTTATTTAACAATTACATTAAATTTTGTTTAAAGGATTTTTGTAAATTCGCTGCAAAACTTGAAAACTTTGAACAAAACAATCTGTGGTAATCTCTCTCTTTTAAACGTTAAAACTATGAAAGAGAACCACCGAGCTGAGTTTAGGGTTTTGCGGACGAAATTACTCCTTGATTATTTCTGTCATTCAATGGAGGAAGAAAATAGATTTCTGTAAGCAGGCTACGTATGCGAGAACTGGCGTTTACTTTTCGGCTCTTGTATCAACCCGAAAAATGTCTGTTCTCCCAAGTAAGCTGGCTACGTGTAATGAAGCGAACTATCAATTTGTAATTATATTATTAGAGTGATTTTACTTCATCTGTGAAATAGTTAGTAGAATAGTACGCACTATTAGACTATAATTCCATTGTTTCCTTTTGTTTAATTTGGACTATCACACACTAATTGTTAGATAGTGTTTCACCGATGAAGTAAAATCACTCTAATTCTGCTACTTGCAACTACAATGACTATGTTTGTAACTACACGGCGTTTCGTAAAATGTAATCAATTCTAAATAATTTATTTGCAACAGTAACATTAAACGGATAAACGAGAAGCCAGCCTCGAACAATACCAATAATCTGGAATGTAAGAATCGGGTTAAATAAAGGCCATTATATTTAACGAATTCAACATCATATTAAAGGGAAGATTTCACTGACGAACACAATCTAGAATAAAAATAAATGGAAGTCTCTACAAAACACCTGTTCCGCCAGACACAAATTCACAGTAATGTAGGCCCAGACAAGCACACACATAATTTCCAGAATATTTTTAGAATCCCCCAAGAGGGGGGGGGGGGGATGAGGGGGGGTTCTCATTTAAAAATGAAAGGGGTGCTCATCGGAAAGTTTCGAAAAACACCCTAAAAGGTACCAGAATCTTGTTTGATGGGCGTGGCTCAAAAGTATTTTTACCCCTAAGAGGTACCAATTCTAAAACAACACATGTAATAATTATTCTGTTGTATTTTTTGGTTATATACCCTAAAAGGCACCGCGATAATTCTAACGGTGGTCATTTTACATTTTAACATCCTAAGTGGTACCAATCTACAAATTATGACCTCTAAGAGGTACGACAAACACCTCCGTCATCTTTATGTGGGAGTACCCCCTCCTACCATGGTTGTGCCTAAATCATACCGTCCAGAAGGACGTCGGACACCTTATTGAGACTTATATAACGTAATGTCAACACTAAGGATTTTACTTTCAATAAATTTTTAAGTGTAAAAAAAAGAAAATCTAAAATCCCCACTCAGGATTGAACCTGTGACCTCAGCTAGGCTTAGGCTTACATAGCCTACCGTGCCACTGTACCACCTAGCTTCTCGGGTTGCTTAGTCCTAAATTTAACTATATAAACTGTCACCCCCAACCTCGACTGTACCGAAAGCTAACCAGTTACTCCGTTATATAAGTCTCAATAAGGTGTCAACTGTTACCCCCAACCTCGACTGTACTGAAAGCTAACCAGTTACTCCGTTATATAAGTCTCAATAAGGTGTCCGACGTCCTTCTGGACGGTATGATTTGGGCTTGACCTCCTACCATTGGGGTTTAGAATTCGAGTGACTACGAAATCTCGATGAAAGGGATTTGAAAGAGATAACTTTAAATTTTGTCTCGATCGTTTCATTGTTGAAATAGTTCTCCAGCTAATACAAAGGTTTATTTACAAATTGATAGGGACAGATGGCAATAATAATAATTACTAGTATTTTAATTACAATATAAATACTATTAAAATATCTCTGTCTTCTGAGTCGAGTGATTTTACTTAAACAGTGGAACAAAACGTGATAGTCAGTGTCTATTAAAGCGTTTTTTAATTGAGTGGTTTTTTAAAAAACAAAACCAAATTAATCGCTCTGGCCAATCACAACAGACGCAGACAATCCAATGAACCAATCAAAACTTCGAGGAAATACATGTAGCCGGCGCCAAGCGCGGGAAAACACGTGCGGGCAAGTCACGATTGGTTTTGGTTTTACTTCTGATTGGTTGAGAAAGTGGCGCGAGATTTTTTAGCCAATCACAAAGCGTAGTAATGAAAAACCACGGCAAGAGCAAAATTACTTTCGACACACAAATGAAAATTGCTCTACACAAAAATGGACAAAAGAAACAAAACATTCAGGGAGGAATAGGGAGTATTACATAATCTTTTCCACAGGTATAAGTAAAATCACTCTAATCACACAAGAAACGATTGAAAGTAATACAACTTGGAACTCAACAATAACATTATAAAAGTAAATGCAACAAAGCCCCTGTACAGTAAAATAAATAATTTCCATGATTGTACAATCAACTTGCCGAGAAAAAAGCAACAGTTAATTCTTTAATTAAGCATCAACGTCATCATACATACTCTTCTTACCAGTTTCAGCTTTTCTTGACCCTTTGGCTACCAAAAGCAATTGATATGATTGGCTAAAATAGAGCAGTTTTCAATTGAGTGTAAAAAGTAATTACACAATTCCTTTGGTTTTGCATTGCTACGCTTTGTGATTGGCTAAAAAATCTCCCGCCACTTTCTTGACCAATCAGAAGTAAAACCAAAACCAATCGTGACTTGCTCGCACGCGTTTTCCCGCGCTTGGCGCCGCCGACATGTAATTGCTTCGAGCTCTGATTGGTTCATTGGATTGTTTACGACTGCTGTGATTGGTCAGAGTAATTACTTTGGTTTTGGTTTTACCACACTCAAATGAAAACTGCTCTATGATACTCAATTGAAAGCCGCTCTGCTTGAGTTAATTCAGTATTTAAATTGGGCAATGTAAGAGATTACGGTGCCCACTGTACTTCATCAACTCGATTGATACAGAAGTTTAGTGCTTATATCGGTCTTGACATTGAGTGTCCAAGACCAAAACTAAAGTTATTACACTGACCAATCACAACAGGTGCAGGCAATCCATGGAACCAATCAGAACTCGAAGCAAATACATGTGGACGGCACCAAGGGCGGGAAAACACGTGCGAGCAAGTCACGATTGGTTTTCCTTTTACTTCTGATTGGTCGAGAAAGTGGCGCGAGATTTTTTAGCCAATCACAAAGCGTAGCAATGCAAAACCAAAGCAATTGCCAAGCTACTTTTGGCACTCAATTGATTGAAAACCACTCGAAGAGTTAGAACCACGTTACACAACTGGGGGCTTGACTATGGGTGTAAATGGGCTTAAATGGTACATGGGTGAATTGATCATTTCAAATTTGGTTCATATGCTTGATTATTATAGAGTTGAACCAGACAGCCAATGGACTGTGTGTAACACCACTGTTAGTAGTACCCTGCTAGCAGAAACCCCTAGGGTATCTCTCATGTGCTTGTATTGACTACTACAGAGTTGAACCAGTCAGCCAATGGATTGTGTGTAACATCACTCCGGTTGTACCCTGCCAGCAAAATTCCCTAGGGTATCTTTCAGGCAGTTCAACTTACAGATCTTCTGGACAACTGTTATGTGTTGACAAAAAAAAATTAATTATTGCTTTAACGAGAAATGAAACTCCAAAACTGTTCTGTCAGCCATTCAGATTTAAAGAATCCATCTTGGATGCTACACCCCTTCCTCCTTGCCACACCTGTTGCTGCCATGCAGGTGGTGGCATTGGTGCATGTCCTGGTGCAGGTGGGTTCATCGCCCCAGCATAAACTTTTGGTTTGGTGGCGGGGGCTCTTAACGCCCCTCGACCGGCTGGGCGTGGCTGAGGTTCTTCTCTTGCCCATGCTGGGATGTTATCTGCAGAAGCTGATGTGTGTTCTGAGGAAGCAATGCTGCTCCAAGATGTGTCTGTAGAAAAGTACAATGCAATAAGGTCAAGATGCTGTTACCAAGCCTGCACTTCAGTTTTCAAATCTGGAGCTCTCAAGTCAGCTAAGCTACAATATTGTTTAATAAAGAAAAAGACAATACATCTGGACAATCAATGATTTTTCCACTGTTCCCTCACCTTGGTTGGCAGCAGCAGTACCTGCAGCCATACCAGGAAGGTTTGGTCGCCTAAGAGGCTGATTGGATTGAAGACCCCGTCCCCGGCCCCTGCCTCGACCCATGTTTAGGCCTGATGATGGTTGTGGAGGCCGAGAAGACTGCGGTGGAAGATTCCAAGCAGCCGCTGCTGCCTGTGGTGGTGCCCGTCTTCCATATTCTCTGTAATCATCATCATCATCATCATCATCATCATCATCTGCGCGATGTAGACTCCTTTGATCATAGGTGGGTCCTGAACGAGTGAAGGTGCTTGTGGGCCCTTTAACAAAAATGCAAATCAGTCCAAAAACAGGTTTGCAGTGAAGGATTTTTCGGATTTGTGAACACAAAATTTGAAATCCACGCTGATATAAAAAGCATGTTTAGATCAGCACTAACAGAATTGTGTTATGACCTTCTTTAAGAAGGGGGCTCTTATAAAATGGCCAATTGTATTGTATCAACTAGTATTGAAAACAGTGATATTCCCTGCATGCGTATATTGACATGCTGTAAGACTGTCAGATAAGAGCTATGGTTACTTGGTATGTTTACCTTGGTTGCCGACTCCTCCATTGTAATAGCGATAATCCCTCGAGGCAAAAGGTCCATTGTCTTCCACGGGTCGTCTCACACCCCTGGGTCTGGTCTCCTCCTGTGATGACCAACTGTTCTCTGGTGCTTTGACCATAGTAAAAAAGGATCCTTCAGGCCTCTCTGGAAGGTGATTCGGTGTCAGTTGAATGCCGTAAACGGAACACAGGAAATCTGACATGCAATAGCTGCAAATAGAGCACATACCACGTTATAAATTAAAGGTTTGAAACTGTATAACTTCAACCATCAGAAGAAACATTGTTTCTTAAACACAAAGTTCAAAATCTGTCAAAAGTAACATGGTTGACCAGAGCATCCTATAAATAAAATTTGCTTAAAAAATCTCTTCAAACCAAGATATTGCCATAGCAAAAAAAAAAGGAAAAAAGGAAAAATGGAAAAAAGAAGTTCATAACCTAAGACTTCTGATGTAACTTTGGTAATGTTTTTCAAAATTTTGTTATTAATGGTCTTAGTGATGGTGCATGTTGTGAATGCTTTAGCTGTTGATTAATTGACATCTGAAGGTGAGAATGGCCAGGCTACTTAGAAATCTACCTTGTGAACTGAATTATTTCAGGGTTTGTACTCTTTTCAGAGTTTAAAATTCCATGACTTTCCATGACCTTTTCCATGACCTTTTCAAATTTTTCATGACCAAGATTTCATAAGTTGTTTTCAAAATTTTATCAAAACAATCATTTTTTTAATTTTTAATTTTGCCTTATTATTCCCACAACGTATGCTGCCTTAGTAATTTTGTACCATGAACATAATTTTCCATGACTTTCCATGACCCACACTTAAATTCCATGACTTTCCAGGCCTGGAAATTAAATTATACAATTCCATGACTTTCCAGGTTCTTCCTTGTTATTTTCTTTATACAGGTGTTTGACGTATAAATGAAAAATAAAATAAATAAGGAATAAACTTCTTACCACTGCCGCTGCACTGTTCCCAGAGCACAAAACTTGACCTCTTGTTTTTCATGCCAGTTACATCTGCAGCAAAAGACACAACATAACTCACAGTTTCAAAGGAACAACTTAATATAGTGTTATTACATGTAACCTTTAATTACAGCAGTAGCAGTACTTTTGTGTGGTATTGTTTATTATTATACTGTTCAAGGTGGTTCTAACTTTTGAGTCGGTGGATGAAATCCTAAAGTGTGATCATTCAAATGAAAGCTACTGAGCAGTACTTTCCTGTGGTGCTGTTTATTATGCTGTACAAGGTGGTTCTAACTTTTGAGTCTGTTGATGAAATCCTAAAGTGTGACCATTCAAATGAAAGCTACTGAGCAGTACTTTCCTGTGGTACTGTTTATTATACTGTACAAGGTGGCTGTAACTTTTGAGTCTGTGGATGAAATCCTAAAGTGTGACCATTCAAATGAAAGCTATTGAGCAGTACTTTCCTGTGGTACTGTTTATTATGTTGTACAAGGTGGTTCTAACTTTTGGGTCTTTGGATGAAATCCTACAGTGTGACCATTCAAGTGAAAGCTGTTTAGCATTACGTTTCTAACACAGTGTTTGTTTTTCAGCATTTTACAAAATGACAGTAATATATTTGGATTTTTTTGTTTAGGATTAAGAACATACCTTGAATTAGGTTCATAATCGAAGATGGTGCTGGAGATAAGATCTGTTGCCTTTGGTTTTGAAATTCCCATGGCGCTGCCTGACTCGGCAGTGAAGTGGGCGTGCAAATCACATACCAACCCTTCCAATTCATACACTTTCTTCAGTTTATTTGGCATCTCTAAAATCAAAACAGGTATTGAGGGTTAACATCTCCTCAGGATTTTGCATCAAAAAGTTTTTAAACTTCATACCAACTCACCTGCTTTTCGTGCACAGTACTGCAAGCAGTATTCGGTTTGTTTGGTTTCTGAAATCTAAGACACAGCAATAACTGATAGTCACTAGTAGTTGAGATTCTCTAAAGGACTGGACACCTGGGGCGGATCCAGGTTTTTAGCAGAAGGGGTTCGATGAGAAGGGCCGCCGAAGGCGTCCCCTGTAGGGGGGTCCCGGGCATCCTCCCCCAGAAAATTTTGAAATTTCAAGTCCTCGGAAACGCGATTTCAGCCATTCTGAGGCCAAGTCAGTGCATTTTAATATCTCATTTTTTAAAGTTTTTGACGTTAGCTGTTTTAATTTAGGGGGTTCAATCGAACCCCCGAACCCCCCTAGATCCGCCCCAGGACACACAGTGCAACATCCATGCAACATTCACACAAAGTACAACGATGAAGTACAACAATGAAGTATATTTAGAGTTGGACTCATGCTGTAATTTTGTGCGTGCAATATTGCATGTGATGTTACATTGTCTGTCCATGGCTTAAATGGAGGAGGGTAGGATCTGCTCAGTCTGTGGCATTCTTGGTGTCATGTTTTCTACATTATGCTTTTCTGCGAAAAAAGTATTTAAAAAAGGTCACCTGATAACAAATAGTTATTCCCTCCAAAACAACTCTTAATTGGTCGAAGGATCGATGCAGCATTAGATCGTTCAGAAAAAGGTAAACTTCTTAAAAACATTTTTGGTCTGGTGTTTATAAATACGCTGTGGCTAAATGCCCGGAAAATAACATTCGCTTTGATAATTTTACTATGTTATGCAAATTTCGATCTGCATGTCTTGCTGGCGGCACTTTATAAACGACTAACCTTTGTTTTCGAAAACAATTATCTAGAAAGCAAACTTATGGCAGTGAATAACAATAGTGAAAATGCGTCAGAGAAATGCGTTTTCTAACGCATTTTTGAAAACGTGTTAACGCAAAAAACATGTGCATGTTTTGCGTTAGCGCTGGACGGATACCTCTGACCTGTACTGTAGCTTTCATTAGCCTAATTCCCTCCCTCCAAGGGGCCTCTATTTTCAGTATTCCATTGCATTTTGTTCAAGAGTTATAGGTGAATGAGTATGAGTGGCCATCTTTGTGTCTCACTTGAGGACACAAACATAGTGGCCAAATCTTCATAGTCTTAATTACACCAAAAATCTCATCACAAAAGATCAGATTCACTAAAAGTTCCTTTAACCCTTTAACCAGCAATCGAACATAACTATATGTACAAAGGGACTGTCTCCGTGGTAAGGATCCTATAAAATACTGTGATCACATCCCTATTAATTGACAGTTTCAGTAGTTTCAGTGAGTTTTACATGAAGTACATGCGAGGCGTGTTTGAACTTTCAAATGGATTTTAAGCTGTTTACATCAAATTTCTTGCCATTTCTGCAGAAAAAATCCTGTGTTTTTCATCTCCTGAGTCTTTAATAATGTTCATGTACTTATTTGCTTTGATGAATGTTTATGCAAGGAATCACAAGTTGTGATTTTGAAGAAGAATGTTTGAAGGAATCCTGCTGATCAAAAACATCAAACACGCTAACCTTACAGAACAATATTCATGCCTGACTCACAATTCCGGACTACTTGTTCATTAACCATTAAAGTGAAAAATTGAATTCAATTTCCACCCAAAATAGTCCAGTGAACAACGCTAAATGTCGCATTTAAGTCCTAAATAACAAGCTAGAAGATCGCACCAAGATTTCGAGCTTCACACCATGGCATTTCGCAACCTTCGGAAATCATCAGAACATCTTCGAAAATCTTCGGCAATGTTAGGAAGTCATCGGAACATCTTTGGCAATGTTCGGAAGCAGTGGGAACATCTTTGGCAACGTTTGGAGGTCAATGGAAATTTTTTTGGAAATTTAGGTTATATGGACGATATGAAAATCTCACGCATTTGACTTATGAAAAGTTGGCAGGTACAGCAGTAGGTGCTTCAAGAATGGAAATTCAAAACAATTTGGTTAAATATTAAAATTGCCACTTGCTTCAAAAAATTGTGCTTCATTTAAAAGATTATTTTGTCCTGAATATTTTGATATATAGTTTGTGGGTGTTAGGAGTTAAAGAAGAAGAGTTTTTGCTATATTTGCAACACAAGCTTCCAGCAATAAAATTCCCCGAGAAATCTGCTGGTGAATGGTCAGCTTATGGCATTTATAATGCAAAAATAACTTTCACCTGGTTCAATTTTGTTTATCTGAAATAGTGTGACAAATTGTGTAACACATTTAACACATTTAAAACCTTTACAAAATCGAAAGCAAAACATTGTTAAAACCTGAAACATTTTGTAAAGGATTGTAACACTGGTATCTACATACCATATTAGTAACAGCTTTGTAGTTTAGAGTTTTGAATTTTTATGATGTCATATGAAAACCAAAAACAGTAGTACACAAAGATCATGCTTAAAAATTAAGTTAAATGTTTATCAGATTCAAATTTGCCTACCCTGCAAAAGACAGGAGGGAAAATGGCTGTTTGTTCTGGATTAACAAATCGCAAGAGGTCCAGCCAGATTTTACGATAGGTGTCTTCCTTCTTTGCCAAACCCTCAATGGGGATCTGATGCGTTCTTTCACCTGTCATACACGAAATGTTAAGTCAACTGCCGACACTTCAAAGTTGAACACGAAAAGCATGAGGCATATACAGTATTAACTAAAAATAGCCACGTGGGTGAAGCCAGTTCACACCTATAACTCCCAGAGCAAAACCTCTGCTTAGGTTGAATGGTTCTGAAGTTTTTTATTCTTTGGATAAAACACCTCGTACTACAATGTTCAGGGCAAGTCTGTGGATAAAATCCTTTGACACACTATGACAGAACATTGTACTTTCCTGTGGTACTGTTTACTATGCGTACGATGTGGTTCTAACTTTTGAGTCTGTTGATGAAATCCTACAGTGTGACCATTCAAATGAAAGCTACTGAGCAGTACTTTCCTGTGGTACTGTTTATTATGCTGTACAAGGTGGTTCTAACGTTTGAGTCTGTTGATGAAATCCTACAGTGTGACCATTCAAATGAAAGCTACTGAGCAGTACTTTCCTGTGGTACTGTTTATTTTTCAATATCTTTTAAAATGACATACTTTGGTATTCTATATT
The DNA here is from genome assembly GCA_022457155.1 of Cladopsammia gracilis. Taxonomy (NCBI): domain Eukaryota; kingdom Metazoa; phylum Cnidaria; class Anthozoa; order Scleractinia; family Dendrophylliidae; genus Cladopsammia; species Cladopsammia gracilis. The sequence goes on from JAJGOT010000329.1 coordinate 703,128, forward strand.
GTTTTTATCTTAGTTGTCACTTATTGCAGAATAGAAAGGGTAAACATTTTTTTTAATGTAATATAACACTAACTTGTACTCATAGCTGCATATCTAAGGCCCATTTTGATTTCCCCTAAAACGGAAAACAGAAAAATATGGTATAAATAAACATCCCTATAAGACTGAAGCAAGTTTAATGTTGTAAGAAGAAATTACATGAACATAATGATGCCGTGAGAATTAGGAATTAAACAATAAAACAATTTAATTAAGGTACAGTTGTCTCATTAAGTCGCTTATGCAAGTTGCTTACACAAGTCACTTATGCAAGTTTCTTTTGCAAGTTGCTTACACAAGCCACTTATGCAAGTTTCTTATGCAAGTTGCTTACACAAGTCACTTACATTGCTGTATGTAAGTTTCTTTTGCAAGTCCCTAACACAAGTCACTTATGCAAGTCCCTAACACAAGTCACTTATGCAAGTCAATGTGTGGTTCCAGAAAATATCCATACCCCCCCCACGGAGGATCACAGAAATTCCGAGGGGGAGGGGGGTCTGAAAGCGCTAAATTTCCGAGGGGTTAGGGGGTTACACGAACAGTTTACTTTCCAGGGGGTTCGAAATCGTTTTGAAAATGTGCAAATCGAAAAATACTTACGTGCTTATTTGATTGCCAAAACAGTTGAAACTTTGACAAGCAGAAATATTGAATGATTCGTTTTCATATTTTTCCGTTATTGTTTCGACTTCGGATATGGAAGACAGCGCTTCTGAGCAGCATGATGCAGATATTGGTTCGATATGGATTACAAACAAACAAAACGGCCGACCACAAAGTTGTCCCCAGTCCCCTCGCATTAGACATGAAGCGACGTAAAGTGTACTTCCGTTCACTGTTCATTCCCGCAAAATTCAATAAAAGTAATTATACCTTTTTCCTAGCGTTATTCAAATGATGTGCCTGCAAACAGGCTCCCTAGTGAAAGTGTGTGAAAAGAAATAGAGCGACAGTCTTGCTCGCATCGCGAGCAAGACTGTTGCTTGTATCAAAGCGGAAATACATGTACGCGAAGAAAAAACATGTTCTAATTCAGTAATTGGCTTATCATCAAACGTTGCATGTTTGCGTGTCAAATTCCAAAGTTTGAATCAGCTTTTCACACGAACGATAGCGGTAAACAAAGTTTTTTATTCTGCGACAGCAAAAAGGCGCAACATTTCCATATTTAACGGGCCAAACGTGGCGCTAATTAGGGTAGCTGTCTCGGCCTTCTGTAGAAATATTTATTTCCGATAAATCATTCCGCTTAAAAAAAAAAATATCGCAAAACCTTTGCGGGTGTACGTGTAAAAAGCCTTTGCTCTATGAAATCTCAAAATACTTCGTGATCACTCATGGTTTGAATTTGACAGACCGCGTGAGGTGAAGACTCATGTTTGCCTCTCGATAATTGAGGAACAAAAACTAGAAGATAATTATTTTATTTGGTGGCCGAATTACCTGCAATATACCAAAATATCAAGGAAATTAATACTCGTGTATTTTTAGAAGTTTGTCTATAAAGTTAAAATTATGTGTGCGCATAAATCAAATTAGCGCGCGGGTAGAGTAATTTGATATGTTGTGTTGACAATGCATAAATTAAAAAGTCAACCGTGTAAAACATCTGGAAATTGTTTAAACGCCTTACCTTCAGTCTTTTTTTTTATTCCTGAGTGACAGTCTCCTTTAATGATTGAATCTAATGATGAGCTTTTATGAGATACATTTTAGGTTTCGTTTGCTTTTTAATTAACACTTCAATATTAACAGGTCATATTTGCATATTGTCTAGACTTTTCCGTGTTCATTTTAGGGAAAATTCTGAAAGTTTATCACACAGCTCTGA